>JAVLVB010000791.1:173419-231625 GCA_032876305.1 Orestias chungarensis | reverse complement strand
GGCTCAGTACAAGCAGCCATCTGCCACGACCGACTGGGGGTTTGAAAAGACAGAAAGCTAAATTAGATTAGAAGCACAGGATAATGAAATAAAAGACTTTATAGCAGCAGTTGTAGAACGTCACTGGAAGCATCTCAGCCCATGTTCTCATCCAAGAAGCTGTCTCAGCTAACAGAACGCCAGGCCAGGTGTGGTTACTATGGAGAGAGGAACACTAAGAGAAAACAAAAGGTTAACAAGGTTGAAATAACGGTAGCTAAGTAGATTGGACAAAGGAAGAAAGTAGCAGAGAGAGAAGTGGTCAGATTGTCCTCCAGCAGTCTAAAACTATAGCAGCAGAACTATAGAAATAAATGAAATAACCATGTCTTCATGTCTCACTGTAGACATCCATGCTTGGTATTTAACCATCATTCTTTAGTTGAAACTGGCTGAACCTCAAGATCCTTGTCCATCCCAACACTAGTTTGGAGGTCATTGTGTTGCAGGTACAACTACATTTGTCCAAAGCTAAAAAAATGATTTAAGGACAATTTGAAGTAAAATGGACGTAATTCTTTGTTCTTTATTTTCCAATCCACTTTATGTAATGCACTTGTATGAACCCTCAGAATTATGCTACCACTACTGTGTTTGAAAGTGGGATCAAAAACTTCAACTCAACTTCTCCCTGCATTTGTCTTGTCACTGTGGACAAATAGGCTAATCTGTCTTTTGGAAAATCATTCTCAGATTTACCTAAAGCTCGTTTTAGACAAGAGAACAAATTATATTAAGTCAAAGCAATTATTTTGTAATAATTTACTTTATTGATACCTTCTCAGACATACTTCTGAGTAAAATGTGACAGAATGGGCAAAAGAAGTAGAGTAACTTTACTTACAAGAGGTCAGATTTAACCTTTTTATTTCTTTCTTTATGGACTTTTGTCTTGTTTGGGAAGAAATGACAACACAGAACAAACAAAGACTAAAGGATTAGACGGTTGGTGAGTTTTTAAAAGTCCAGAAGGATCTACAATGCAAAAAAAGAAATAAATGAGTCATACGACATATGTGGACTGAATCTGAGCTGAATTTTGTCATCATTGGAACAGTTTCCGGCTTTAATCCAGTTGCTTAAAGCGAGAGGAGGAAAAGGTGTGGACGCTACGCGCAGCTGAATAAATGAGATGTGAGAGGATCGAGGACAGACTGGAAGGAGGAAGTGATCCTAGTTGACCCCGACTCAGACTTTGAAGGAAATCACAATCAGGCAGCAGCAACATTTGTCAGTGAAATCAAATTCATTTCCAGCTTTCTCTCCTGCCTGTTAGTATCTGTATATGAACCAAAAGGAGCAATACACAGCGCATTTTAATGTAAATGTAAACAAGTTTAAAAAGAAGGGCTATTTCTTTTAAATTTAAATTTAAATGACTTATGTGAAGAAACTGATCACAAGAAAGCATTAAAGCAGTTATTTGATACGGATTGACTGTTCTGTAAACCAAGTTTACAATCTAATCATACAGAAGACACCAGATCGTAATTCTAGCCTAAATTAAATATTCTATAAAGTAATATAATAAATTACGTAGTGTTGTCAGTGAATCCAAACTTTACAGCCAATCAGATGAGAGTACACAGAATGTTATGGTTGGTTGATGAAGTAGATCATCAGCAGTCAACCTCAAGGAAAGCCGAGATCTCTTTGCAGCAGAAGAAAAAATCGTATATGTTTAAAATATTTTATTTTATGTAGCTTGTTTTGACATGGATTTGTCAATTATGTTTGTTAAAAATTAAAGCTTAAGTTAGTTTAAGTGAGTGTCCTTTAAAATAGTGAACGCACGTTTCCCACTGTGCTGTACTGTCACCTCCGTAATTAGGGTTGTTCCAAAGGAAATCATTGTGATGGCCTCAAGGATGCTCTGAACCTAATTTTACTGTTAGAAATGTGTTGAATAGACAAGCGTATAAAAATAGTCTCCCTTTGGTTATATAGAGAGAAACAGAAGATAGAAATTACATTTCTGGCAGATTTGCACGTAGTTCCCTGGAGAACGTGCTTTGCAGGTTGGGGACTGTTATGATAATTGGCTGCTCGGTGGCTTCAAGGACAAGAAGCAGGAAGTGAAATATGGTGCTCAAAGGAAAAGACTGACATCTTCTATACGAGCTGGTTTCACTTTAAACCAAAAAAAGAAGAAAGAACAGAAAAAAGTCCCTAAATAAAAGCTTAGAAGCAAAGTATTTGACAAGCAGAACAGTTGTTTTTTCTAATTTGATGTTAGGAGAAATCGTTTCCTAAAACTCCGCAGGACAGAAAAGCAGCACAGTCCACATCATGGCAAACTTTGACAGCTCTGCTTGCAGGTGCTCGATATTTCTCGAGGTAACTTTCAGTCCACCGCCGTCAGCAGCTGCCCTCATGAACCTGGTGTGTGTTTGCAATCTTCCTGCTGAATGCTGAACGTGTTTGATTTATCTGCTGCTGGAAAACAACAAGACGTAACCACAAACAAGAGAAAGGGAAAAAAAACGCTTTGAGTGTCCATGAAAGGCCAGGAGAGAGGACAGAAAGGATTACGGTCGTCTACTATCGTAATGACTGCGGCGTCCTCCAGGCGTCCCTGACAGACACCATCAGTCTGGCACAGATCTGATCTCCCTACATGGCGCAAACACACACACATAAATGCCACAACAGATCAAACATCCCATGATTGAAGCTCTTTGCGTCTTAAACATCTTATGTTTTGCTCTTGCCGCATATTAAAGCTTCACATTTTTTAGTGGGAGAAAAAAAACCTTAATTCTGTGAACGTTCATCCCTGATTGTTGGTGACACAGAGGTCCGATAATATTAGCTGCTGCTGCAGTCCCAGCATGCACAGGTCCAGAGTGGTTCGACAGTGTGGAGCACTGATGAGAGGAAAAATAAAAAGAAAGAATACCTGAAAAGGGTTATGAGGACGAAAGTGGGTTGAAAATTAGATGTATTTATGCGTCTCAGCTAGCTGGGTTTGTTTTGATCACACTAGCTAAATCTCCTAAAGCAGATCTTCATCTCGGCCAGCCTAAAACATTCGTTGTGAAGTATTTCATTGGAGATGTAAGAGATTTAAAGTAAAAACAGCGCAACATAAAGGGCCAATAAACCTCATGAAAGTTGGAGATATGAAGATTGGAGTTAGTAACAAAATATTCACCCTGGTCTCAACAAGTTTCGTTGTAGGATTGTCTGGGATTTAGCTTAGTGTTTCTTCTCCTTTCTGCTGAAACACGTTCCCACAGCATGATGCTGCCGCCACCTTTCCCAACAGTTTGTTTTTTTGCGGGTAAAATTGATAATAATGATAATTAAACACCACATCATACCTAAATATAATGTGTTGAATGTAAATTTAGTTTGATAAGGAAATTAGTTCACTCCGTCCTCGGCTGGCTCCCCTGCAGAATTTAAAGGACCAAACATGTTTTTATTTTCCCATCGCATTTGGAAGCCTCAATTCTAGCTTGATGGGTATTGATATTTATTTGAGTTGGGGAAATTGATGGTCCGAGTTCCTTTTCGAAGAAATTAAGGTATTTTATTTAAAGCACAGCCTAAATGAAGCGGTTATGTAATATGTATTTAATCTTGGTACAAAACAAACTCAAGCGATCCGTTCTGTCTGTTGACTTTGGATGCAAAACAAAATTCTCTTCTTCACAGCGGGACACATAAAATGATCATATGCATGTTTCGGAGCTAACAAACACGGCCCCAGTCGTCGCTTTCGTCGTGTGCGTTTCGCCATCCTCGCCGAGGCTCAGGCTGTTCTCACATGTGCCCACACGTTCCCGAATGACTCATCTAAAATAACATAAGAGGGAAATCAAAATAGACATTAATGCCCTCGTGAAAATAAACAGGGAGGCCCTGCAGAAATAGGCCCAAGTCGGTGGGGTTGTTCCTTCAGGCCATGAGAGTTCAGCTCCCAATGTTAAAATAGCAAACCAAACATACGGGCTTCAGCTCAGCTGGCTTAAGGGGCTGAGCAGCTTTTAAGGATAAAACGAGGTTTGATTAATAACTGGAAAGGATATGTGTCAGCAGAACCTTTGGAGACATGATGATCGACAGCAGGAGCAGTGAAAGGTTGGATTATTCTGGGCTAAACGTAAAGCTCCTGCTAGAGCAACAACAACAAACAACAAAAAGCTGCAGAGAAAGGTGCATAGTTATCAGAAAGGATGCTTTAGTGCCAAGTTAACACTGAACTGCAGTTACCTTTATGAATCCACCTCAAACGTACCAACTGAAACGAATCTAACCCAAAAATCCTAAACCAATCCAAAACTAACAAACTGTGCTTGGAAAAAAGAACAGAGGGTTCTGCTAGGAGGATTTTTAATTAGAACCGTAAACGTTGGAAAGTTTCAGACACTATCTGGGATTACACAGCAAGAAAATGTGTAATTAGCTTACAAGGTTGTTTTATACTATAATCTTTGCTGAATTGTAAAAATGTACTCGAGCTAATTGTTTGTCTGCGAGCATCAGCGCTGATGGAATACAAGCATAGCTGCATTACATAACATCATATATGGATGGATGGATGGATGAATGAAACCTAAAGTCCATTGTTTTTCCTTTCTGTGAAGATCTACTTGAATCCATGAAATGATGTTTTAGCATCAGGAGCTGCTTTTTTTTTTTGGAAACCCTCCTTTTCTGAGAGGGTTTTTCAGGCACAGACAAGAGCAACTCGGCACGTTCCCAGCAGCTTAATTAATCGATTTTCCGTCACACTTTAAAATCCTTTAGATTTGCCAATACCAATAAAATTACTTTTTTTTATGTTTACTTTAACATTTCCTCGCAGATATGCGGTTCGCTGAAAGAAAGCCTAACGCAACGGTAAAACACTCGAGCCTACATGTCCTTCCTGTTAGATCCTTGTACAGCATTAGTGACTCGTTACATCTGCAGATTGTATTCCTCTGCTTCTGTTGTTCTCAGCAGGATAGCCACATTAGAAACGTTGATGCATCTGTTAGGACTGCAGATGCAGATTTAATGTTAAAAAATAAATAAATAAACTGCACACGCATTAAACAAAACTGGGCCGTTCACATTTCATGACTTATTAATGCAGTTTGGTAAAGAAACCATTTGAAGACATAAAGTGTATGTCAGCGTATCTTATTGGGATTTTATGCGACGGACCAACAAAAAGCAGCCCGTAAAAGTAAAAATCATTTATTTTTAATGGTTTTACATTAAAACAGTGAAGAGACTAGTGAAGAGCCCTTCCTTTATGAAGGAAGCATCTGTCCTAACTCAGCTGCTGATGCTTGATTTAGCTAAAATCCCAGGGATGCTCGATGCCACAGAGATTTTTGATATCCTTCTCTTGATTTATACTTTTCAAAAACATTCATCTTCGATGTTTCCGGAGTGTTCATGCTGTAATGCTGACCAGTAATGCTGATCTTTATAATACAAGCACTTGATCATTTTTTATTCAAAATCTTTCCTAATATAAAAAAACAAAACAAAAAAAAGTTGCATTCATTTTGAAAAAAACATGATTTTTTAAATACTTTTTTCATAAAAGCAAACGTTTGTTGATAATGATCGATAAATCTTTCAAGGGGCTGAATATTTTCACACCCCTCATATTGTGGCTGGTCCACATGCACCAGCTCTTCTGACCATCCTCCCTTTCCTCCCTGCTCTGTTTTTCTTGCCCCAGCAGCAGATTTGCTTTAAGGTGACGTACAGCAGGCACACATTCAGCCTGGAGGGAACATCACTGCTGCATCTATCGCCAACTTAAAGATCGATTGGTACTGAAGGTTGCTAAGTTTAGCAACATTAAAGCCTCCCCAAGGCTTCAAATAATGTGTTTTCCTCTGAATTCAAGTGTAAACTGCACTTACACTGCTCACTGAGGCCTTTTAATTGGAATTAAGATTAATGGAGCAGTGAAACCAATGGGATTTGGGCCCTTAGGTAAATCATGAGTATTAAAAAAATGCAATACATTTTTTTTAAAGTATGGATTTTTATTCATATACCTTCAGATCTGTAAAATTTAAATTACATGTTTCTCATTTCTAGGGATTACGTTTGAAAACCCTGCAGCCTAGCTAGAACTTGGCTAAGGTGAATAATTAGAGTGAAAATTAAAACTGAGTTTTTACATTTTTATCTTCAATGAAAGTCTATTAAATAAGAATCTGGTTGCCCTCACTAAGCACATATCTGGTCTGAAAGGCCAGCAGAAGTTTGTGCATGATTATGAAAGGGAAACATTTAAAAAAAAGTAAAGTTAATATGATTTTTGCCATTGGCAGCACCGTTGCCTTGCAGCAAGAAGGGTTTGAATCCCTGCCCCGGATTTTGCTCATTTCTCCCAAGCACACATGGGTTCTCATAATCTGGCTTTCTCTCACAAATTAGGTTAATTGTTTAGCATAAATTGCAGTACAGGCTTGTGTGGTGATTTTGATGGATTGGTGATCTTTAACTCTCAGGTTCAGCAACCGTTTAAAGACAGGTGGGGGCAGATAATATGTGAATGTATGGATGGGGGAAAACATGAAGTTGAAGTAGAGTCACACATCTCTCTATCATTTAAAGTGAAATATTTGTCTTTGGATTCAAGGGATGAAAGTTACGTTTTGGCCAGTTTGTCCTGGATTGTAATTAAAACATATCTCAACAGACTTTTTTTGGGTTTCAAGATAAACATTCTTACAACACTGTTGATTGTACACAACACTGCATACAACCTGATTCATTAATATAAAAACGTGCTGTTCAGGGCGATTAGGTTTCCTTAACTGCTTGTTTAAATTGTGCTTTTACATTGGAACCTTTGTCTAACACAAAAATGTGTTGGACAAAGAATCAGAAGGGAGGAAAAAATATGTAAATTTGCATTTTAACGAAAATTAAAGACGGAGATGTCACTTTCATCACATTGGTTGGCCTCCTCTTCAGGCAGGAAGCAGCGCCTCTCACCACCAACTGGCAGCCATGTTGTCATCTAACTCCACCAAGCAGAGTCCCGGCACTGTAATTTATCAACACTGACAAAAACGACAACACGCTCTTACTCACAAATGCTCACCAAAGCCTTCAATTGCTATAGAGAGATGTTATACAATACAGGCTGGGAAATTTCCTGCCTCTTCCTCCCATCCCTACATCACCTGGACCGAAGAGACAGGCGCGCTTTAGGAAATCTGCTTCACGCCGCTGAGGAAACGAGGCGTTCGGCCCGGCAGACGAATGAACAGGAAAGCAGCGGTGAAAGATTTACGATGCACCACTAACGGCGCTCAGCCATCAGCAGAAAGTTTAATGTTTTTCTTTTTTTACAGAGAAAATAAAAAACATTATTGAATCAGTCATATTGCAGCGATCCGTCACTATGCCCTCCAGAGCCAACGGCTACTTCAGACCGTTGAACGATAGACAAGCCTGAGATTAAACTGCTTATTTAGCCTCTAAGCTATTCATTTTCCATCAACATTTCTACTGTTTTCTTTTATTTGCAGCCCCTAAAATTTCATATAAATCTACAGATCTAAGGTTTTGTGTTTTGATGCAGCTTCTGATAAACACTTCAAATCATGCAAGATTGACGCTCGGCACATAATTACTGTGTTTTTAATTACTGTAATTTAAAAAAAAGGTCAGCCAACACCAGTAGTTGACTGACGGTATATTCACATCTTTAACGTGAATATATCTCTCCAGAGGAAATAACCCTGGGAGTGATACCATGAGTGCCCAGGATCCCTTTACGTTAAAGCAATTCCAGCTTTAATGTAAAGGTTTTAACTGGTGCTGCAGCAGCAAATGGCAGCAGTAGCAGTAATGACTGTAGATCTGTCAAAGTTTGGCTTTTTTATTTTAAATGTGCAGCCACTCAGAAAAAAACCCCCATCTTAGTAGACATTTTCCTGACAAGATATTTCTCAAGCTTATTAGGAAGAAGAGTTCTGCAGGTATTACTAAGAAATAAATGTGGCAGAGTCAAAGTTCATAGTTTATAAGCAACAAAAAAATAATCCTATAACATTCTTCATTTGTGTATCTGTCTGTATATTAATGGGGACCTTTAGGTAATGCTTCTCCATAATGCAATAGAATAATGCAACACTTTTTCAGTAATGAAGTGATTAAAATTGGCGGATCAACGTGAATCCAAATACCGTAATTTTCCTGATCAAAATGTAACAAACAAACCGGCACCCAAATGTGTTATTGAGGACATGTTGTACATGTGCATTGGCTTCCAAATGCAACTTTTTATCAGTTTTCATAGGTTTTGATGAGGTGGACCAACAAACTAGTTCACAAAACGATGGAGCATGCACTTGTGTTACCTCCCTTTCAGGCAAATATTCCTAAATAAAATGTATTGTGGTTACAAAGATTAGGATACTGGATTGTCCTGCGTGTCATTTCATCTTACAATAAACAAAAATGTTCCGTTTCTGTCCTTAGAGTAAAGGAAGAAGGGAGTTTATGGGTTAAAAGCTGGTTTAGATTCTAAAATATTTCAACTTTTAATAGTCTAATTTAGAGGTCTGTGTAATCCACTGTCTATCTGTCCACCTAAGCCTAATTACTCTGAGGAGCAGCCCAGAGATTATCGTTAGCTGTGAAAGAGCTGCAAAGACCCAAAGTTAATTTCGGAGAATCTGCCGAAAAAAATGAATAAATCTGCACATCAGTCTGAGCAAAATCCTCCTCAGTTAGAATATTAAAACGTTCACCTCCAGATGTGGTCTTCCACTATAAAACATCCAAAATATGTTCAATGATCATTAAAGAACTCTTGGATCTGAATAAAAATTCACACTATTCGGTTTTTGGTTTGACAAAAAAAAGAAATAAATAAAATAAATGAAAGCCCACTAATAGCTTTTGTTCCACTTGACAATGATGATGATGAGCCACGTTTTGATGGGTTTCTATTCAAATCGGCAAAAGGAACGACGTTCTTTAAAAGTGCAGCAGAACAGACCTGGTCATGGTTGTGCACACACACACATTTTTATCTCTTTTTATTCAGTGATAAATAATTTCCTATGAACATAGGCTTTATGTGTAGACATCCGATCAAGGCAAGAGACAAATTAGAGGGCACACACGTTGCCACCATTAGAAAATAATAGCAGAAACAAACAAACAAAAAAGAGAAACAAAACAATGAGGTAAGAAGTTATTTTTCTTCTGGTTTATACATTTGTGGTGCTTCTATGTCTGTTATCTATACTGTTGAACGCACAGTGCTCCCTAATACAGAAGTCTTGCCTTTTTAGTGTCTGTACATTATTAAACAGAAACAGGTCATGGCACAATACTGGACCCACCAGAGGCAGCGTGTACAGCTGAGCAGCACACGTCATCAGACAGAGAGTCAGAGAGAAATGGAAAACGAATACCCAAGACTCAGCAAACAGAACAGAGCGACTGCTTCAACACACACAAACACACACCCAGTTCTTAGTGTTTGAGGTTAACGGAAGAGAAGTGAACTCTTTTCATAGGATTGAGCCAAACGCGCAAAAAAAAGAGATTTGATGGTAGATGATGAGTGTCTGGATCAGAAACTGAGCTGTTCGGATTCGATATGAAACTGCTGCAGACATTTATAGATTACGGCAATTTGTGAGATAGAAGCATAGAAAGCAAAGCTTTGTTAATGCTGTGAATACTGAGCACAGAAGAAAAACATTACCAGGATTAAAATGATGTATTAATCACTTGGGAAGTTGTGCTGCGTTTGTTGTGCATCACAAAAAAAACAAATTAACTTTTTACACTTGAAGGGCAAATTTCTCCAAAACTATTAGTTTTAAACTTCATATGTATTAATAAAACTGTTGCTTTATAATAGGGCTTGAACAATTGGGAAAACCTATATTTTGCTACTGATGATTGACCTTTAACATTTCAGGTAATAAATAAATACCTGTGGCCATTAAAGGCAGGAAACCTCCTACTAATTTTATTGATAAGCAGAAATGTCATTTATTGATGCTCCAACAGATCGTCCTACTAAATACTGCGTACCGACAGTCCTGTGGTTTAATATGTTGTGCAACTACAATGTAGTTAATTGTCTTCTACCTGGAACAGTTCATTCAGAGTTAGAAACTCTGGCATATTTAGGCTTGCAATGATCTTTTATTGATGTGAACTTTTCGGAGCCGACCCGACTGATCAAAATTGTGTTGAGGGGATTAAAGAATAGCGTGACGGGAATGAGGCTCAACGCCCTGAAATATTAATCATCGGGTATAAATTCATTTAGTCTTAACTGTGCATAATTTCCAAGAACTAATGAGGAAAATTTCATTGGGAAACACTTTCAAGTATTTTAAAAAACCCTCCAGATTCCTGTATTTCGTCTGTATTTTGCTGTGGTACACTGGAGAAAAAATAATTGCACAGGCCTATAAGTTCTGTCTTATATGTAGCTTATCCACTATTTCAGCCCTACCACCACTTAGAGCTTAATGATGTTGTTTAGCGTAACGCGTAACCATAAAAGCAAGATTTGCTCTGGAGGTAAGAGATTATACGTTTGCATCAGGTCCTAAGGATGCAGCCCAGAAATATTCACATGGAAGCCCGTAGCAAGCTAAGGTTGAGAAGATTTAGTGGAAGTATAACGAATAACTGTGAAGTGGTTAAAATGAAAAAAATACTTTAAGTATAAAAGTTTTTCTTTGCTTTACAATCAAATACTGACACTGAGTAATGTCCATGTTGCTCCGTGTCTTATTAAGACTCACTGTTTGAACAGTTCTGTCTGAGGAAGGTCTACATTATCGTCTGGTGAAAGCAAATTAGTTTTCTCACATGCAGCCTCTGGAAGATGGAGGATAGTTTCAAGCTGAAGTTTCAGCGGGAGTTTTGGAGAAGGTCAGAGAACCACCAGCAACACGTTGCGCTAACAACGCAGCAGAGAGGTCAGGGAGAAAGCTGTGAACAAGATTAAACCAGACTTAGGTTATAAGACTTTGTTCTGTAAAGCACAACTCAATCCACCATCGACATATTCGACCACATAATCTAACACGCCTGGCAGAGAGAGACATCGTCAGAGAAGCAGTGAAGAACGGCCCACACCTCTGGAGGAGCTGCATAAATACACAATTCATATAATGCTGTAATTTATCATCTTCATGAAGAAAGAAAGCCGGGACACCATCGTCTGTGTGTTGGTCTTTCAGGGCACTTAACTTTGCTTGGTTTAACATTAAGACATGTGGAAAACCTTTAGCAGGTATGAATCCTTTTCTACAGCTCTATAAAAAGATAAAAATGCAAGATCACTGCAGCGTAACTGTGTGTTTGTGTGTGTTGCGCTCACAGACCCCCCGATCAACACTACGAGGCACAGTGCCATGCTTGGACCTGACCTGCAGTCCCAGTGCCTTCACTGCCATACAAAAAAAAACAAGATCAAAAAAGCCTTCCCTGGCTCTTTTTAAAGGGGGATACCACTGATTCTCAGCCTTTACATGTTTCCATAATTTCCTGCTGAAAAAAAATCTGTACTGTGGAGATTATTTGAAAACCGCAGTGATTTACAACCATAGAGCGGATTTTGTCCCATAAATACAGGAGATGAGTTCATGTTGGAACGACTGGAGCAGGAGGGTTTCATTAACTGTTTGCCATCTGCAGAAACCCAATTACGCATGACCTCTGATTGAGTAGCATTCTCCTTTATTTTGCCCGACCTCCTGCTCTGGTACCGGAGGAGGTCGCAACCTGGCTAGAGGAAGCTGAAGAGGAAGCACGCCTGCATATGTGTGTGTGTGCAGGAGCGGCTGCTCTCCTCGGCGCACCTGTGCCGGCGTAAAGAGACGGTCGAAGGCCACTTAACGCCTCCTGTTGCAACGATTTCAATTCAGTGAACCTCGATAACACTATATCTCTGCGGAGAAATGGTGAGACCTGGAAGAATGAAAGAGGAAAATTTACAAGGAAAAAAAAAACGAACATAGAAAAGAGAAGCTATAAATAGCAAAAGAAGCGGCCGCGACGAAGCGAACGCGAGCGGAGGCGCGTCGGGAAATTAAGTCCAGGAGTGGTTGTAGTGGTCCTTAAGCGATGGGTGCCATCTTTGTTGCTGCGGCTGCCATGACAGCGGCACATCGAGCACTTTTTTTTTCCTTTCCCCCCATCAGAGCGACAACAAAAGGGGGAGAAAGAGAAACTACTGTATCTGATAATCAGCAGCAACCTGCGACAGCTCAAGTCCCCTTTTTAGTGTCTTCGTTCATTTAGTTTCTCCGTGGAAACGAGGTCCCACGGGGAGACGCCACCACCGTCTTCCCCGTTTCAGGCTTTGAGGGCAAAAGTTTGTCGTGCGTGTTTTCTTTTTTCTTTTCTTTTATATTTTCAGTCTGTAGTTTTGGGAAATCCCGTAACACTTTCAGAGCCTCCCCGGTTCAGTCCGGAGGCCTGTGAGGAAGGAGTCCTCAGCCCGGGAGGCAAACCTTCCCTGCAAACAGCAGTCCCACTATGGTGAAGAAGATGGAGAGGACGAACAGCACGTACGACGAGCCCACCACCGTGTTGTTGGGCAGCTTGTATGGCTGACCTCCCACCTCGTTGATGTAGAACCCTATTGGGAAGATGAGCGCTGCCATGCAGAACAGGATCACTGCAAGGGTGGAGAGAAAGAGGGAAATGATTGAAATAAACATTTTCCAACAACGAAAACAACCATTAGGTATCTCTATTTAGATGTTTACATGCAACATTTGACTAAACCTTTCCTGGTTTAGCTCTTTATTTGTATTTTCATAGATGTCGGAATAGTTAGAAAGGCATGTTACACCTAAAACATGCTAGTTTCCTTGCAAAAAATCTAAAGAAATCTTCAATGAAAACAGGAAGACAAGAGTAAACCTGATGCTTGGACAACATTTCTAACGAACATCTGTGTTAACATCGGACTTGGATACATATGTAAGATTTGTTTTTGTTGCAGAAAAGCAACGTCGCAGCTTTGCGCCGTCTGTTCTGCTTCAGAGCAAGAGCACTTTATATAATATAATTACCAGTCAATGCAGGCAGGAAATGCTTTTATGAAGCCGCACTGACATTTTACCAGGGTGTGAGGAATCATTTCTTAAAGATAGTCTCCTTGTTAAGCAAAGTCTTCATTCCAATAAGGCTAAAAGGTGAAAAAAAGGGGAAATCATTAACTTCTTTATTCTTACACTGCATTTATTAAAGTAAATCCTTTCAAAAGCTGCCTAAAAAAAGATAAAGTTACCTCTTTAACAGCTGAAGGCTGATAAAATGAGAACATGTTTATATAATTATAGGTTTAACTGAGTGGGAACTTTATCAATCATGCCTTGCAAATTTATTAGTAAAGACTCATTAAAATAAAATACCAACAAATATACACACTGTAAAAAAAACCAACTAATGTTATATTGTAGGAAACAAGCAGGACATTAAAAATAGATGAATGTTTATTCATTTAATTATCACTCTGTGGATGATGACATTTATAAACAGACATTAGTTGTGGATGAGGGAGAGAAATAACCTGAAAGTCAGGAAAATACAGCTCAGCATCCTTCAGCCTCTGCACAGATTTATTTTAAGTGCACTACTTGTGATCTACTGGACATCTTAAAAGCCTGAACTGATGACACATGGTAATTTGCGCACTTGCTGCCGGTTAATCTACAGTGTAGCCTCTCATCTCATGTTGGTGTTGTTCAGCCATTCTTCAGGTTTTAATGGACTTTAAACTAAAAACAAAAAGGCACATTTCCACTTCAGGAACCTTCTCCAGGAGCAAAGAAAGTTTCTGTTTCCAATCCATCTACTAGAGTAAAATCGCATCCCACCAACTGAATCCAGACAACGTTTATCTTTTAAACGTCATCTGAGGAAAAGACATTTTTAACTTTCTAAGAAGTTTCAATAAAAAAATTTATTTTTAAGTTTTCTTTAAAGAATTTTAAGCAATAAAAAAAAAAAAAAAGACAAACTCATTCAAAATTACAAGAGAAATGCTATAAGTTGATTTCTACCTATTATCAATAGGCTAAAGGCCTAATTAATGTAAGCTATATTAATTAATTGAAAAAACTTGTGAATAATTGTAAATTACAGACCATCTTTGACAGAATGGACTAGAGGGATTCAAATTAATTTAAAAAATCAACATTTGAGAGAAACACACCAACTTTCAATGAGCCTACATAAGGATGCGTTATTTCTACCACTAAGCTGCAGACAGGAAGTGCATTTATGTATATATTTTTTATTTATTTCTCAAGGTTCTAATTAAACAAACATTTAGGAAAAACGATTTAGCCAGTTTTTATTTTAGTTTTAAAACATCATAAGTCATAATTTATCCTTATGTGATGATTCACAATTCTTATAAGAAACGTATCACAACAGCGATAAACAATAGAATAAACTCCCTCGCTGGAATGAACCAATTTTCCTACTAAATAAAGTTATACAACATCCTCACTGTCCGCTAAGTTTGTTGGATAAAAGCTGTCTGGGCCTTTTGTTTGACAATGACTGCTAAACAATTTAAAGCAAGTATTGACATCATGAAAACGTCATTTGGGTTATCGAGCAAATAAGTTTATAAAAGTCTGAGGGAATCCAATTAGCAACAGTTCCCCCAAAAAAGTGAATCCAAATCTCGATTCTTATGTAAATTGATTTTTGCCGCACCCCTAATAGTTTTACAGAAGAAAATCTACTTTAATCTCGAACCTTTAGGGTAATGAACAATCAGCATTGAAGGTGATGGATAATAATTATGGGGATTTTTTATTTAAATTAAATTAACGGTTAGACTTTATGATCCCGTCTATGTCTAATAGCACAGTAGGATGCATCTGTGTGGGACTTTCAAAGCAACAAACATTCAGAATGAGAGGAAAGCTCATGAGAACGTTGCTTCATACTTACTGGCTAAAGCAATACCAGGTTTACTTTCACGAAATACCACCGATGTCTAACAAACGATTGCATAATTGAGCTATAAAGTAAATATAACTTTAGCTCAGAACATCTGCCTTTCCATTGTTTTTTTCCTGTTGAGTTTCCAATTGTTGCTTTTCGCCAAGCAGATGAAAAACAAAGCAAAAGTTCCTATTAAGGCAGATTTCTCAACATTTATCTAATCTGAAGGGGATGTCCACTTTTCTGATGTTGGGTAAATTTCTAGAACATAGTTAGAGCTGCAATATTGTATATCATATTATCACATTTGCCGACGGTATAGTTGTATTTGAACAAGATGCCCCGTTGTTGAAGAGCACTGCTAGTCAGCTGACTGAAAGAAGGCTGTCACACTTTTCTCGGGCTTAAAACAAAAACAACAAATGTTGGTGGTAACATGATACTAGCTTGCTAGAAGCAGGATGTCTCTCCTCAGCCTGCAGATAATCCTACTAGTTACCGACATAATATGCTTTTAGGTTTATAGTACTTTCAAAAGTAACGAACTGTAAAAAATATATATATAATATCCTGCTCAAAAGGCATATATGCTAAAAATATGAAACCAATTAAGCAATGAATTATTTTCACATTTTTGTTTAAGTAGATGAACCAAATTAAAAATAACAGCAAATAAGTATTACATATTTTATTAATGTATATTAATATAATATCAAACAAACCACAACAATAAATATGCGCAGTCGTGAACAACACCAGGAATAATCTAGCTTTTTTTCCCTAGTTTAAAATAAATAAATAACATTTTAAATTAACTGTTTGTTGTTTTAACTTTATTTGTGCTGCTAATCTTAAAGTTTTACCTAGGTTAGGATAGCAGAACTAAACAACCAAGTTCGTAAAACAGAAAACCAGTTCCTTATCAACACCTTTCCCTAAAAACGAAATTCTTTGTGTGACTCAAAATCATTTCATTCAGAGTCTTCTGGTACGGTGGGAGGCCATTTTCCAACGCTGCAGCTAAAGACCAGCGCTAGAGGCGCTCGATCAGATCTAAATCTGCTGCATCTGAGAACCAGACGAAACTGCTCTATGTTAAAAATATCTATGATTTGTTTCTTTTTCAAGAAGAAGTGTTTGTAAAACAATTGTGTTTGTAAAACACAATTGTGTTACGCAACAATTAAACGTATGATCCCAAAGCATGGTAGGCTATCTGCACGAGACCTGGCATGGAAAACAAATAATCACCAGTGGGTTTCTTTTCTACTTTCTTGCGTCTGCTTCCAGCTTTCAGACAATAATGCGAGCCATTTTGGTTTCACATACCACTGCTGCATTAGTGTGAGAGCGCTCGAAGGTGCCGCTTCCCTCAACAGACTGACCAATCAAATTCCAACAACCCACACAGCCTCGTAAAGCAAGCCCAGGCACAATGCATGTGATGGATGAGTTATTGTGGTACTGCTGCATCTATACAGAAATATTGTCTGGAGTGAAAAAAGAAAGCTTTATGGTTGAAGGGAAAGAAGGGGGGCTGTGGTTTTATTGTAAACCTACACAGGCACCAACCTAGCTGCATACCTCTAAGAATCGGCTTATAAAAGTCAAGAGGAGTGCATATGTGTACATATTTTATTAAAACTTATAACTACTGTACTGAGGAAAAAAAACAATTTAATGTTTTTCTGTACTTACTGCCAGTGAAGGCGATCCAGCGGGCATATTTGGTGGCTTCCCGGCGCCAATGCGAAGCAACCAGCAGTCCGCAGGTGACCGTGAGGGATATGATGCCCATGATGATAAAGAAGAGCGTGGTGACCCACTCGGGCGGCAACCGCGGCGGGATACAGGTCCGCTCTCGTCCGTGTATGGTCTGACACTGTCGGACGAGACCGACCGTGAGGGCACCTGCAGGGGGGGATTAAACATAAGACGGTTTGCTTTTATTCATTCACTCGTTCAAATTGTTGTATTAAAAAAAAAGTACAATACAATTGCAAATCTGAAATGTGGCGGGCAAGTTTTTTATTTAGTCACTTTGTTTGTTGAGTATACTGCTTAAAAAGTCCCCTGATTGCCCTAATAATCTGGCGGTTATGTTAAGGGTCCATTAAAAAGTCCAAGGTACCCAGCAGACAAGTTAAGAATAAAGGTTGTTTTAAAGCAAAGGTTATTAAACCAACATCCTAAACATCTCATGGAGACATCAGTCCATCATCTGGAGGAAGAGAGAGTGAGGCACTGCAACCCAACCAAGAAATGGACGACATCTGCTGGTCATGCATGCTTGTAGAAATGCATCTATTGTATTTTACCTGCAGGAAATGTTTTCTGGTCAGATTGAACCCAATTTTACCGTTTTGGCCCGAATACAAAATTGTAGTGTTTTGAGTGTACAAATCAACACATTAGATTGATATCTACTACATTTTATATGTGGCTTTTCTAGGGCTGTTTAACTTGCAGTAGTATTACCGTAACTCTGCCAAAAAAAAACTCATTCTAAAGATTTCCACAACAACTAATATTTATTAATCAGATACTGGAGAGTAAAGTTCAAGCTGTTCTAAATCAAAATCTAATCAAATTTTATTTATAGAGCGCTTTTTCTGCATTAGAGTAACACAAAGTACCTTGCAGGAATAAAAATAAGCAATCACACAAAAGATATACATAGTTAAAAGGAAACCAAACACACACAGTCACACACTCTAGAAAAAGGGACCAAGGTTTTCAGTCTTTGGTCATTTCCATGCCATAATAAAAATTATACATATATGTATATATACCCAACTTCTTATTAAAACCTCAGTACACAAAGGGTTCATAGAGATGAATACTGTTGCAAGGTCTGAACCAAAGACATTTAAAACATTTAAAAAGCAGTTATTACCATTACTTTAGTACCTAGTCTCAGGGTTTAGTACATTTAACATTATAATCAGACAGTGATTGTCTCATATCAAAGAAAACGAGTGTTAACAGGTAAGTTGAGGGAGGAGGAGGATATTTTGAATTGTGGCCATTTCAACCATTTTGACAGCAAACAGTGTTTTCCACACTTGCAGGGAAGGCGAAGCTGAAATCAATCCTGCCAGTTAGCGCTTCCCACACAGCTGTGAAATTTCCAGTGATATTGGAGAGAGCGGCAGCAGCTTTAAAAAGGCTTAGTAAATAGTGCAAGCTGTCCAACCTCAGCTCAAACCAGCAACTCCATTTATCTACCGTCTGACTCCGTCTCTCGAGATCTCGGTTAAAGATCATGGGAAATGCAGGCACACACACACACACAGAAATGCTTGGTGGTACTTATCCATCATTAATCAAGACAAGAAGCCATCAGACCGAGTCACGGGACAAACTCTGACAGAGGGTAAAGGCTGGTGCTAAAAGCAGTTCCATGCTTCTCTGGAGACATCTTATTCAATTAAAAGCACAACCTCAAGGGAATTTTCTACCTGGATAAGCAGAACAAGCTTCACTTTGCTCTGTGTTCTCCTCCCTGATGACCTCAGGTCTCCTTAAATAAATGGCTGGACTCTCTAGGATACGACACAGGGCAGGAAATAATCCCATGAAAAATTTAATATTGAGTTAAACTGGTTTGTTTTACCACTGGGTAAAGGATAATTAGGTTTCCTACATGCACCTTTTGCTACTTAATATTTCATGGACTAGTTGAGGATTCCTTGATTAGGCTCTCCTAGATATAACCTAATCCTACTCCAATAGTTTACATTAGTAACCTTAACATGCAGGAACATACTTTATCTACTTGGTAAGTATTTCAATGGCTACACTAACGTAACGGCAGCAAGCTGAAGAATGAGGTTTACGATGCTGCCAAAGCTACTAAACAAGTCTACCTAAAGAACACAGACAGACAGGAAACTGCATCACCCAACACAGTCTCTCTTTTACTGCAAAGTCAGACCAGATGTATGATTAAGACATTTCGATGCATCATTCTAAGATCGGATTTGTGTTACAGTCGAGTAGAATTAATAGAAATCTTCATTGTCCAGTAAAAGTGTATAATGTGTATCTCTAATCAAAATATGCTTACAAAGTTGGAAACGTGTCTACGTGTTTACAAATTACTTTAACATTGTGGCGTCAGAATACATTACTTACTTAAATACGTTACTTAGTCTGGTAAATATCAACACAATGTATTACCTGTGAGTTTTAAACATTGCATATAATAAATATGAAGAAAACAAATTGTAACTTCAGTCCATGTGATTTTCTTTGACCAGTGAGGGCTGCTCAGACCTCGCAGAGGAAATCCTGTCCCCTTTAAACCGCCCAGCGAAAACATGCGTTTATAGTACAGCAACCAGCTTCCCGAGCCGGGCTAGCTCACAAAAAAAAACAACCCCTGTGGTTTAGAAGATTGTAGATTTCTATGTGCCTTTACATCCTACACTACTTACAGAAATGTCAAGAAATTTTCAACTTTAGCACAGAGAAACTACTTAAGAAATGCTTTTTCCCTAACTATCTTTCTGATCTTTCCTAAAGACATCTTGGTGTTGCAGGAAAGCTTTAAACAAACAAGAATTTGAGGTGAAAAAGGAGGCAGACAGTGTCAGGGACTGGTTAAAGGGGAATTACACAAAAAAACAAAGTATGATAGCTGCAGGTAATGGAGAGGCTTTATGAGCTTTTTCCCTGCATCCGCTGACCACCTGCTGTTTTACCGTCACCCTGTCGAATTCCTGCCGTACAGCAGGCAGGCACGCTACGGCAAATGGACGCAGATAAACAATCCAGCCAGCAGAAACAAACAAACTGTTCCTGCTTAAACGTCAGTATTAACACACAAAATCTGATCCAAAAACAAAAAAGAAAAAAGTGACATTTTATTCAGCTACCTCTGAGAGCAAGGTTCATATTTGATTACATAAACCTGAATATTATCTTGATTTCTATTGATAGTTGGGCCTGGATTCAGCTTAAAGACACTCGCTAACACATGGCTTGTTCAGACCGTGTCTTGGGTAATTCGATAAGAAATGGACATAATGAGCACGGCCACGACAACGCAACAGCGATGACGCATTTTGCTCTTTTTTTCCATCTTGTCTGTTTCAAACATAAAAGGCAACACACAGCAAAAGAGTTTTTGACATCCTTTTAATTATCTAAATCCAATAATGAAGTAAAAAAAAAAGGAAGGAACAAGGTGGTAAATACGTTTTTTTTTTCTTCTTATGGCAGATTCAGGCTTTTATCCACAGCTACACTGAAGAAAAAACAACCTCTACCCAAAGCCACTTCTGAGACAGGAACATTCACACCTCACTATTGTAAAAACCCCAAAAGAGGTCAGGAGATGTTTTTAAAGTGAGCTCACACCATTACACCAGGTGTAAAACCACAAAATCAACCGTAAACGGAAACAAAGCTGACTGCGACGTCTCGGCCATGCACTGTGACGATGGGCACGATTAGTGGTGAACACGTCAACAATGGGATCGGCCGCAGTTAAGTCGTTAACTGCGGCCATATCCTAATTGGCGTGATGATTAAAAACGCGCCAAAAAGCTCAACTAATGTTTCTTTTTGTTTCTGTGAAGGGGAGAAAGTTTGGTCATGTGTTCAGTCACGTGACCAGGATGGTGATGCAGGATAAGGTTATGGGATGGCAGAGATGCAATGTAGGTGGACCGATCGTGTTTTACATTGTGTTGAAGGTGTGGAGAAATATAAGCAATATCTGTAATAATCGATTATTGGCCCTAAGAGCAGTATCAATATCATATAAGATTATTAGGGGTGTCCCGATACGACTTTTTCACCTCCCGTTCAGTATTGGTTGATAACGATATTGACTCAATACGATATCAGGATAAATCATACAGACTTTTATTACTTTTGAAGTTTGAAATGTTAGAAAAGGCTTGATGAGGAGATATTACTCAAATAGACAACAGTACAGAATAATTCACCAATTCATGGACCCATGGGATACATAAAGTTTAAAACAATGTTCGACATGTTAGAAGGCCCACAGTGTTTTGAGGGGTGTCCCAGTACAATATTTATATCGGTCTGATATCAGCCAAAAAACAAATATTGGATTAAATCACCCTACATGTAAAATGTCAGATATTAGCATTCCAACACAAGCCGTCCGCTCCCGCCTTTGATGCCTGGCATCATTGTAAGACTTGTCATATATCTTATTCAATTGTAGAACCTTCTTTGTTTGAAAAAAAGTGTAATATTTATGTAACTCATTGATTAATAATGAATGAATCTTTTTTTTTAAAATATAACTACTGTTAACAATTCTCTAAGTTATATCACCTTATCAAGCTTTTTGCTAACATTCAAACATTTAGGAAAGGAATAAAAGTGCAATACTGAACACTTATATCAGACGTTAAAAAGTTGTATCTGGACTTGGTGTTTATGCTAAGTTTATAGCTTATAATATTATACGTTTGTGTTTTGGTTTCAAGTTTAAAATGTCCTGTTAGTGAACTCATCTCAGTTTTACAGATTACCGTTGAATGCACCACTTTAATGCACAAAATAAGACACTTTCTTTAAGCCCGTTTTTTGTCGTTGGTGTACTTGTTGAGACATGATGTTTACTTCCGTTTCTGTCTGCTGTTAACAACTGTACTTTGTAGTTTACGCACCTCTGCGTGTATTTGTTTAATTGTATATAGACTGAAATTCCTTTGCATTATTAGAGCTCTAATTTTAATTGTGAGCCTTTTGTTTGCCGATTGTTTGACTTATATGAACATTTAGACGACTAATTGGTCGTACAAAGCTTCCCTCAGATCTCTGCTACCGTAACAAACTTGTAAATAACAAGTTTTGCACTCAGCTGGAAAGCCTGGGACTTTAAAGAAGAGTACTGCCACACTGCCATCATCGCCTCAACTCATGCTTTGTTGTCAGTATAGTGGCGCTGATTAAATGCTGGAACAAGCTGCTGGGCTTTTTTAGATTTTAGATGCTGGCTGAAAAAATCCGACATTTTTTAAATTATTATTTTTTCTTATATCTGACCAATATCTGATATTAAAGATCAGATTGTAACACCCCTAATCGCTATCGGCCCAAATTTTCCCATCAGTGCGCCTCTAGAGCACTTTGCTGTTTGTTCTGGCATCATAGTAGCTGAATGATGTGTGGGACCGTCATTGCAACAGAAAAAAAAACACCAACACATTATATACAAGCAATAGTCACGATTTGTTTCATTGGTTTAATGGTGAGTAATTTGTATTCTCTCAAAGGTCATAGCAGTGTAGATACAGATTCCTTTTAGTGTAAATGTGCACAGGTAAATCGTCCGGTGACAGAAAGTCTGCATTTTTACGCCTGACCAGCCCAGACTGGAGGATCAAATACTTTTTTCCAGACAGTGTAACTTTCTAGACGTCAACAGGAACGCTGCTGTGTAATGATTGGTGCACCTCTCTAAGTAACTTTTGTGCGTCAAGTCAATTTTCTTGGTTCCATTCATGTAAACTAAAGAAATAATTTAATTTGACTATTTTCCAGCAGATTTCATAATACTCCCATATTCCCCGTAATTGTGGATTGGCTTCAAGTTTAGGGGTTGGCGGTCGTGGTGCTGTGGTGCTGATCTTCTTTTCAAAGCTGAAATAAAGTTATGAAAACACAGAATCTCCAAAAGAAAGGAGTAAATGCCCAGCTCCTTATTTGAATCAAGGAAGAAGAAAAAATTATTAAATAAAACAAGGGAAAAGCTAATTTACTATCAAACAGGACATTAGGACATTCTCGCTTAATAAGCATAATAGCGACTTTAATACCGAAATAAATTAAGTCACAAGGTAAGCATAAAATAAAGAGCAATGCTGAAAATGTTCCCATTTAGCACTAAACTGCAGATC
The DNA here is from genome assembly GCA_032876305.1 of Orestias chungarensis. NCBI lineage: Eukaryota > Metazoa > Chordata > Actinopteri > Cyprinodontiformes > Cyprinodontidae > Orestias > Orestias chungarensis. Next base: position 208,769 of record JAVLVB010000791.1, on the reverse strand, counting down.
TTTAAATGCTAATGAAGTCGTACAGTGCATGGGGTAGATATATTATCCTGCAGAACCACTGGAGAAATCACAAATATGCTACAAGAGTTGAATCTGCTTCTTCAAATGATGGCAAAAAAAACACACACAAAAGAGTTTTATTCTATTGAGAGGAGACGGGAAGTTGAGGTGCTGTCACACTCTCGAGTTAATGGAGTGACCTGAACAACCTGCAGGCCATAAAAAACCTCCAGTTAGCCCTCATTGGACTCGGAAGCAATGTTCCAATTGAGGTGTCGGCAAATCGATGTGAAGATAAGCTAAAACTGTACAATGCACCAGCGGTTTAGATGTTATCTGATCGAGCATCTAGATAAGGAATATCTGGAGAGAAAGAAAACGGTTTAACAGACTTAACTCGGAACGGGAATGTTTGGATGCACGAGTGAAACGTTCGTGCTAAAATATATTCAGGAGCTCCGACATAATTATCCATTTTGGCTAGCAATAATAATAAAAATAAAAACCCCACACGTATGTATGGGCTACAAATCTCACTCTTATTTACAGGAAATGATGGGCCAATTTAGGATTTTGAGGGGCAGCTCTTTTTGACGCCCCCACTATGCCCCGCTACCCTGCAATCAGCGCCGCACTGATCATGATCAAAACACTCCAGTCGCCATGTCTTGGCACAAACGACGGGGAATGAGCGCCGGCCGGGTCTGCTAGACTGCAACATGATGACGCCGTCATTAGCGGAGTGCCAGGGGTGCTGCTGTTCGCAGGCTCGGGAGGAATGAGTCCAAATGGCCTCTGAACTGCGCTGGGCGGCGCGGAGGTAAGGTAAAGCACAATGGCGGCTGCCTTTTCTCTGCAGCTGGAGGCTTTTTGTAACGTTGTCCACAGCTGTGAGGAGCCGACGTCAGTAAAGCAAATTAAACTATGAACAAAAAGATGTAAAAGTCAACAATGGTGATTTTTACCAATTAAAAAATGATCTTACTTGAGTTTATAACATACCAGTCACCCAGTCGGGGGTTGAGAAATGTAAAAAGCTTTGCTTTAAACAGAAATGCACAACTACCAAACTCATGTAGATAATGGAAACCATGAAAACATATTTACCTAACAATTAAAACTAACACTGGATATACACAACCTTCACAGCAAGAGAATCTGTGCTAAACCATCCGGTTAGCGTTGTGTTACACAGAGAAAAGCAGAGGAAACATCTATTTTTTAAGCATAATTCATGAGGAAGAAAATCTAAATAGTGAGTGCAGACCGAATGTTGCATAATCATGTCTGAATCCTGACTGCTCAGCGTACATGAGATAAACCCGAGTCTTTGAAACAACAAAGTGGTTAGCAGGACAAGCTTTTGAGCGCATCAAGAGGACACCAATCTTTAAGCGCCGGATTTCGAAATCCTTGGCGTATAATAGAAGCTTAAATAGAAAAAAAATAAACGTCAACCATATGAGTCTGATGTCAATATTTCGTTATTTGCTCAATTGGAAGGGAGCACAAATCTTTGTTACGGATCTGATAATTGTTTTTAATAGATTATCCGTATATTATCAAGAGACTGTGCTCATACTGAAAAACCTCAAATATCTTAAAACCTGTCAATTTATTTTAACTATGAAAACACCAACATTAATAAAAGTATTTTTCATTTAGGCAAGCATGCAAATGTGTATGGTAATATCAAGAGGACACAAGGTGTAAACTAGTCTGTAATATGGTACAAAAAAAAACAGGCAGGTGGATAACATCAGATATAGCTGCAGTATTTTTAATATCACAAGAATGACGCAAGTCTGTATAGACGTCTTCATTAATCATGTGCTAATTATCTTCTTTTGAATAAAAGAGATCTGATAGATTCATTGTTAAAGGTGCCTCTGTTGAACCTTGAAAAGTGTCTTTCACAACCATCTAGCCCGGAGATAAACATCACAACAGAATCGAAAACTAGATTTTCCAGCTGCAACAAATCACTTCCTCCGCATCCTCGGTTTCCATCACCTGGAAGCTTGATGCCTCCAGCTAGGCGCAAAATACTTTGCGTGTCAGAACGACAACTTTCTTCACATGTGGCCAATGAACACTTTCAAGTCCATTACGGCTCGGTTTGCGGTTTTCTTTCATCGCCTCTCAAACTCTCTTAATCTTTGGTAAACTGCAGGTGAGAACTGCTGGCCCAGCGCGACAAAGGCTGATAATGACTGGCCTGGTTCCAGCTGCTCTGTGCTAATGACACCGTTTGCCCTTGCACTTTGAAAAGTGACGCTTAAAATAAGACAATTTAATAGTGTCCCGTTTCATCTATTTTCGGCTTCATCGTCGTAAGACTGAGTTCAGGAGCAATTCCCTACTTTCAAGTGAAATATAATAAAACACAAAGATGCCCGGCGTCAATACGAAAGCCTGTTTGCAAATTTTAATCTATAAATTAACCATAACAGAAAAAATATGTTTTTGTTCATATTTGATAAAAGGTGTGAAAGGAATGATATGACTGCACCAGCTTTGTTAACACACATGAACAAGAGGCACATGAAGGAGAATCCATAATAATATTCAACGTGGTAAGAATGAGACAGTAATATTTAAACATACATTTTCCAACGTATCAATTCCTAAAAATATCATAATTTATGGTCAGAACCACAAAGACATAAATGTGCAACAGGGAGTCGTGGAGCGAGCACCAGAAAGTCACACTTTGTGTCTCAGAGTAGCTTTGCCTCGTAACTCTGCAGGAGATCCAGAAATGTGACGCCTTAGTGGAGATTATGTGACGCCTCTGAAGTCTGTCTGCAGCAGCAATGCCTCATATGCCTACGTTTTAAGGTGGGATTAATGCATAAATATATACAAGATGGTTATAATGTTTAACAAATATCTGTCCTTCTCCGTACAGCTGGATAACTAACCCTGTGTTACAAAAGAAAATCAGATATAAACGACAGCAGACCTCCCTCAAGCGAAGCCACGTTTCAAAGCTTATTTATTCTTAATACCGAGAGAACAAAGTCAGTGAAATAAAAGCAAGTCACACTAAGGTCCCACCATAGAGAGAATTACTAAAAACTTATAAGACAACACAAGCTAAGGGCCTCAGGTCAGCTCATCACTACCAACGTGTTCTTTAAACCAATAACAGCCTAAAAACTCAGCCTGCGGGTAGATGAGACCAACTCAGACTCGCTCAGCGATGTCTCAACATTTTATTTTAGTGTTTAAAAGGTTGTAAAAGTTGCTGAAAAATCATTTGCATTAATTAAAAAAACAATATTACATTTTGTTTTTTGCTAGTACAAAAGGTAAAATTACAAAATGGGGACAATTTTTGGAGACATTGGTTTATATCAGCAGCAGTCAAAGGTAAACAGTAGGGTCAAAAAATACTGAACAGTTTTATGGTGCAAATAACCAGCAGGGATGTAAACACCTATTCTGTTTGCTGGGAGCAGTGATGGTTATAAAGTCTGACAGCTGCTGGGAGGAAGGATCTGCGATAACCCTCCTTCGTGGGTGACTGAGAGGAGCTCTTCAGTTCAGCTACAGCTTCATGGATGGGCTGGGAGATATTGTCCAACAAATTTGTTATTTTAGAAAGCTGTCAGTACGTATCCGGTTTGTTATATTTGACATTACCAACCACAGTATCCTTCCGTCTACTCTCCAGTATGGATATCACGAGGAGAGCGCCCACTCTGCATAAATTGTACCTCGCCACACTCAAGACAACCCAGACTCTCTGTTCTCGTGTCACTTCATGATGACAAAATGACCAGAACACTGACAGACCCTCCAGTAACTCTTGAACATGCAGTTCTTGAGCACTCAATCACCCTGAATTCCCCTACCGCTCTGCTGCACCGTCACTTTCTCCACGTCCCAGCATGTCTGCACTATTTATACCCCATCACCTCTGACGGCGCCCCACTGGTGTTCCTTCTTTTAATATAAACCCTTGACTTCATTATCAAGTGACTAAACACTCCGAGCAAGGTCTTCAATACCAAATAAATGTAACAGACAACAATTATTGTGTTAATAATCATGTTAACACTTTAGCAGGAGCTGCGTAATAGCCGTTGCTCATTTGTTTTAAAAGCTTTAAACCATTGACACATAGTCCACACCTGCTTAGCAGGGGGGAGTAAACAGCATCACAATTAAATCACAAACTTTCCCTGTTGGTGTAAATTATTATTATAATCTTAAATATCTTGTTTATTATTAGATGCAGGTGAAAAAAATCCAAACTGACCTTGATGACATGTGTCTCTATTGATGTACATTATATATAGTATTTACTGAATAGGGCTACATCTTCACAAACGGGGACAGTACTTTACTGTGTGCCCATGATTTAATGTGCAGTAATCAGTCCACAGTGAAAACCTAATTTATCGTTTTATTAGATTTTGTTCAAACAGCAGCTGACTTGGATGTTAAACTCCGAGCTGGACAGCGACTTGCAGCTTTCCAAGTTGAATTTCCAGCTTTGTCAAGCTCTCCAATTAGCTTTTAGGCAAAATCCCAGCTTCAAAATACGACCCAAAAAGATGCTCAAAACCTTTAAACAGCATGGAAGCTACTGAAAAAATAGGAGAGATACGAGATTTTCTCTTCACACATTCAATTTCAAAAGCTGCATCTGGAAAAATAAACTAAAACAGCGACACGTGTTTGCCAATAGAGCTCCTAACATGGTTAGTGTGTAAATATCCTGCTTTTCTATTATTATCAGCCTATTACATAGATGGAAAAAACACAATACGTAAAGCAATCAATTTAAAAATAACGTTTATCAAAACACCCTCAAAGAAAAAAGAACATTTGATTCGGCTCGCATAGAAATTGCACATTTAAGATCGCTATTACAGCCATCAAGGCAAAAAAAAGATGAAGAAAAACAAGATGTGAAGATGAATCTCAGTGCTTTGTCACCCACACATGTGATGAAAATAAGAAACATAGACGGCAGGACGAATCACAGAGAAAGGCAGCCACTGCGAGGGGAAGTGAGAAGAGTGACGGCGAGCTGGACGACCTCCACTCCAATAAGAACAGCCACACAAACCTCAACACCGCGGTTTAAAAATAGCAAGGGGTTCAATTCTCTGTACAAGCCAGGGCAGCACTGGGGACCTGGAAAAGTAGACGATAAAAGGCCCGGAGCAATCAAACGAGCCACAGCGTATAGACACATCCCAGTTTGGTTAAATCTCTTTATTGTCCGTCCGAGCCGCGGACGTACCAACCGGGCGGGGGTCCCGCTCGCACCCTCCGTGACCCACATGCTGCAGGGAGAACAAAGAGTGGCAGCTGTCCATCAACGGCCTGGATTTAGCCATTGTTTTCTGGTAACGGCACAAACGAAAACACCACAACATCCACGCGCCGCAAATGTGATGGTGGTTGATCCAAATCTGCACCTACTTACAATCAGACTGAACTCTGGGACGGTGCAAATCAATAAATGGTGTTCTTGTTTCATTTTCTTTTTATTTGAGTTGCACTTGTACTATTTTCTCAGTGTTTCAGAGGCTTTAACTCCCATGAACTTAAACAGGAACTGGATCCAGCGAATTTTCTCGTTGTTCTGTGACCTGCATGATGTGAGGGGGCCGACTATCGGACAGGTAAAGCGGCTTTGAGGGAAACAGTAAAACTAAAGAGTTATGCCTTCTTATACTTTAAAACATATCGTTAGCCGTGAACTGATTGAAGTATTTTAAAAAGGCGTAAGAAATGAAAGCTAGTTGATGTGCTTGCAGACCAAAAACCAGAGGATTTAAGACTTTAGGGATTCTTAAGGTTTTTCCATACTTTGATTTATCGACTTCTGTCCGATCATCTGGTGCATCTTTACTTTAGTAAAGGTGGAAAAGGAGCCCTTTATATTTTATTATATTTTATGCACTCCGAATGTTCATTGCTATGTCCGTAGTCCCATATTGTAGATTCTGTGTAGTCAAATCCTATATCTCGCATAGTTCTTTATATTTTATTACATTATTTAAAATTGCTAACAGGGTGTAAACTGGACCGGGGGGACTAGAATTTGGTCCCACCTCATGTACCACATGTGATGTGATGACAAATACAAATTCCTTGATTCCTTGATGATTTGACACCAGAGGCTCTTGCTGAATTTTCCCATTTAAATCTCCAGTTAAGTCTCTGCACCAGTATAAAGTATAAGGTTATAAAGCTTCAGTCCATCCTTACCTGTTGATTCACCTGTGTTGATCCAGTCTGGGTTCGCTATGCTGGCTATAGCAAAGATATCTGCAGCCAGGAACAGACACCCTGAAATGATCGTCAGTTTATCCATGTCGCCTGGAGGAAGAGGAGCTGATGGAGGGGATGAAGGTGGTTGTCCGACAGAGACCCCCCTCCCTCTCCGGCTGCCCAGAGACACTCTTGGTTTGGGCTGTTATCTGTCCCGCCTCGCCGCCTTCAGCAGGAGCCCGCTGCCGACGCTCCACCGGGCATTTAGCAGCAACTTTAGCCCCTGACGCACAAAAGCATCACATCTCAAAAGCCTCTGCGCTGCAGCTCCGGCGGAGGGGAGACGAACCGAGCTGTAGGTCCGGGATCCGCAGCAGCATCGGGCACGCAGCCGCGGCTAGCGGGGCAGCTAGCTAGCTAGTTCCCAGGCTGGGGCTGGACGAGCCGAGCCGCGGCCCAGAGGCTCCTCGACGGCATTCCTCTCACAACGTCACGCCTACCGAGGTCCGGGAGATGCGGAGCGAGTACCCCCCACCACCACCGCCGCCTCCACCGCCTCCGCGCTCCGAGATATCTGCGTTTCGAGCGCAAACTTTCACATTTAGCCGTCGGGAAAACGGGAAGCCATCAGCCAGTCTGGCCGAAGAGAGTCGCTTCTCCTTCCCCGCTGGAGTAGCATCTGGTACCTCCAGCCGTTAGCCAGCCCGCTGCCCTCCTCGCCTCTGCTCTCGGACCTCAGCGCTTTAAACACAACAACTAAATCAACCAGTTTAAATGCCCCAATGAGCAACAAACCGGGGTCGTTATTGTTGTGTTTTTCTCCCCTCCTGCCAAGTGACATCAGGCGGACCCCCCACCCCACACACATCGACGCAGCCTCAAACAGAGACGCTCAAAGGGGGCTGCTGCTCTGTTCTCGCGATACTTCAGGAGAACAAGGAGCGAGGTTGTGTTTTGTGTGTGTGTGTGTGTGTGTGTGTGTATGTATGTATATATATATATATATATATATATATATATATATATATATATATATATATATATATATATATATATATATATATATATATATATATATATATATATATATATATATATATTTATATATATATTTATATATATATATATATATATATATATATTTTTTTTTATATATATATATATGTATATATGTATATATATGTATATGTATATACATATATATATATACATGTATATACATATACATATATAAATGTATATATACACATATATATACCAGTAACAGATTCTTCAGATTTTTTTGTCAACATAACTTGTAACTTTTAAATGTATATATATACATTTAAAAGTTATATACATATACAAAGTTATATATATATATATATATATATATATATATATATGTATGTATAATGCTTCTGTAGGCTCAATTTTTTCTTTCAGCAATGCCTTGGTTTTAAAAAGTATGTTTTTCATTTACCAAACAAAATAAAATTTGAGGTAACCCCATTTAATAACCACAACACCAAGTCCAAGAGCTTTGGGCCGATCACATTGAGAACAGTGTAAACGAGTGTGGGAGTTAAATACAAAAATAAAAGGAATCCATAATGATTTGATTTTATTTATGTACATTTTTACGTTGGACACTCTGAAGTCATAAGTGTCAAGGACAAAATGACATGTGCTTAACTGCAGCTTGAAATAAAACAAACATGGTGCACAAACCTAGACAAACCATCCATGATTCTTGCCACACCAAACCTAAATGGATCCTTGGGATTCCTCCGACTGGTCGACGATCAAAACACTTGCTTTTCATAATGACATATGCTTTCATAGCCTGTGTTGGCATAGAGCTGATTTCTTGTGAGAAGCTGGCATGGAACAGTTTTTATTCAACAAAGAGCAGTCGTCTTTCCCATCTGACCTCCATCATATTATAATATGACCAAATTCAGATCCATGTGCAGAATTTAACCGACAAACAGCAGTTTTACTGCTAATACTTTAATTTACACTGATATACAGATAAAATGCTTCATGATTCTCTGTTTTCTGTTTAGTTTGTGCCACTGCAACAACAGATGGTTAAAATGAATGGTTTTTATAGGACTTTTTTTCATAATTCATCCACAAATGGTGTATTGACAAGGTTTCCACTCGCTGCCATAGTCTTCTTGCCGTCGGCAAATTTTCTGGCAGCCTACAAAGATAAAAAAAAAAAAAACTATGAGGGATATTTTAAAGATGACATTTCTCACGATAATTATTTTGAAAAGGCTTGACGCATATCTATATACAAATCTACTTTTACAAAACAAGAGGAAATTCAAGAAGAGAAATTTAATGGCTGATGATAAAAGATAACGACATGGGCTGCTTTTTCACAGTGGCGTTTCCATGACAACAAACCCAAGGTCGACGGAGGAAGCGGAGGCGTTGCAAATAAACAAAACGGCGCTTGTGAAATGTCCATCTAAATGTTAAATTCTCACCGGTTTTAAAACACAATTTTTCCTCGAGATGATAGCTGGGCCTCTGAACCTTTACCTTAACTACATCATCCTTGGTGACTGCGTCTACAGCCTGGAGGACGGATTCAGGAGCCTGGTAGGCTGCGGTGTTTAGAGCCTGAGCCCCGATCTCCTCCATCAGGGCCTCGGAGCTCTCTATGGACATCAAATACTCTGCTTTCACCTGGTTTCTGTGCAAACAAGCAGACAAAGTCACAGCTAGTGTGTCTGCTTTTGAACGATTACTCCATTTTTTCCATGAGAGCTCACTTTGCCCTGGTGATGTCTGCCTCGGTCACGCTTCCCTCAGCAACACCTCTGACTTGAGCAATGGCAGCTCTGATTACCTGCATTAAAAGAAGCAACAAGGATCAGGTGCATGCATGTGCCATTCTGCCTTATATGCTAATTTGCAACTAGATCAGCTAATAACCTCTCCAGCAGAGTTGTCCTGTGCGATGGTATAGACACCAAACAGGCCAGAGTCAGAGTATGAAGCGTTGAAAGCTGCGGCCTGAAGACGACAACAGGGCACAAACGTCAGGGACAACATTCAGAAAACTGTTTTACTCGACATCGCTTTTGTTTATCTCACATCAAACGGCTGCGCGGTCGCTTTGGCAACACCCTGGCTCAGTTTACTGCTGATGCTGGAGCCGCGCTTCACATGAGGACTGGCTCCCAGGATCCTTTGCAGCACGGTGAAGGCGTTAGCTTCGGCGGTGCCCGTCACGCCGCCCTCACTGACGACCAGTGCGTGGACCAGGTCATCTCTGTTCTGCACTCGCAGTTCACCTACACGCGGGAACATTACTGTAAATCCAACTCAGATGAGAACATTTGCAGCGCACAAACACAACAGCAGTTGCCCGTTGCTTGGCTGGAGACGGAAGTTGGCCAGTTTTTTATCGTTTCCGCTGTTAATAAATATCAATTTAGTTAAAATCATTTGGGGTTTTTTAATAGCTGAAATTCACAATTAAAAAAAGTTTATATTATTCCAAAGCAATTCAAACAAAACCAATTAAGACACATGCTGATCATGAAAGGCCTTGTTAGGCATTTTAAAATTAAAAAGGGAGAGAGCTTTATCATTTTCGGCTCAACTGAACATTTATGCCCACTAAAATGGGTTTGTGAGTCATTTAAAAAACTGCATTGTTATTACAGCGATCAATGTATGTCTGGTAATATTATGGATGGATCTTGGGGAGTTTTTCACATCAGCAATAGAAGAAATGGACTATTCTGCGTATTTGTTTTTGGTAACCCTTTTCTGTTTTTAAAAGGTTTAGTTTTCAATTAGCGAGCATTTGTTTATAGTGTCTTTTTACCAATTAATTAAGGGTAATCTATTTTCAACAGACCCTCCGCCTAACTTAAAGATATAGGAGAGGATCTTCAGCTCATTCTCATTTTGGAAACACTGCTCATGCGCTGCCTAATCTCCAGTAACGTCCACCGATATCGGGAGCGCGCACGTCTTTTTTTCTCAGCGACTTCGAACACGGTTTTTCTCTTGCGAGCTTTCATTTTGGCAGCCGTACGGGGAGAACCTCTCTTCAATGGTGAATTGTGCGTCTTGTCTGTCCCGTTTTACTTCCTAAACAACAATCTAAGCATGCACGATTTCAAACATGAGCGCGCATTGTACAGGTCAGGTGGGTGGGGACATTAGTGATATACGTCATCCCGTAAATTTTATTTCCGCATGGACAGCGAGTTATTTTGCACCACCGGCCGTTTTTGATTGGCTGTCATTTTCTATGGGATTTTCCATCTAAAATTTTCTATAGAAAAGATCCTCTCCTATACCTTTAATAGCTGTTACAGTTCCAAGCCCGACCTTAATCTATGGCCACGTGCTTCCCATCACTGGAACCCAATATTTAAACTTTGTCTTGTGTTAATGCAAACCTTTTCAACAGAAATCTTTCAGCCAAACCTTGAGAAAGAACCCATCTGAATCTAGTTAAGAGTACGGACAGTGTTTAAAAGCTGCATGAAACCTACCAATGAATAGTTTGCTGATGTCTACATATTATTTTCTTTCAATCTGGCCTACGGGCCATAAATTAAACATTAGGAGTGGCCCTGTGTGGTCTAGAAAAAACCCCATAATAAATCTATGTGCTGTCAACCCCAGATTACAAAAATCTGCAGCTCATTTATCTCATAGTGCTTACTGGTTTTAGCACGCTTTTACCTCCACGGTACGTTGCTTTAGCCACAGGTGCTCGAGCTCCACTGCGAGCACTCAGAAGACCCTCGCCCACCTGCCTCAGGGCAGAGTGACTGACACCTGGGTACGGGAATTAGATAAGATGAGCAGTTTCAGGCTTAGTAAAATCATCGATAAAACTGACAAACTATTAGGAGACCAACGTAGAGGTAGGTGAGTAAAGCACAAGAGACAAGACAACACTTACCTACTCCTACAAGTGCCATTCTGCCAGTGGTGAAATTATCCTTAACAAAGGAGTGGAGCTACAGGGAAGGAGAAAGTGCAGGAAAAGTGTGTGAGAGCCACACTTCGACTACCAACCACTGCTTTATCATACTTTCACAAGGTAGAGACATTAATGTTCGTCATTGGCCTACAGAGGGTAACTTGGTGTTAGAGCCAAACCTGTTCAGATGAGGTATGACGAAGCATGAAGTCAGGGCAGTAGAGAGAGTTGGACAAGGCGCTCTTATATGCTGCTTCATGCAACTTCTCAATTACATCTTCAAAAGAAAAAAGGGGAAGTGGCCTTTAGCAAAAACAGAATTAGAATAATTTATCATGCAAATGGAAGATCCTACAAAGTTTTTATAATCTGCCAATTTTACTTGAATCTCTTTAAGTAATTTTCCTGGGATTTTAGTTTATATGTTAAGTAGTGTATATAGTTCATTTTAGGTTATATTTTATTTTGCTTAAATTAAAAACTAGGTCAATAGGCGCACTCTCCACACCTGCACTTTAATAATTTAAATGTTTCTTCAGCAGTATAGTTACGGTATTTCTGTTTTGACATTAACTTCTTGTTTCTTAGTCATAGTAAATGTTTGTTATTTGTTCGTATCACTGGGGGATGGTGAGAAAGATAATTTCCATTCCTTGTGTCCATTGTCATGTAAAGAATTGACCATAAAGTTGAATTCGAATTTATTCTCGGCATAAATTCAGATCAGACTCAGGCTGGTTATAAAGTTGATGGGACATTTTAAGCATGGTTGAGTTATAAACCCTGTCAAGTCCACCATTTAATCTACAAAGAAATTATCATCTATCTAAACCAGATCAGGCAGAGCATCAGAGATAACCACTCGACAAGACAAGTTTTATTAGGATGAGTGTCCCAGTCAAAGTTCAGACTTACATTAAAAGAAAGAAATCTGTTTCAAACATAGAAAATTCCTGTACACTCAATGTAATCTGAAGAGAAATGAGGGCAAACCCTTGATGTGTCAAGTTTTTAGGCATGCCCAAAAAGATTTGCAGGTCAGAAACCAAACAATGAACTAATATAACTATATAAACAACAACAAAAAACAACTCCTAAATGGCAACAGGTCACAGTTAAACCTCTTGTAGTTAAAGGGGTGATACGCACTTATCTGTGGACACTGCAAAGCGAGAGCCTTGTCAATTTTCACTCTGGATGTCAGCTCTTCTACCTCCCATGGCCGAAACTCCTGAGCTGTGGTCACGTTGACCAGAAAGTCCAGCAACAAATCTCTACAACAGAAATCAACAACCAATCAATAACTAAAGATTTGAGATAACTTAAATACAGACGAAATGTGTGCAGTTTGAATAAAGCAAATGCTTAAACATACAGGTCATCTCTCAGGCAGTCTGCTGAGTAGATCATATTTTCTCTCGATCCTGTCACGCTGGATGAGAATAAATGAGATCAGCGTTGAGTTGAATTGTCTCATTTTGTTTTTAGAAGAGTTGAAACTGCATGTAGAGAGCCTATATTCACCTCAGGCTTCCTCCAAGAGCCTCCACACCACGACAGATCTTGAAAGCAGATGCTCCCTTTGTGGTCTACAAAAAAAAAACACAGTTCCTAACCCTACTCTTTAACAGGAGTGAGTGATTCACAGTGACTAAATAATCATAAACAGTGAACGGATGGGGTGACTTTCCTCAAAAACACATGCGTGACTTACCAGGCTAGCTGCAAGTCGCAAAACATGAGAGACGCCGAGGTTCTCCAATTTCTCATGGCGACTCCCGGCTTTTACAAACACACCGACACGTGACAGAGGGGAGTAGTTCTCCACCGACGCTATCACCAGCCCGTTCGGGAGTTTTGACACCTAAAGCGTCAAAGAAGAAGGTTATCTGGGGCCTTTTGCTTTGCAGAAAAACATATACAAGTGAAAGGAAAAATGTCCCAGCATTTAAGAGAGCAGCACCTACTTGGACATTTTGAAGGGGGGGAGGCGCAGCTGGGGCAGGTTTCACATTTGTGAGAGGCTCAATCAGAGTTTGGCCCAGCCTGGCAGCAGCGTAGCAGCGTTTCTGTGAGAAATGTGAACAGAGAATTTATCAAACGCAAAAACATGTTCTTCAATAAAGCTACAATCCATAAATCAACATCAACAATTACTAAACTTGTTTAATTTTCACATATTTTACACATTTAATACAATTGGTGTTATGATTCAAGCTTTTAAAGCTAATAAAAACCCCAAAATGCAGTTAATTATAATATGTTATGGATTTTAAAGTCATAGATCACAACAGTATTAGAACTGCATGAGTGCCAGTAAGTGATATTTTATTGGTCATCACATTTCTGGAGCCTAAATCTCGCTGAGTATAGAGTGTGGGGCTAAAGTTGAAAAATTCTCTTTACAGGTAGTTTCTATACAATCTGGTTAAGATAAAGATAAAGAAGGACAGAGGAAATTGCGCAAATATTCAGTCTTTAAGTTTTCAAAGCTGCTTAATTCATCTACCTACAAACGATCATGAAAGTTTTCACACAAGAGGATGGAATACAAATCCAGGTCACTATTTATATATTGTTTACAATAAAAATAAATGACACATTAGATTAATTTTTATAACTCTTGCTATCCAAATCTTTCCTACATAAACCAGACAGTTGAGCAGTCCGTGATTTTCAGAGTATGTGCGTTGAAGGCATAACAGGTTAATGTTATTAACCTAAAAAGACCCTCAGGAATGACATGTTCACCGTCCCCTCTGAATAATCTGTGATATCTGACAGAGGGCATCACCAGTTTGTGTCAAATACACAAACTTGTGATCCCACTGTTTCACCCTGACTATCTTTCAGATGAACAACAGAGCAGGGAGCTCAGAGATGACCTTTAGGCTCCATCCAGCTGACTAGGGAGCTCAGAGATGACCTTCAGGCTGCATCCAGCTGGGAGCTCAAAGATGACCATCAGGCTGCATCCAGCTGAGCAGGGAGCTCAGAGATGACCTTAAGGCTGCATCCAGCTGAGCAGGGAGCTCAGAGATGACCTTCAGGCTGCATCCAGCTGAGGAGGGAGCTCAGAGATGACCTTAAGGCTGCATCCAGCTGAGGAGGGAGCTCAGAGATGACCATCAGGCTGCATCCAGCTGAGCAGGGAGCTCAGAGATGACCTTCAGGCTGCATCCAGCTGAGGAGGGAGCTCAGAGATGACCATCAGGCTGCATCCAGCTGAGGAGGGAGCTCAGAGATGACCTTCAGGCTGCATCCAGCTGAGCAGGGAGCTCAGAGATGACCTTAAGGCTGCATCCAGCTGAGGAGGGAGCTCAGAGATGACCTTGAGGCTGCATCCAGCTGAGGAGGGAGCTCAGAGATGACCATCAGGCTGCATCCAGCTGAGGAGGGAGCTCAGAGATGACCTTAAGGCTGCATCCAGCTGAGGAGGGAGCTCAGAGATGACCTTCAGGCTGCATCCAGCTGACCAGTAGAAACGAAACCGACCCGCTGTCTCTTGCTTTTACTGACTTTTGATAGATTTCTTACGTATTCTATGAACAACCAGCTGTTCTTTCTGATATAACGTGTCAGATCAACTAAATTAAGCTCAATGAGACACGGTTTCTCTGAACACTTGGGAAGCTAACTAGCTAGCGTGCTAACAGAGAGCAGCTAAACACTGTTTCTGTTTCTAAACAGCTTGATTGAAAACAGAAATTGCATCAAAGTCTGTCTGTTTACTCAGTTTGTATTTTAAAAACACACAACTGACCGAGAAATTGTTCAAGGTTCGGACTCCTCTCATGACTCTCCTTCAGCCGGCTAAAAACACAAATATGGCGGCGGTTATGACCCACAATACACCGCGCATCCATATCCGGTTTTCAAAATAAACGTTTTGTTTTTATTATTCCCACTGTAAGACATAATTAATATGCTTTAGTTTAGTACATTTTATTTTCATATGTAAAAATTTTAAAAACATATTTCTAACCACAAAAAAGAAATAAAGAAATTAAAGAAACATTGTAAGTGTCAAACAGAGTAAATTCTAATATCCTTTAAATATTACACATTATTAAATTAGATCAGTTCTGCCACATTCAATATAAAATGCCCCACCTGTAAAAAACCTAAAACTCTGTTATTCCAAAAATAAAATCCCTGCAATTGATTTTCTTGTAAACTAAACGTCAGTGAAAAGGAGTTGACAGGCGTTAAAAATAAACAAAAATAAATAGATGTGTTCATATTTTCTAATAACAGCTGTTTAAATATTTGTAGCTCATATATTTCACATAGGTAATGAATAGGTTACATCTTACTTTGAAGACGCTGTAATAAAACGTATGACCATAAACTATATTCAGAATTGAGTAGGACATTTAATTAAGCATTACCTAATTAAATGAGATATCTCAATGTTTAATGTTTCTGTTGAAAAAATTAGTTTTTATTTGATTTTGTTTTATTTTAACAGGCAGAAATTGGACATATTGGTTTGAATTGAGTTTCCTTTGACTGATCTTTGTCAAAACAATTTTTTTTCCATGATTATTGGTGATGGTGAAAATGATGTTGCTTGACGTAATTGTTTTTAAATCTGATATACAAAAAATATAATGAAGTCACGGAATAAAGCCTCATGTTAAAGCAAAATCCTGGTTGGTTTGTGTTCAGTGAGCTGATGAACTCTTCACTGTTTTTATCTTATTCAAACAAGCTTGTTTAACTGTTTGCTCCTGTTGAGAGAAGGCAAGAGAAATAGTCACTCCCAGAGCCAAGATATATAAAGATCATAGTCTTGGATAGTGAAATAAAAATTATTAATTATAATAATTCTCCAATGCAAAGATAAATATGAACAAAAATCAGTCATTGTTTAATATTAATCTCTGAAAACATCAGTTTAATATGCATAAAGACTATTACAGGACTACGATTATCAAGTCAATTACATAGATACATTTGTTTCAGAATTTGAGATACTTTAAGCAGAAGCTCTTGGGTGCTCCCTGCTGGAACGGGGACTTTAAACAGCAGCTAAGATGATTTGAGAAACTTTGAAGCATATAAGCCTGCTGATTCTGTTCAACCATAACCAAAATCTTCCCTGAATAGAGATTTTCTGTGGCAGCCTATAAGGACATGTCAAACCAAAGTGAAAGAAACAATTTCCAGAATTTTCTAACAATTTAAAAACAAATTTTTTTACTTTTATATTCAACTAAATTTACTCCGACATGAATAAGATTCAATAGAACAAATTGCACCCCCCCCCACCTAGGAGCACTATACTTTCACAAATATCAAAATATGTGTGGGAAAAGCAATATTGCGTATTAATCAAAGAATTAAGTTAAAAATAGTCCTTGCCAATTAGTCCACCCAAGTTAAAAATGTTTAGTTAGTAATTCAGAGTCTAATTCAAACACGAAATAAAACCCCATGGATTTATAATAAAGCCTTTTATTTACCTTAAATGAACTCAAACACAAACTCACAGACATGAAAGATGCACATTCCAAAAATAAATTATACATATCACAGGTTGAAAATAATTTTTGTTTTTGAATGTACAGAGTTCAATTACAAAAAAAAAAGCTCACAGGTTTTGTTTCATCCCACCTTTAAAAATATTCACAATACAATAATATCACAGAACTTTACCACCTTTTGGCAGGACTCTCCAAATACCTCCAAAACACACTACAACAGAATAATAATAACAGCATGTTGGCCGGGAACGTCTTTAAAAGCATTAATGTTTCAACTGCCGGCTGGACAGCAGGTCAGCAACTTGAGATCCTTTAAGAAAATATCCTGGACTTGCCCAAGTGTCCCAGGCTTAGTTTCATAAGGCAAAAAACTCCCATCTGCATTCTGCCAACTGCTCCAGGCTCCCTGGTTGAGAAGCGTCAACACCTCCAAGCACGATGGTGCACCGCTGACACGAAGAGCGCGAACGAGTCAAAACCCAATCAACCCTCCCTTGCTTCAGATTTCGCTTGGTGTGCCTGGAAAGCTGCTTATGTGGACGTTCTTCGTCAGCTGGAACGACGCACAGCTGAGCCAACTGCAACTGGTCGGCATCTCCCCGACAATCTCCCAGATGTCTGTTTTGTCACAGTACCTCTCTATAGTGTCGTGATATCTGTGCAAGGAGTCATCAGTGTAAACAAAGGGCAATCATCGAATCGGAGGCTTTTAACCTGGACTTATGCACCCCTCGATAAAATTAAAGCATCAAACTCAGGAAAGATCTCACCTGTCCCAGCCTTCTTCGCCTCCAAGCACATAAATCTTCCCATCCACCACGGCGGCCCCCGGCCGGTAGCGCCGCTCCTTCATTGGAGCGCACATAGTCCACTGGTTGGTCTTGGGGTTGAAACACTCGACTTTATCAGTGTTCTCCGTGGAGGCATGCCATCCACCTGAAATCAGTCCGCTCATCAGAAAAACCGCGTCTAATCTGTGTTTTAATTGAGTGTTGTGGGTGAAGGATATAACCACAACGTTAAATCCTCCTCCAGGATACTGCGGGTAACATCATTTTGTAAATATTGTCGGAGTTCGATGAGTTATCCGCTTTTTTTAAGTCCCTCTGGATAAAAGCTTCCGCTACGTCCATAAATGTAAATAAAACACATTAAAAACATTGAGAGAATATATAATAATTTTTTACCGATGACGTAGATCTTTCCCTTGAGCGTACAGGCAGCTGAACCCGAGCGGGCGATCTGCATGGGAGCGACCTCCGTCCACACCGCCGTCTTTGGGTTATAAACCTGAGCGAGGTTGGTGCCGTCTCCATCCTCCAGAACGGCACCACCTACCAGAGCCATCATAACGCCTTACTACACATGACGCTAAAGCTGAACATGCATTAACCGCTTCCTTACCGGTGACATAGAGCAGACCATCCAGGGCCACCACGGTGGGACTTGTGACGGCCATTTTTACCGACGGCGTGAACTTCCAGGAGTTGGTGTGGGGGTTGTAGCGCTCCACCGAGTCCAGACGTTCTCTGCCCTCCCACCCCCCCACAGCGTAAACAAAGCCATCCAGCATGACCAGACCTGAAACAGTTAAGGTGCTTCTGTTTGAATGACGCCACATAGACAACATGGTCAGATTAACTAATGCTAAAGTAGCAAGAATTTGAGAATTTAGATTTCTCCTTAGTGTTTATTTCATACATTTGCCATTATAAAGTCATTGTTTGACTAGTTGTATAATCCGATATGTCAAAGTAGTCAAAATTACAGTTTAGGATTAAACATTAACTTAGGGTTTTGAGACTTTCCTACCCAGTTCTGAGCGAGCGACATTCATGGGAGCCATCTCTATCCAGGAGTCGAAGCAGGGGTCGTAGCGCCACATCTCTCTGCTTGCCGAGCCATCTGGAAACTCTCCTCCTGCCAAATATAGAGTCGAGTCTACGAGAGGACGTTAGAGGAAGATTAAAACAACCAATCCAGTTGGGATCTGATGCAGCCGAGCCTTTTGTTTACGAGTCCGACCCCGACCTGAGACGACTAGGCCGTGTTTACTGACAGCGAAGGGCAGGCACTCCAGGTTCCTCCAGGTGTTTGTCACCGGATCGAAACACTCGACGCTGCGCAGCACCACCTTGTCGTCCTCTCCGCCGATCGTCACGATCACTTCCACAGCTCCTTAGTCAAAGAGCTGAGGGTTTATTTCAACCTAATCTGACCCAATTCACACTGTTCAGTTTTCATTCCACACAAATGTTTCAACAGAGAAAGGAGGACAAACACATTAGTAGGACTCTGGCAACTCTGGGCGAAATATAATTGCACTTCAAAAAATCTTTCTTTTGTGGAAATTAAAAGAAAGAGAGAACAAGCAAACATGATCTGTAGGGAAAAAACATTTTACTTTTAGGCCAAACTGCTATGTGTACCATAAAACTGAACCTCAAACACACTATATTATAAGGCTGCAACCAACGATTGTTTTCATAATTGATTCATCATACAATTAATTATTTACAATTAATCGCTTATTATTAATTTATTTTGCATTTACTTTCCATATACGCTAGTAAAAACTAATTTGCATTAAGAAAAAGTGAAAGAAAGGAGAATTGTGCCGTTCACTGCAATTTATTCAACTTTGTTTAAAGGAACAAATGAACATAACAGTGTAGAATGTTTGTTCATTTATAGGCAAAAAATGCATCTAATATTCATAATTCTATTAAACTTATTGAGTGTTCAGAATATTAACAAAATCTCAGCCCTTATTATTCTGTAATATTTAATTAGATCTTTATTGTGAATGTTCAGACTTAGTTGGACATTATTGTTCCTAATAATCTGAACTTGTGTCTCTACCAGCATGTTTAGAACAGAGTTAGTAAGTGGTAGACATTGCTGGGGGTGAGCGTCTTGTTCCACATGTGTTCCTTTATTGTTGCTCCTGCAACTCTAAATGAATATCAACTGAATTCATTAACAGTATTTAGCGCCTTTATTTTCTTATTAGCTTATTTTACCGCGCTGGTTCTTCCTCTCCTGCTTCAACTCAGACATGTTTTGGTCTCAGATGTTCACTTAAAGAAGACTTTCCTACATTTTCCTGTTCCGCCATCTTGCTCAGGGCAAATGTGTTTATGAGCCATGCGCTAGCAAAACAAGGCTAACGATTGGCTGATTTCTTCTTCTACTGCTCCACTGGTAGATCACAGCATTAGGTAGCTCACTACTGCCACCTATTGACCGCAGATATAACAGGTTGCGTTAAAAATAGACACGGTAAAACGGGATTATAAAGCAACTAATCCGACGCAAAAACTAGTTGTCAACTATTTTAATAATTGATTTTAATCAATAAGTTGTTTCAGATCTACTAAGTTAACAAGAAAACATGATTATGGTGACATGGGTGTATTGTGTGCACTTCCCGCAGGTAGATAGTCTTGATTTCTCCAGTTACAGATGCCACGGTCTGTACCTGTGGATCTACGAGGTCTCGCTCGGGAACTGTAGAGCTCTCCTCGACGATCCTTCAGGAGCAGGTAGTCCTTTGCCTCAGAGATGAGCTTTTGACAAGCCTGGTTCTCCTTCACCACGTCTAAAGACTCAATCAGGTCGTGGATATAGTAAGGGCTGATTAGAGGCAGGCGGATGTGCTCAAGAACCTTCGAGGAACAAATTAAAGCGGGAAGATCTTGTTAGAGGATTCATGAGCTTTGCACTAGAGTTTCTTTTTACCTTATAATCACCGCAAAACTAAAACTTCTTATTTAGCATAAAATCAAATGCATAACCAGTAAGCTTGGACAGTTAGATATATTTTCAATACGTGACAGTGGAGGAAAACTCTGGGAAAGGCTCCAATGGTTGCAACAAAACTTGAATAAACTTTAATCTTTTAAGGTAGATGCTAAATCCTGGTGTGATCACATCAGCGCATACAAATCTCAGCAACAGCCTTACCTTTTCAAAGCCCTGCTTGCGAGAGGGACATTTGTTTAGCCACAGCATGACGGCCTCAAACACCATCTCCTCCTTAGAAACGTCAAGAAGGTCACTGGAGATGATTTCTGTAAGTTTGTCCACACAGAGCGACAGGAACTCTTCCTGGAGAGATACGAACACACGAATCGCTGAGCTTAGCACAGATAGTCACCCCTTTCAAGGTTTATATGAGTTAGTTGGGATTTCAGACAGAAATACTATAAATCTATATTCTTATATGGACAATAGCAGATTGGGATAATTATAGCTGGTAGGAATGACACAAACATACTTGATTGGAGTCCTTTTGGTCACAGAACAGGTGGTGTAAGAGGAGAAAAATAAAAGGAGAATTAAATTTTTCCTCAAGTTCCATGCAAGGAAAATAAAGCTGTAATTTCACCAGAGAAAGTCAAATATCCGTTGGAAATTCATGCTTTCATAGTTTAATGTTTTTTAAATAGTCTGTAATTTTTACATGTGATGCATGTGTCGCTCTCACCAAGCAAAATAAGGGGATTCTGAAATACACTTATAATGGGATATGGCAAATAGCATCCATCAACAAATTGTAATAAATTGTTTTATGCCAAACATTTTAATAAAATGTAGAAAGATCAGATTTTAAAAAGTCGATAACTACTATAAACCCATCCTTTTATCATTTGCATTCTGATTTTCAAATATAATTGATTCTAAAAATTGGAAATAGACTAATAACTCAGCAAGTGTGTTGCAAATCACCTTCAAAGCCAACCAAAGGAAGGTAGCAGCGAAATTGTACATCAGTGCAACTGAAGGGGATTGACATACACGCGAAACAGTCACCTGTTGAGAAACGGTGCTGAAGTTCTCCAGAATGTACTCCATGCTGCGTTTCTCCAGCGCCTTGCAGGAGTGAGCCTCGGCGAAGCAGTGGATCCCCACACAGTTGGTCTCGTCCATCTGACACTCCATGAAGTGACAGCAAGCCTCTCGAACAGCCATCACGTCCAACAGATTGGCCGCCGCCAGCAGCGCCTACGCGTGAGGAAGAAAATGAAAATAGATCAGTCGTCTTGCAGCTCTTCTGTTTGGGGAAAGAGGCAACAAAAGAGGTGGGGGGGGGAATCACTCACTTGCACGTTTGCTTTTGTGATGAAGACCTCCGATGTGTAGGCATAGGTCACCAGCTTGCCAATCATCTGAGGCTCGACTCCATTAATGGCAACTCGATCCTGCCTAGATTCAAGCAGGTCAGCTGAAAACATAGCCTGCAGGGATGGAGGGTTTGTTTTTTTTAAGCGGGGGGGGGGGGGGAAACTCTGGATTTTGTGTTGCATGAAGAGCAATAAAGACACCTGGAAGTAGGAGCTAAAGGATGCAAGCACGATGCGATGGCAGGGGAACTCCTGCCCTCCACAGCACAGGGTCACGTCGCAGAAGGCTTTGTTGAGCCGCATGCTGTTCAGGCCCCGCAGCACCGCGTTGGGATGCGTGGTTTCCACAAACAAGTAGTCCTCCCCGCTCCGAGGGCCGGCGCTGCCCGCGTCCCCCTGAGCCTGGAAGATGGCGTTGATAGCGGACGGCAGGAGCAGCGGGGAGCCGAGCGGGATCACTTCAGCCATTGCTGACCGCGTTAGGCGCTCCTGACGCGAAACGCCGTCGTGCCTGAGGCTTGCGCCATGTTGTGTAAACGCCAATTATTACCGGTTATCCTCCGTGAAGGTACAACAGACTGGCTTCAAATGTGTACGGTGGAACCGAGAGAGGAGATGTCCCTAATGAGGCTGAGCTGAGACTCACCCGCTTTAAAACCCACCTATTCCTCTGGAACACGCGTCTACGTGAACACACCCACGATGGCAGACACCTGGGAGTTTAAATATTCACGTGAAACTCCTGAAAAACATAGTCGTGACAGCAAGAGCAGGAAAACTCTCCCACATAAGAGAGAAGCCAGTTTCAGCCTCGCCCATCTGCACTATAAACTCCAAGGAGCGCGCTGATTGGATCCGCGGAGGTCACATTTCCGCCTTCCCGTGACTTTAAGAACCTATCACGGGGCTCGACAGAAACTATCCACCAATCATGGGACGGACCGCTGTCAGTCCCCGCCCCTTATTTGGAAATGGGACCATTGCATTCCGGAAGTGAAGGGGGCGCTATTTTCATAATCCCTAGTATAAATCATTAAAGAAGCGGTTAAGAGGTCGATTGAAAGAGTTTTGAGAGGTTCTTCCACTCATGTTCGGCACATTATCCACAAAGCAGAACCCACAAAGTCAACAAAGGGTATTTTTTACCTTTTTAAAACTATTCTTTTAAATCAATACAATTTTCTACATTAGGTTGAAAATATAAGCTGTAAACTAGTAAAACTCGTAGTTCTTACAGAGGAAGGCTAATTTTAGCATGTAGCATAGCTACAGGGCGCTATTAGATAACAATAGAAAAGTAGATAACGTGTATAATTGGGAAATGTATTTTATGCTCAAACTTTGTTTTTATTTTCATTATACAGATCCACGTATCTATTTCAAGGAATCAAGGATTTTTTATTTGTCATCACATCACATTTGTAATCCAGGTCCAGTTTACACCCTGAGAGCAATTTTAAATAATATAATAAATATAAAGAACTATGTGAGATATAGGATTTGACTACATCCTAGTCTCGCATAGTTCTTTATACTTTATAATATTATTTAAAACATCCGTAACGGAGAGAAGATTCTTCCCTATTGCAGGAACGATAAATATTGCTGTCCCCTTTGCTCATACAGTGCCGATGAGTCGTATAATGTACAGAACCATATAGCAAAAACTGCTATGGTTCAACATAACGGTATGTAAAACTACACTTGAAAAATATAAAATATCTTTTTACATACTTACCAGGTTTCAAAATCTATTAATTGGACTTCAGCACCAGCAAGTATTTGTTTATATCTGTTTTCTTAATCTGCGATGGACTAGCAATCTGTCCAGGGTCCACCGCAGCAGCCCTATAGGAATAAGCGTGCGTGTATGATAATTAATGGATGGATAAATGTGCTCTTAATCTAATGTACATGAGTCTCCAGAATATTTATGTGATTTATTTTTTATGACTTTTTTATGTAAGGATAGATAAATACATCTCCATAATGATTCCTTATTTTTGCCTATTTTAGATTGTTTGTTACTAATATAATTTTAACATCCGAAAACAATACATAGAGTTAATAAAGATTTAAAAATAAAAAAGGGACATACCAGGTGACAGACATGCCATGTGACATAACACGTTTTGTAGTCATTTATTTACTGTTTAATTTGTATTTTTTTAATGTTGAAAGTGTTCTTGGGTGTTTTGAAGGGCGTTGTCAAATAAAATGCGTTATTATTATTATTAATATTATTATAACGCGGCTGGTACAGGAAATAGTGTCACTAGCGCTCCCTTCATTTGCGGAATGCAATGGTCCCATTTCCATATAAGCTATGAGACTGACAGTGGTCCGTCCCTGCCCCTCTCTGTTGGCTGGAGGGAGGTGTACTTGGTTTGGTGATGTCCCTTTAGATTTATGGAGGACGAATTTTGAGATAATTGGGAGCTTTCCTTGGGTTTTCCTCAAACTTCTTTGATTATAACCAATAAAATAAAGTAAAAATTGGTTATTATTGTAACAGTACTATATGAATTATTATCACCTTTATTTAATTTGTCATTTTATTCCCAAACTTTCTTTTATTTTTATTTCAATATTTCTCTTATTTCACTATTTTTATATTCTATATTTATATAATACAACTTGTTTATTTACTGCTAAATTTTATTTCACTTTTAGTTTATTTGATATTTAAGTTTTTCTTGATTTTTATTTTTTTCCCCAGATTTATCAGGATCTCTCTTATGAATTAGACTTATAATTTTATCCAATCTTTAGGCTCAGCGTCATGGGATTCTTTGGAAAGAGCTCTTCCTTTATTGTTGTTTTCTGTAGCCTGCAGCTCATTGGTTAAAATTATGTTGGTCTTAGTAACAGCTAAAAATGATAGAGTTACACTGTGGCATATAAAATGCTATTTTATTCATTGACTGTTTGCACAAAAGCTATCCCTGCATCACAAGACTTTTCCACATGAATTGTGACATTACAAACTATGGTAACTGCAATGCTCTATGTGAAGCTTTAGCAGTATTACAGGGTGACACAGATGCAAAAATAATTAGGATATTATAGATAAGATTATACATAATAGCCCAGCTGCAGCCGCAGACACTTCACATGGCTTCTAAACTATGGCTTCTATTTAACGTTTTACAAGATCAGCCTCCAATTTGAGCCCAGCTTTTTTTTAAACTCACCAAAATCAGTCCTTTGTCCTTCTTAGGTCAATTGTAGATTAATATTGTACATAAATATAACGAAGATACAGATTACTTCAATACACATGCTGTTTATTGATAAAATTGTCAAAATAGTCAAATGAAGCAAAATTTGGTGATCCATAGAGACTTGCAATTGTGGATCCGTTCTTTTAATCTATGAAGAATTTTACAATTCACACTGGTTATTAGGTAAAGATGTAGACTGTACAGTGCCTCTCAGTACTTTAAAAAAAAGTGTGTATGGTAAGACTTTGTAGAATGTACTTTGGGCGATACAGAAAATCAAACTCAACAAAACATGCATCTTAATTTTAATCTACAGAAACACGATTTTCATGCGATGGATATGTAGATCACAAGCTACTGTCTTTCATGCTACCAGGGCTTTCCATTGCCTTTATTCTGCGAGCGACGGCCTCCAGGATTTTCTTCCTGGGTCCCAACTGGATGCGTATGCCTTTCAGGTCATCATCAGAGCAAAGGATGAGTGCCTCCAAGTCCAAGTGCTCTCTGTTGAAAGCCGGGGCAAATTCTTGTAAGGAGATGGTGGACAAGAAAACCTCCAAGGGAGAGTTTTCCTCATCTTCATCGTCATCAAGTCCCAGATCTTCTTGTTCCCAAGGAAGGTCACCATCACCTGTCTCCCCAAAGCTGGCGGCATCCTCATCTGCCTCAAACAACTGGTTCTCGACAAGGTAGCCAAGACTTTCGTTATTCCCACTGGGAATAGGATCCTCCGTATCCATGTTCATCTTCTTCATGAAAATCAGGCCTCCAAAGCCTGGTCGGTTAAAGATGGACTGCTTGACCTCGCTCGGTTCGTCTCTGTCCTTGTCATCTGTGTATCCCTCCGTCTCTCCGCTGACTTCCTCGCTCTCTTCTTGTTCGTCAAAGACCTCCAAAAACTCTGGTTTGTCAGAGGATTCATTCCCTTGTTTACGAAAGATAACATTTGCGTCTCCCCCTGATCTCTGCAGCGTACCTTTGTCTTTCTTCCCCATCTTCTGGATAGTGCCCTTAACCCTAGCTGTGAGAGAGCCGGATTTGTCTGCGGCAATAAGCTTGGAGAACTGTTCATTGACACCGCTCATAGTGCCCCCATCTGAGAAGGCTGATCCCATGCTCGCCTCGGAAATCGAACCGCTCACGCTTCCCCCGCGGTGCATTCTATCCATCTTGTTCTGATGCTTCTTCTTCACCTTTTCACAGAGTTTCATTCGGCTCTCCGCCTCTTTCTGGGCCTCCTTTTTGATGTTGGCGACCTTTTTCGGATTTTGGTTGGTTTGCTGTGAGGTGGCGTCATCCAGGAATCGCACGCAGTCCATGTGGCCGCGGGAAGCAGCGACGTCCATAGCTGTGTGAAGATCATTGTCCAGGGCGAAAAGGTTGGCTCCAAAGTTGACCAGAAAGCTGATGATGTGCATGTGACCGTTAGCAGCTGCGTGGTGTATCGGCGTGTTTCCCCAGATGTCACTCTTGTTGGGATCTCCTCTGTGAAACACACCAAGAGTTAACAGTGTCTTACATGTCATACACTCAGATAAACAATTAGTAACACAATCTCTGCTCAAGGCCGTAATAGCTGATATATGGTGGTTCTACCATAAATCTGTTCCCCTAAATCTAAACATGAAGTTACACCCAATGTTTGAATGTTGCTGTTAAAGCAATAAATACTGTAAGTAAAAGGATGTTAGATCAAACCAACCCACAGTACCTTTCAATGGTACCTTTCACATTAGACCACGGCCGCCAACATCTATACATTTTATTTATTGGTTCTATATTTAAAATACCAACATAGATAAAATAGATCAAAATAGGTGGTGACAAAAAGTTGAATCCTCAAAGAAGTACAAATACTTGAGACACCGTGTATGAGATTTTTAGTTTAACCTTAATTCCTGTCAATACGGTTTAGTTGGATCCATAGAAAAGGATTAAAATCAAGATCCAATTCTATAATTTAACTCAAAATGTTGGATAAATGCCAGAGGTTTTTTTTTATATTGAGAATTACCAAGAGAAATGAAACCGGTCAACATTTACATTTATGGAAGTCAGAAATCTTTGTTCATTTAGCTTTAGCTTAGGAAAAGGCTGAAGGAGGTTTCAGATATTATTATTATTAATATTATGATTATTAAAGACTTGAGACCATTTTTATCTGTAGTGACAAGTTTTAAGTTTAAGTTTCTTTGGAAAAGCTATGGCAACAATCCGTGTGTACTTTGTCAGTCAATAAAGTTTTATTACAGCCTCTGAAGTAAGGCCATAAATGTGCTGGAGGGTGGATTTTGTTTCCATAAAATCATACATAAAATCGTCCATATCTCTGTTTCTACTTCCTGTAAAGCCTTATTGCTTTCTGAGAATGAGCTTCCCAGTTTTCTTGCTTAGAAAACATCACATGAACATCAACAAAGAGAAATCTAAAAATTTCAAGGGAGGTGTCGGTAAAAATACTACTATTCTAAAAACTGGGTAAGGTTAAGTTAATCAATAAGTTATTAGAAGTATTTTAAAACAACCTGGTTTTTCCATTACTAAATCATCCAAAAATGGATTAGGCTCTTGGTGTAATAATGAAATCGTTTTTGACCACATGCAACATTTCTCAAACATACATTATCTGAGTCTCATCGAGTTGTTTGCTCGTCTTTTGTTGTCCTGATACTGTCGAGTGGGGGGTGGTAGGGGTGCATGGACACAAGAAGGGCTTTATTGTTTTACAGGATGAATTTGGATGACTAAACTTTTAGGTCAGCTGATGAAACAGGAGACCAATGCACAAAATTAGGGTTGTTTTTCGTGACACTGTCACGTCTTGCCACAATAGTTCTTAAAAAAACAAGAAAAATACTCCTTTAAAAAATACAAGTTCTATGAAATCTGCTTTCTGATGATAAACCTTTGCTTTGGGAGCCATTTACAGCTTTACTGAAGACTAGAAAAATCTAAAATCACATTTAGAACGTTGTTTGTCGACATGAGCAGTGTGAAAAAAGGGCATTATTCTTACTCTCTGCTGCATATCAGCTGAAGAGCATCGACTTGTCCATGAAAGGCAGCCAGCAAGGTGGGAGTCATGCCGTCATCATCGGTCGTGTTCAGGTGCTTCCTTGTGGCCTCCTTCAACAGGTCCACGTTGCCATCAATCGCTGCCTTGTGGTACCGGGACATCTCTAAAAACTTTTTTAAGAGCCTGGTGTTTCTCTTCTCTCGTTTCACCGTGCCAACTGAGCAACCGCGACCGTGGACCCGAGCAGGCAACGTGATCACTGGGCGTGTGAGCTGCTGAGCAATAAAACAAAAGCAAAGTCCAGCTCCCTGCTGTCAGCTGCATTCCTTCCTGCTTTGCTTACCTACCCACTCGCATGTGATCTCAAGTACATGAACACAACCTCAGCGCGTTCAATTCCTTCATTCCTAAAATTAATGAGTCGATTGTTTTTTATGATTAGATAACAAAATGAAATGCTTCAGCAAAATGCTGGTTGTTGTTAAGGATTTTATTGACAAAATGTGAATGTATCTGTCATATAAAGCACTTTGAACTGGCCTGCAGCTAAAATGTGCCTCACAAATAAACTTGGCTTGACTCGCTGTACATCACAAAATCACATCGAAATACTTCAACATTATTAGGATCATTTCTGCTAAACAGATCCAAAATATTTAGTAGGATTTTATTAAATATTAATAGAACAGGATTAACATAAAACCTTTGTTATTAAGTCTATTGCCATTTGTACTGTACATACCATTAACGTGTTAATCAAACTTTGAGCAATTCTGAGAAATGAAAAAATATCTTAAATAACATAAAAATATAGAAAAAAAACCCTGGGAAACATTAAATTATTAAAGTAACCCATATGTTCCATTCACATAATTACAAGTTATACTGTTAAGTATTTTCAAGGAGACCTGGGACACTCGAATCACACCTAACAGACAATGTCCTGTAAGGAAAAACTTAAAACAACTATCAAACGGTGGGTCGTCCAAGCGAGTTTAGCCCAGGACCAAACTGGAGAATTCCAAAAGAAGTCTCCAGCAGGTTTTACAATTAATTACAAAAACCTAAGCAGGTTAAACATTGTTGCTGTGAAAGCGTCAAAAATCAGATTGCATAAGCTTAGCATTCGTGAGAGGTGTGTAAAGAGGAAACCTTTGCTCTGTAACAAAGACATAAAGGCCAGACTGAATTTTGGCAGACAGAAAATACATAAATTAAAGAACATCTGGAATAATGTCATTAAATAAATTAGACTAAAACATTATTACTTGGGTCCCAGTAAAGATTATATTTTAGCGATAAATCAAATGTAGCATTCTAGAAAGGAAATCTTATAATTCTTTAGAAATATTCGAGACAGTCTGCGGAAAATACCAATAGTAAAAAAAAATGTAAAAGCTGGACCAGAACCGCACTCTGCAATGAAATAATGACTCAAAATACAACAGTCCATGTATATTAGGCTAGCTGAAAAAAAGGAATGGAAATCAAACATGATGCTATTGAGATTAAATGGATTAGACGGACCGATTTGTAATCAACATCACAAAAAAGACAGTCCAGAGTACAAAAACAGTACATACAAAATAAAATAAAAAATACTAATCTTTAACGTTGCAGTCATATAGATGTAAATCTGCACAATGTTTAGTGTTGGTCAACAGTACTTTTGGACTAATAAACAAACAAATAAATAAAATACACCAATTTCAAGCATTCAACACATCTTAGACGGCTAAATAAAGTGTAGTCTAACAAGGGTGTGGTATATATATATATATATATATATATATATATATATATATATATATATATGTGATGTTTTGGTCTCTTTTGAATGTCGGTGGTGCTTTCACACTCGTGATGCGGACTCTAAAACCCGTACAGGTGGCACAGGTAGTCCAGAGACTGGAGGGACTACCAGGAGACAGGCCAGGACACGCGGAGGAGGCTGTAGGAGGGCAACCACCCAGCAGTAGTCCGGCTACATCCGACTTTATGCAAGGAGGGACAGGAGTAGCACTGGCAGTGCCCTGCAAAATGACCTTCAGCCGGCCACGAATGTGCATGTGTCTGCACAAAAGGTTAGAAACTGACTCCATGAGGATGCTATGAGGACCCGACGTCCACAAATGGGGGCTGTGCTCACAGCCCAGCACTGTGCAGGGTGCTTGGCATTTGCCAGAGAACACCAGGATTGGCAAATTTGCCACTGGCGCCCTCTCGTCTTTACAGATGAAAGCAGGCTCAAACGTGACAGAGTTTGGAGACACAGTGGAGAGCGATCTGCTGCCTGCAAAATCCTTCAGCATCGCTGGTTTGGCAGTGGGTCAGTAATGGTGTAGTGTGGCAATTCTTCGGAGGGCCACACACCCCTCCATGTGCTCACTAGAGGTAGCCTGATTGCCATTAGGTACCGAGATGAGATCCTCAGACCCCTTGTGTGACCATATGCTGGTGCGGTTGGGCTTGAGTTCCTCCTAATGCAGGACAATGCTAGACCTCACGTGGCTGGAGTGTGTCAGCAGTTCCTGCAAGATGAAAACACTGAAGCTATGGACTTGCCTGCCCGTTCCCCAGACCTGAATCCGATTGAGCACATCTGGGACATCATGTCTCGCTCCATCCACCAATCTTCACCACAACGTGACATTGGTGGAGTTGGCGGATGCTTTAGTCCAGGTCTGGGAGGAGATCCCTCAGGAGACCATCCGCCGTCTCATCAGCAGCATGCCCAGGCCTTATAAGGAGGTCATACACAATACTCAGCCTCATTTTGACTGTAGCCTGTAGTGTGTTTTTCCACTTTAATTTTGTGTGTGACTCCAAATCCAGGCCTCCATCGGTCAATAAATTTTAATTCCATTGATTATTTGTCAAGTGATCCATACTTCTTACCAGTTGGTGGCGGTAAGGCATCCTTAAGTTTGTTTGCCAACCGCCAATTAAATCAAGAAAATACATTGTACAAAAACACCTAGACCAGTATTATAATTACGTACAGATATACACAGATGCATCAAAAAGTATAACCAATAGGATGGGGATGGCTATTATTGTTCCACAATTCAATGTTAAAGTAGGGAAAAGGGTAAGTGATGGATTATCAGTTTATATAGATGAAGTAATCGCATTACTTTTAGTTCAGTGGGTGGAAGAGGTAAGAGCATTAAAATCAATCATTTGCTCAAATTGAAGTTAATCTTTGGTCAGTTTGCAAAATAATCAGTCCGATTGTAGACCAGATATTTTAATAGAAATTCAACAAACAATATATAGAATAAATATGATGGGGATTACAGTTAACTTTATATGGGAACCAGCACATCATGTGTTAAGGGGAACGAAATGGCTGATGGCTAAGGAGAGTGTTTATAGAGAAATGGTTGACATTAACGTTGTTTGTGTAAAAGAAGTAAAGAGTATAATAAAATACAAAGTGGAGGAGAATGGCAAAAGTTATGGGAGGAAGAAAGGAAAGGATGTTGGAATCATAAAATACAAAAAAAACTTGGCGAAATAAGAAAAACAGAAAGAAATAGGAGAGACGAGACAATTATATCATGTCTCAGAATTGGACATACTGGATTGAAACAGACATTATTTATAATGCGGAAAAATCAGGTGGGGAAATGTGAGTGTGGGGAAGAAGAGATGATAGAAAATTTTATTTTGCACTGTTGGAGAAATCAGATTCACAGAAATCAGTTGGTTCAGAATCTCAGTTGGATGAAAATGAGGTTAGATATCATTGATTTATAGCAGAAACAATCAGGAAACAGGAAAACAGCTACATATGTTGGATATATGCATAGATTTTGTCAAGTGACCCACACTCCTTACCAATCGGTGGTGGTAATGCCTCCTTTAGTTGTTTGCCTCCCTCCAACATAATCAAGAAGAACTTGTGCCGATTCATTCCAGCTCTGACGCGTCTGTTGCCTCCATAGCAGTTAATCCTGAAGTTAAATATCTGGGAATATTGATTTCAAAAAATACTATTAGAAGAGAGGAGGAAAATATTGGAAGATGCTTGGATGGCATGAAGAGATCATTGAGCCGTTGGTTAACTAGAGATCTGACTATTTTTGGACAAAGTCTTCTATCCAAAGCTGAAGGAGTGTCCAAATTAATTTATCAATGTCAGTCGTCTTTTATCTCTGTCAAAAATATTAAGAAAGCCAATTCAATAATCTTTCAATTTATCTGGAGGAATAAAACACACTATTTACGACGATCTCATCTTATTAAAGATGAGGATAAGGGAGAGGTTAGAGCTTTAGATTTTGAGGCTCTGATTGGTTCATTTAGAATTAATTGGCTTAAGACTTTTTTGTCTCATTCCAACTCAATGTGGTTTCACATCCCTAAATCTATATTTAAAAAACTTGCTTGGATTTCTTGCTTAAATGTGATTTTGAATTAACCAAGATTCCCATTTCACTGTCTAATTTTCATAAACAAGTTTTACATTTTTGGAAAATGATATTTACCCACAATTTTACCCCACATGGATCCGTACTGTGGAATAACAGATCTATATTAATAAATAGAAAACCTATTTTTAAAAGTGATTGGCATCAAACAGGTATTCTATTTGTGACTTAATGGATAGTGACGGTGTTTTGTTAAATCATAGATTTTACCAACAACTTTAATCTGAACTGTACTTGTAATAAATATCTAAAAGTATGCAAAGCTATTCCTGTAGCTCTGATCCATCTCATCTAAAACACCTTAAGATATTCAAGTGTTTCTTCGTCTTTACCCAAATTGAAGATTGGAGAATATAATCTGACTGATAAAAAGTGCAATAATGATGTGATTGTGACTGAAATCTAAATTATTTAATGATTATAACAATATTATCTTGGTAACAACAAATTTGTCTATAACTGAGAAGGCGTTCTCCAAGTATGTAAAATGGCCGGTTACACCTAAGGTTAAAGAGACTCACTTCAAAATCTCTCACAATATTTACCGGGGGGCTGAATTTTTGCACAAAATATTTAAATTTGATTTAACATGCAGTGCCTTTTGTGAATATCCAGACGAATCCCTTAATCATCTCTTTTTTTTCCCTGTCCTGTTTCTTGTAAACTATGGAGAGACATTAAAAAATTGAAGACATCCCAGAGATAATCACCCAGATAATGTTCTATTTTGCTGACCTTGATAGTCAAATATCTGACATGGTAAATATTGTTCTCTTGCTTGTTAAATATCATTTACACTGATGTAAATGGAGAGGTTCTACTCCTTGTTTTGACTTTTTCTTAACCAATTTAAATTGTACCAGGCATTTTGACCCACACTCCATTCCAGCAGGTGGCGGTAATGCGCACCAGACGCTGCTTGCCAACCGCCAATAACATCTACGTAGAAGAAGAAGAAGAAGAAGAAGAAGACTTATTTCTTCATTTCTTTCGCCTTGTCTCGCCTCCACTCTTCAGAACCACACGATGCGGTCGTAGAAGCCAGAACCGTCCGCCTTCAGAGCTGAACCGACCCGGTTCTCCTCCCTCCGGGGTTCTTCCTCGCTGCATCCCGCCGCCTCCACCGTTTCCGGGTGGGCAGGATCCCGCAGAGATGTCCGACAGCAGCGGCTCTGTGGTCGGACTCTTGTCCTACGAGACGCTGGTCCACGCGGTGGCGGGTGCGATGGTGAGTTTTCTAGCTCGCTCTGGTGTTCAGCCGGGAGAGAGGAGCTGATGTTGCCGCGTCTGGTGTTTCAGGGGAGCGTGGCGGCCATGACAGTCTTCTTCCCCTTGGACACAGCCAAAAGCAGACTGCAGGGTGAGTTTGAACCTCGAGGAAGAAACACGCATTCAGTCCAGTTTGGGGTTCTGTAACCAACCATGTTTAATGCAGGTGTGACTCAGGATTGTATATGTTGTAAAGGCTTTATCAGCACATCTCTTGCAGCCCTTTATCAGCCTGATGTTATTGCAGGAGACCTTTGGTGCTCTGTTCTTTACAGCCCTGCATCAGCTCATCGTTGAGTTTCAACACAGCCTGCAGTCGGTGGCGCCTGAGCCAGGATATGCTGCAGGTTTCTTCCTGTTAAAGGGGAGTTTTTTTTTTTCCTCTCCACTGTCGCCACATGCATGCTCGGTGTGCAGGGATCATCGTGAAAGTCAACGACCACAACGCATGATATGATTTGAGCTGCAAACCGATGACTCAATGTAATCTGCTAAGTTACGTTAGGTTGGAGACCTTTTAAACTTAAGTTTGGAATTAATGCATTAAGGAAAAAGAACATATTTCTGGTATAAACTTAATACTCAAAGTCAAGAACATTACAAAGTCAAGCAGAGGGCAGTAAGCCGACAAACGTGTCTTTAGCCGTTTCTTTATGGGACATCATCATTTTAGTGTTTTCTTCTCAGTGGACGACAAACGAAAGCCTCGGTCCACTCCTGTCATTTTGGCTGAAATTGCGAAAGAAGAAAGCTTGTAAGTTGCATTTTAGGAATCTTGAATCGCCGTATGCTCCTATGCAAAAATTGACACGATTGTGATTCTAGATTTTCCGACCCCTTTCTCCTAGTTTGGCTCTGTACAGAGGCTGGTTTCCGGTAATCTCCAGCCTTTGCTGCTCCAACTTTGTCTACTTCTACACTTTCAATGCACTGAAGAAGGCGGCTGCGGCCGGACCAGGCAAGCCCAGGCCTGGTAAAGACCTGCTGATGGGGATGGTAGCAGGTAAACATAATCAGAAGTGAATCATCTTAAATCAACTAAACCGCAGTTCTGAAATTGTTAGTTGAAAGGCTGAAATGTGAGATTAAGAGAAACCCCAGGCTGTTTCGAATTGGATGGATTATATCTGGGAACAATAACTTTTTTTCCCCCCACATACTTATTTTTTGACTTTGTTCCATCTGGCCAGACGTTTAGCTATGTAAAGAAACACATCATGCTTAACTGTGAGGAAGCGTGTTGTCTGACTTGTCTCGTGGTCTTGCAGGTGTGGTGAATGTGCTCCTGACCACTCCCTTGTGGGTAGTCAACACCCGACTGAAGCTGCAGGGGGTGAGGTTCAGGAATGAGGACCTCCACCAAACGCAGTACAGAGGAATATTTGGTGCGTTCACATATGGGATTAAAACGCTTCAAATGTGCTGTTTTTATGTTGTTATCCAACATTTTGTCCTTCCTCCTCGAAGATGCCTTCTCACAGATCATTGCTAACGAGGGAGTGGGAACCCTGTGGAACGCCACGCTTCCCTCGCTCATTCTTGTTCTCAACCCGGCCGTGCAGTTCATGATTTACGAAGCCATGAAGAGGAAGGCGGGGAAGGCAG
>JAVLVB010000791.1:154341-170480 GCA_032876305.1 Orestias chungarensis | reverse complement strand
GTGGGCTGAAAAGTTTACTGTGGAAAAAGCTTTGTGCCTTAACCTTCTGAGGATTTTGTCTTCCACTATTTAGAAACCCTAAATAGTTGGTGCTGCTGCCGTCTTTATCATGACGCTCTCTCTCTAAATAGCAGCTGAAAGTTTAATGCTTGTCTCATGACTTTTCTTTGTACTAAAGCAAAGTCTAATAAAAACACAGAATTTATCAAACAAAGCAAAAGGACACAAATTTGGAAAATTAGTATAATAAATTGTAGCTGCCAGTTATGGTTGTATTTAAAGCTTTACGTGAAATACTTTAAAAAAAGGAACTAATTATTTTATGTATTTTCATTACAACTGCTATACATATTTTACCTGATGCTTTTAAAATGATTGTAATAACATGGGAACAATAAAGTCTAAAAAGCTATTTTGAAAAATAACAAATTGTTTTTATTTCAAGATAACAAGGCATGAAACAAAGAAACAAAAAAACA
Source organism: Orestias chungarensis (assembly GCA_032876305.1). NCBI lineage: Eukaryota > Metazoa > Chordata > Actinopteri > Cyprinodontiformes > Cyprinodontidae > Orestias > Orestias chungarensis. The sequence continues at coordinate 170,001 of JAVLVB010000791.1, read as the reverse complement.
GGTCTTTACACTGTTCCAAATTATTATGAAGTGTTTAGGACTGATAAGGTAAGATTTTTTTTGTTTGTCAGTTAAACTCATTGATGGTGATGTGTGTCAGGTCTCTTTATATCACTGAAAGCAATTGCAGACACCTGTGCTAATTAGTTTGGCAGGTGTGTCCAATTAAAAAAGCAGCCTACATTTTCAGCCAAAATGGGAAAGAAGAAGGATGTGTCGGCTGCTGAGAAGCAACAAATTTTGGAGTGTTTAGGTCAAGGCATGACTACAATCAACATTGCCAAGACACTTCATCGTGATCATCCCACAATCAAGAAGTATGTAGCTGATTCAGAGCACACACGTGTGCGTGCTGATAAGGGAAAATTGAGGACTCTTTCCAACAGGCAATAACGTCAGATTAAAAGAGCAGCTGCAAACATGCCTTGTCATGGCAGCAGACAAGTTTTTGAAGCTGCTGGTGCCTCCAACGTCCCCCCGAACAACAAGATGCAGGGTCCTTCAGAGGTTTGCAGCTGTGCGTAAGCCATCCTGTCTACCTCCTCTATCCACTGCACACAAGCAGAAACGGCTCCAGTGGGGCAAACATTACATGAAGACTGACTTCAAAACTGTTTTGTTCACCAATGAGTGCCGTGCAACGCTCTAAGGTCCAGATGGATGGAGTGGAGGATGGCTGGTTGATGGACACCCCATGCAAACAAGGCTACGGTGCCAACAAGGAGGAGGCGGAGTAATGTTTTGGGTTGGAATCATGGGGAGAGAGATTGTCGGCCCCTTTAGGATCCCTGTAGGGGTAAAGATGACCTCCATAATGTATGTGGAGTTTCTCAAACAGCACTTCCTGCCATGGTTCAAGAAGAAGAACCGTGCATTCCGCAGCAAGATCATTTGCATGCATGATAATTCACCGTCTCATGCTGGAAAGAACACATCTGCATCTCTGGCTGCTATGGGCGTAAAAGGGGACAAACTTATGGTGTGGCCCCCATGCTCCCCTGACCTCAACCCCATTAAGAACCTCTGGAGCATCATCAAAAGGAGTGTCTATGATGGCGGGAGGCAGTTCACATCTAAGCAACAGCTCAGGGAGGGTATTCTGTCCTCATGCAAAACAATTGAAGCAGATACCATCCAAAACCTGATAAATTCAATGGACGAGAGAGTTCAGAAGCTCCTTTTGAACAAGGGGGTCCTATGTGCAAATGTAACATCACCTAGAATAATGTTTTGACTTTAAACTGTTTGATTTCAGTTTGTAATAACCTGCTAATGCTTATAATTTCACAAATGACAATTTTTTTGTTCTTTAAAAATGAAAAGGTTGAAAACTCTGCTGTGCATAATAATTTGGAACATGCATTTTGAGTGTTTTATGTTTCTAAAATATACTGTTATCATTGGCAATTTGTTCAAAAACCTTTTAATTGTACTCTAATAGTTGATGACTGGAAAATTACAATGACTGCAATTCATATAGGTAACTTTGGAAATTATGAGAAAATATTATTTGCGTAATAATTTGGAACACAGTGTATAAATAAACTGCTTCAAATGAAATTGATCTTTTGTCAATATTAAGGATTCCTATACGAGTATATCATGTTTATAATCAAAATCCCTTCCCCTAAATGTATATTCCAAAGTACGTTTACAATTAAATCTGGTTTTAATTCTCAAATCTGCAAAAAATAAAACATTACGAGACCTGGAAAGTACTTCGACCAAACTTTCACAGACTGCAAGAACCAGCCAGGAGGATTAGCATCGTTATTGTTGAGAACCGGTCATTTCGTCAATGTACCAGTCGGGCAGGAAGGAATATCGGGAGTCCCGGTGGACTGAGTACGTCACGTCTTTGCTCGGCTCCCAGGAAAACAGGTACACAACCCTGCAACGGAAATATTTCATACACATCAGACATGCTGTTCAACAAAAGCTTTCAAATGACGAAGGAGGAGATAGTAATATCTGTAGGACAGATTCAGTAAGTAAGCGTTACAACAACGAAGCATTTAGCTGTTAATATTAATCCATTGGAAAATCAAAGTGGGTATTTCGATATTAATGATTGTTACCTTTAAGATTCAGCAGAAGTGCACATTATAAATGGACATTTGGCAGTTAATCCTCATTTAGATACCCATTCAGATGAGGTATCTTTAATTTCTATCTGATATTCTGCTGCAAAACTGTAGCTTTTCATTTAAACTAACCTAGGATTGTCCTCGGTAACTTCACGCTTCAAGAAAGACAAGAAATCACAGCAGAAGTTCATGCACACCGTTGGCTTCCAGCAGTTATACTCATTCTGAAACAAAAAAAAACAAAACAGGATTGTGCAAACACTCGAATCTACAGCTGAAAAAAAAAAAAGAAGTTTCCTTACCTTGATGAGCTGTGAAATCTTTGAGATTTGAAAAGTCTCCACAGAAATGACAATCCCATCGTGATCCCTGAAACCTGCAACCACCCGAGGGACTCCAGGGAGGAAAGACTGGGCCCACCATTTCAACAGCTTAAACCTGAGGCCCCCACCAAAACAATAAAGGGCATAATAAGCCTCACAGTAATCACATCAGGACTACTGGTGAGGTAATTCTGATCGTATCCTGGACCTGTGGAAGTTGCTGCGCTGTTTGGGAGTGCAGATCTCTGCGGAGGTCTTCAGCTCCACGTAACAAGCGGGAGGCGGCGGAGCATCAGGGTCCGCATCCCGACAATCCACCTCGCCAGAAAACAGAAGTTTGTGGTCTGTGAGGCGCGTCTGGACCACGGTGCAGAACGCCTCGTTGGTGTTGACCACTCCACTGGAATCAGGCTGACTGGTAGTATCATCTGTGTTGGGTGAAGGATCCCTTTAGAGTCTAGTCACGTTTGGCTTATAGGTTTCCAGAGACTTCCTACCTGCACACATGTACTGTTCAAACTTGTATCCCCAGTACATCATCTCCTGGTTCCACTCTGGGCGGTTCTCTAGGTCCCTGCGAGCTGCTTCGGTCTCCACCTCGCTGATGTAGAGTGTGCCGTTAAACCTGGTCACAGCCAGCATCCAGCCCTCTCTGGTCTCATACGGCGTGGTGAGTAGTTTGGTCAGGTGGCCCCGCCATGTCACAAAATCGAAGTCTAAGGGGCTGAAAAGAGCAGGGGTGGGGTCAACAGCGTACAAGCAGCTAACAGACTAGATCAGTTCTGATGCAGGTGCCACTGTTCACCAATTGTTGCCTCTTATTTAAAAAACATGCCAATATAAAAAATATTTCACCCTCACACTGAGGATTTCTCCTTTTATGTTATACTATGAACTCACCATGAGGCGTTCTCAGTCTGCTTGGATTTCAGCTTCGACTTGTTGGCTACGATCCAGCGTAGCATATGGTCCAGCTTCTCCTTCACATTTTCGTCCCTCTTCACAAAGCGCTCCCTGTATCCGTCCCTCAGATCAAAATTGGGGCTTTTGTCAGGTTCCACGTAGAATCTCATCTGCCTGCTGTCATTGAAAAACCTACGCTGAGAGTCCAGGGAGAAACAGCCCAGTTCCACGGGCTGCTTGTACAACGGGAAGTCTCTCTCATACACTTCCCTCCTAGTGCTTAAAGTCTGGTTCCTGGGTGAGTTTTGCTCTGGAGTTGAACTGGACTGAGGATTTGTGGGCCTGAGGTGTTCCTCGTGGTGCTGGTTTCTTCTCCTGTGGCCTCCCTCTCTTCTATGGGACTGATAGTGATGGAGGGAGCCGGTTTTGGGGCTCCGGGATCTGTGCCGGTCCATGCCTTACGCAGAAAATAAATGTTGAACTTTATCTAAAAAAATAAATTAAAAAAATATCTAAAAACAAAACAGTCTCAATCAGCAGCTCATACTTTTAGAGAAAACCTGTCAGCTGAGAATAGGCTGACGCAATTCTGCATGAAATTGCAGAAATCACAAGTAACTTATCAAAAAAGAAACTAAAGATAAGCAAGTCTAAGTGACACAAGAAGTTGTCAGTAAAGCTATAAACCTCTTCTGTAGTTTGAGTTTTAGATTTCCATTAATTTCTCATTTCGATCTATAAACATTAGATGTGAAAGATTACTTATTAATTTAATTTTCGTGAAATATTAGGATGGATTCACACACAAAAAATCTATAATGTGTATTGGTTTATTATTCAAGATTAATGATAAGAAATAATGTTATATTCTATGTTGTGGTTTTCTTTATAAAACAACTGTTTACAGTTAGCTTTCTCTGAATCACCTGCATAAACAAATAAAGGATCCATTAACCATTTCATTTACAGTGTTTTCATTTAGCTTAACTACAAAAGCTTATGAACAGCTAACATAATTGGCAAATAACAGAAAACTTACCTTTGAATCAAAGAAAACAACAAAGCAGCTCGTTTGTCACCTGTGGAGAACAAACCCGGGGTATTTGAGGAGATTTATATGCCCAGAAAAAGGGAGGATTAAATAAAGTTACGGTTTAAAAATTAGCTTTGATGCTAACTAGTGTCACATGCTACACACAACAAACGACGCAACTTCCGGTTGCTATTCTAAACCTACTCGCTTGGGGGCAGCAGGGACTTTTTAATTTAAGCAGAATCGGTATAAAAGTGAGAATATGAAACTTTTGTTGGGGTAATTCGTTTTTTACTTATTAAATTATGGGAAATATTGTTTAGTTCAAGTTTACCGTTGATGCTAACTAGCGCTACATGCTACACAGCAAACGACGCAACTTCCGGTTGCTATTCTGATATTAACAGCCTGGTGTAGCAGGGACCTTTTTAATTTAAGCAGAATTGGTATAAAAGTGAAAATATGAAACTTTTTGTTGGGGTAATTCGTTTTTTACTCATTAAATTATGGGAAATATTGTTTAGTTCAAGTTTAGCGTTGATGCTAACTAGCGCTACATGCTACACATCGAACGACGCAACTTCCGGTTGCTATTCCGATATTAACAGCCTGGGCTAGCAGGGACCTTTTCAATTGAATATGAGAAGAGGAAGGGTTTCAATGGTTGAATTTGTTTATGAACAACGTTTTTTTCTAAAAATAAATTGCGAGAAACAGTGTTCAGTTCATCCAACCGTTGAAAGCTAACGGTTTCAGTTAGCATCGAAAAACGTTAGACTTAGATTAGCGTCGCTAACACGATTAGCTTGGCTAACGTTAAACAAAATAACGCTTCGTAAAAGGTTTTTATCGATGAGAAACTAAAAATCTATTTAGCTAAATAAACGAATGGATAATTTTATGCATTATTTGTTTGTTTCAGGTATGAACAGAAAACGGGCTCTGATTTCTGACGCTTTCAAGCTAAAAAGAAGAAGAAATGGCCCAGAAAACTTTGGAGCTGTTGAAGAGGACGGTGGTGAGTGTCGCAATAAACAAAAAAAAGCTTTTCGTTTGTAAATTCACTGCCACAAGTACAAACCTCCTGCCATATTTTCCCCCGAAAGGACCGGCCGACATCAAATCCAGCTTGCAGTACCTCATGACTCAATTTCCCAGAAGGCTGTTCAACGACACCTTGCCTCCAATTGTACTTAAACACCAATTGTACAGCATACACAAGGACAAAACTCTGGTGGATAAGGAAGTGGTATGTTAGCTTATTGTTCTTGTTTTTAGCCAGAATCTCAATGTTTTTGTGTTCTTCCCTCTTTACACCAATCCCTTTAAATGTAATTCAGTGCAACATGAATTTACATAAACAGTGAATACGGGGTAATTTAAAGGTTGTATAAACTTAATTCTTTTGTAAAGGTCTCAGATCAAACGGCATAAGTTAGATTGAAGGTGTAAATGTTAAATTACAGGGTTTAGCACTTTCATGCGTTAAACCCTTCGCTTAAACCTGATCGAGAGTGAGGGCCGGGGCTTGGGAATGTGTTTGTACCTATTTAGTAGAGCATAAATGCAAAAGTAGGTCACACTTATCTGATTATATGAACCAACAAAGCTGAAACGCTTTAAGTACTTTCCATAATTGAATACTTTGTGTTGGCAGCTGATATTAAATTCAATAGTGTTATTTTTCAAGGCTTTGTGTTTTTGGTTGAGGTTCTGACAGTCGTATGTTTTTCGCCGCAGAATAAACTCCAGGAGAGCGGAGAGCTGCTGATGTTTCAGCTCGGGTTTGACTCTGAAGCATTCGGGCTGGTTTTTGTGTCTGACTACAAGGACAAAGTGCTGGCCGGCGAGGACGGGAAATCGACGCGGGCAACGGTTGAGAGGTTTTTGGACAAAGTGGTTTCCTCCTGCACAGACCTGAGCTTCAACAAAGACAAGATGCTCAGGGAGTTTCTCTTCACAGACTCTGAGATAACGTAAGCAGGACTCTGTCATTTCAGAATCTCTGATTTTCATGTAATTCTATCAAAAATGGGCATATTCTTAATTTTCTCCTAACCAAGGCAGCTGGTGAAGTCTGGGGTCCTGACTGTCCGGGATGCCGGCAGCTGGTGGCTTTCCATTCCCAACTCTGGCAAATTCACAAAGTATTTTATCCAAGGTTGGTGTTTCCATGACGATTATTCCTTTAAGAGTTCGTTTGGTACAGTCCGACACTTTTTTCCCCCCCCTTTAGGCCGTAAGGCTGTGCTGGGCATGGTGCGGAAGTCCAAATATAATGAAGTGTTACAAGCCGATCTGGAGGAGCGGCGCACGACATCACAAGTGAAATTTCCTATGAAATATCACGTCCATGACATTGTCGGGGCGGAATTGGTAGAAAGGTAATATTCAAGCTTTTATGATCCATTGAGTTAATTTTCGGAGACAATTCAAGTTAAGATTTTCCAACAGTTCTCCTTTCGTCTTTGGTCAGCATACCCACAACTTCGGGGACTTTGTTGCGATTTGCAGATACCTGAGCTGCTACGAAGCAGCTGCTGATGTTCCTGAAGATGAAAAATGTGCAAAAAAACCAAAGGCTAAAAGTTTTGGAGCACCACTGAGATGTAAAATTTGTGCCATACATATATTATAAACCCTGTGTGGGTTAAACTGTACATTATTTTGACATGAGACTGTTTAGTTATCTTTTAATAAAAATGATTTCCGACACTTCCCTTAAACGTAATTTTTTTCTAAGCTTAGTTGCATTATTAGTATATATTATGTCATAATTGACAATTATTGACAATCTTTACAAGTTCGGTAAGCCACTGAAGGTCAATTGACAGTTCTAGTACAGTGCTGTTTTGGCTGTATTTTTTAAAGGTTGAGTGGAAGGAAGAACTTGCAGAAATAAGTAGTATGAATAAATAGGTTAACTAAAACCCTGAGAACTGTTAAGCTTTAAAATAGGGAAACTTGTTGCCATGTTGCCCAAATCTGTTCTTTAATATAACTTCACATTTTTATAGTTCTTTATATTGAAATTAAATAGTGGGGGGGGGAAAGGAGCAAAAATTATTTGGTATATTTAGCAAGAAAAAAAAAAAAAACCTCCCAAAACTTAAATCCTGGCTACGATAACTTATCCAAGACTTATTAAAGCCAAAGTACAACAGCAGCAGACATTATGAAAGAAAAAACTCAATGAAAGTTGTGTTTTTTAAAGTGATGACTAGGATTAAACAACAAAAGATGTAATCCAGATAGCGTTTTAAAAGACTTTTAAATGATCCACCTCTAAAAGCAAAGACGTGTTTTTACAGGAATTTATTGGCTTTTTCAAAAAGTGACAAATTTAATCCGTAAAACTAAAGTCACAACATTGGCTTGGATGAAAGCACAGCTTGATTTCTGAATACCGATGAGCAACGTGCACTTAACCCCTGATCTAGTAGTTCAAATACATTTGGGAAATAGACAAAATATATATATAACTGTAGCAATTCTAATTTGTAGTTTTCAGTATATGATGCACAGACATGCTATCAGCATTAATTACAAAAAGCTAGGCTTGTAGGGAGATTAAGGTAGCGTTAACCGTAGAGGTAATAAAAAAAAAAGAAGGATATTCATAGTGTTAGTTAAACAATACAGTGAGCGTGTAACTTCTGAAGAAAGATATACAAAAAATAAAAGTCAAATCACGATTATAACAAAAAGATGATTACACTGTCCACTACACCATGACCGACAGCGGCGCCGTCACCGTCATTAGCAGGCATGGATGCTCTTTGTTGTGACATTGCTTAGCCAGTAGTGATGCGTACAAGAAGAGAAAAGAAATCAAAAGTGTTGCACGAAAGGTAAATGCCCACAGAGCATTAAGGTGTGCTCTTGTTCCACCCATCACCAAGATATCTAAACATTTCCGATCGAATACGTAATCAGGTTTCCCGCTTTTGCGCTCGCAGGCAGCAGTTCATTCGAGACAGGTTTAGGGAAAGCAGAGGCTGGGGGGGGGTTTACATGAAATGCAGAAAATACTGGATTCTTTACAGTTTTTGCCGCCTGATCTTTCCTCCCGTTTTTGTTTTAATCATTTAGGGGTCGACAAACCGAGGGCAAAGGGGTTATTGTACTCGAGGACTCATTTGAAGCTGTACTGATTCTCTCCAGTTACTTTACTTGTGAGCTACAAATGCCAGCGATGGAGGAGCTGAACAAACGGATCTGGATCGACGGATCTAGATTCTCATTTAGAGCTAAAAAAAGAAGAAGAAAAAAGACCCCAGAATGTGCTTGGCAATGTTATTTCGGGTTGTAACCAACAACCTGACTGTAAACAAAACAAATCACAAAAAAAGGACAAAGGGTGAAAAAAATAAAAAGAAAAGAAAAATTAAAGACACCCTACTGTCTGTTTTAGAAAACATCCAAATGATTTTAGAAGGCCTCAAAATTTTTTTAGAGTAATGAGTTTTCTTTAGGATCGCTCAAACCCTTCACCCTAAATCTCAACCTAGGAAAGTATTTGTTTTTAAATGAAACCTGCTGGAGCTACACAATAGGGACAGAGTGTGAAGTACAATGATTGTGAGTGTATACTGCTGTGTTTCTCCTGCGTCCTCAGCCAACCTCCCACCGCCGGCGCTCGTCTTCCACCGTAACCGCTCCCACTGCAGGTCTTAGAGGAGACTGCATTTCTTGTTCCTCTTCTTGACCGGCGGGGGGCACAGAACGGCCCGGATGGCCTCGTCGAACACCGTTTTAAGGCCACGCTGGGTCAGGGCTGAGCACTCCAGGTACTTGACGGATCCTGAGAAGCGCAGAAAGAGAAAGCCGGTTGTGTTTTTGGTTTTTTTGTAACACCAAAGTTAGAAAGAAGCTTCTCAGTGAAGTTGTTACCAATCTCTTTGGCCATGGCCAAGCCTTGAGGATAGGTGATGGGGGAGAGTTTCTTCTCCTTCAGCTTCTCGATGGTGTCCTTGTCATCCCTCAGATCCAGTTTGGTTCCCACCAGGATGATGGGAGTGTTGGGACAGTGGTGTCGGACCTCGGGGTACCACTATGTGACACAGGTTTGTCTTTGTCAGGTAAGTTGTTTTGATCATCAACACTATTCCTGCTCATCTTTGATAATATAGTATTTATTCTAATAGATTAGGTATTTAACTTTATTACTACAACTAAACTCCAAATGCTGGAGGCCTTTTGTATTGTTATTTAGGCTCCCTTGTCCTTTTTTGGCCCAGAGATCCTATCCAAATAAAGTAAGAATCAGTCTCAGGCTGGAAAGGTTACCTTGTATGTTGTTAAAAGTATTTCTTCACGACTACAAATCACTGAATATGGGTGTTTGCCTCACTACCGTGACCACACATGCATGAAACCCAGAGCTGCTATATTTTAGCCGCGTACCACCAACTGCAATGTAAAGCATTGTAGAGCTGGGTAAAGCACACCGCCGCTGAACTTTAGAGCAGGAGAGACATGATCTCTGGACGGATGAGGAATCGTGCCTCTCTGTCCGGCGTGAAGAGTAAAGTTTGGTCCAGGGATGATTACGACAGTTAAGGTTAAACGAACTCTTAATGCGTCAGCATGCAGAGACATCTTAGACCAGATTTTCTGGGAGGAGTTTGAGGATGAGCCCTTCCTGCTCTGACATGACTAACTACAAGCAAACAAAGCAAAACCCACATAGACATGTGGTAATGGAGGAACTTGTCTGTCCTGACCTCAGAAGCGGCTCCTTGTGGAAGCCTTTCCTTCACAAAATAATATTCAACCCAACTGATGTAATCCATAAGAAGCCAGTGACAGGAACGCAGCAACGAGGCGAGCTGGTTCCCTTCTTGTGCAGCTAAGGAGGAACTATAGAGACCGATAATCATTTCCTGAGTGTTTATCACCAAGAAAAACTCCCTCTGACAAATCGTCATGTGATCCAAGTCTGCAAGCCAACGTCTGTCCAAAGTACTTTGAACGATTCAGCTATAATGTACATATATAAAAAAAAACTCAGCAGTAAGACCATTCCTGACAAACCAAATCTGTTTAAGTTCATGGTTAGGAAAAACTTGACCAGGAGTTAAGAGATACTTTTAGTTTAAGTGAGCTGAAGCTTTTAGATTTTTTTATGACATTGATAACAAACGTTAACAGGATTATTGCTTTGTTCATGGATCAGATCGTTAATATCTCATTCAGTCGTTTACAGTCTTCCCTCAACGCCAGGAAACACACAGATAAACATCAGAGCTCAATATACTTTGAATCAGACAAATAATACATGAACTCAATCATTTGGACATTTTTTTGATTACATTTTTGTAATTTAGAACTACATAAATAAACTGAACCGACTTCAACACAACTATCCAGGACTTCATGGCAAACTGAATCACACTTTACTAGAGGTAATTACTGGGTGTAATAACCATAAGCTTTTAATAGAAATATTAGGCAATGTAGGAACAGACTAGACTGGAACTTTAATTTTAAAAAGATTCCACCAAACCGGCTTTTAACCATTTCTCTCTTTAAGTGTTTTCACTTTATTGTCCCTTGGTGGACAAATGACATGACAGCCAGAAAATGTGAGTTTACACCAAAATAAAAACACAAACCAAGCACGACGTTCTTATCAGTAAGGCAAATTTAAAACCCGATACTGCGCATGAATCATATTATAAAAATATCTAACCGGGTTAGCAGAGTAAAAAATGTCAATGAGTTTTTAGACTTTATAAATAATTCCTGTAAACAACTAAAGAAGAGCCTTTAATTGCTTTAAATTTGACTTTTACATCGTGATAATTTACAGTATATCCCTTCAGAATTGATCTGTAGGATTTTTTCAGGATTCCGTCCGAAACACATTATTTATGCAACAAAGATCCATTAAAAGCCGTTTTCATCATAACGAAACAAATGAACTGGTTACCTAGTTAGGTAATGATTTAAACTAATAACTCTTAATACTGCGACTCATAAGTCATCCCAAATTTTCTTCATATAGATGTCAACAAACCTCTACAAACATTGAGATTAAATTGCACAGGAAAAAATTAGGCGAGTCTGTTGCTGGATCAGGACGACATTACAGTGTTCATAATAGTTGCAGTAACTTTATTAAATCTTTTTTTAGCGGTTGACTCAAATTTCGCACCATTTCTTTGTTTGTAACATTAAAATCAGCAAAACAACAATACATTTCAATCTGTGGTTGTAACAGGAGGACATTTTAAAAAGCTTATATTTTGAGTAACCTTCACTGTTTTCCACACAGAAACTTCTCACCTTGGCACGGACGTTTTCAAAGGAGGCGGGACTCACGAGCGAAAAGCAGATAAGGAACACATCCTGATAAAACACAGAAAGCAGAGCAATCAAAGCCAATGATTTCCACTTACCGTAAAAGGCATTAGAAATAAACGTCCTATTATTATCAAGGTAGGTTGTTTTTTTCTTCTTCTAACAAACTCCCTTGTTCGATCTCTTTATCCAAAACATTCCAAGTTGATTATTCACAGAAGTTGATAAGTTAAATATAATTTTGTGTTGTGTCCTTCTTGTACCGTTTGTGGGTAGGAGAGTGGGCGGAGCCTATCATAGTCTTCTTGCCCTGCTGTATCCCAAAGACCCAGGTTCACTGGTTTCCCATCGACCATAACATTGGCAGAGTAGTTGTCAAACCTGAACAAAAATGATTATGTGTGAATAAGCGAAATGGGAATATAAACAGCACAACATTAATTCTGTAGTTTTCTTATGTTATTCCAGAGAAAATGGCAAATCATGTTTTTCTGACACAAAATACCTGCACAGCTGTTCTGGAGACCAGAGATAAAATAAACAAAAAGGACATTTGATTGGATAAGGAGGAGATTTTCATCAGTACTTCCAGTAATACCCGTTACCTCGGATAACTAACTTAAGCAAACAATCCAATTTATATTTTTCAAGAAAAACAACAGAGGAAAAAAGAAAGAAAAAGTCAATTCTGCGACCCTGTTGGAGATGAAGGGTGGAGAATAATGATGGACGGCGAGGTTTGTCATAAATAAATAAACAGGAGCTGCACTGCAGCGTCAGACACTCACACTGTGGGGATGTACTCTCCAGGAAAGGCATTGGTGGTGTAGCTGATGAGCAGACATGTCTTACCCACGGCACTGGAAATGAGAAGAGACTTGATCAGCGTTTAGAAAAAATCACAACAAAACAACAGAATCCTTCTGTAAACTGACTAATAGGAGGAATTCCACATTATTGACTAATCTTTTGTCTAAGCATTAATGCACTAAGCATTTTGGTTTACAAAAAATGAAAGTACATTATAATAATCATTAGAGATGTCCGAGATTTTGCACACATACATTTAGAAGTTTCAAAATTTAATTTATGTGTGAGTTCAGCTGAATTACACAAACAACTTTTCTTAGCCCTGCTTTATTTTACACTCAGAGAATATGTAGTAAGTAGCAAAATCAATGTTTCTTAGGGTTAAAACCAGCCTTTTCTAACCATGGATCAACTTTTAAACTAAGCAAGACGGAAGCCCTCGGAAACCCATAAAGGTCCATTTCCTGATTTTTAAATCAGGAAAGATCATTTCTCACCCAGTCAGTGAAAACAAAAAAAAGGCAAAAACAGTTTTACTCCAGTCGTGATGTGGGAAATAACTATGATCTGACCCCTTATAAACTTCCTGACTGATAGGTGGACTGTTTTCTTTAAAGTAAAACTGGACCATTTTGATTTTTTTTCTTAAAAATGCAACCTAGAAAAGAAACAGAAAAACTGTCGCAGTTACTTTAATAAAAGGTAAAAGTTTCACATCTAACTAAACATTAACAAATTATAGGATTCACATCGATTCACATCTCCTAACCTCTTGAAATATGAATTTAAAAACTTTTTAATAAGCATCCAAACACATGCTTTATATGATTTTATTTTGATAACCTGGCTTACTAATCACAGATCAGACCCGATCAAGGGAGATTTTAAATAGTAGTGAGTCGTTCTTGACAAATTAAAAATAATTTAATTAGGCATCACTATTTAATTATTTCTTCATATCATTATTTTTGCAATTGCACACTTTAAGTCAACCATTTATTTATTTTGTGCATGTAAAATGAGTAGCACATTTATTGATACTAAAAGGGAAAACATGGCATCAAATGGAAGCAGATCCTTTAAACATTGTGGAAAAAATGAATCATAATATAAAACTAGATTTGTATAAGTATTTTATAGGTAATACATATTCACAAAAGCTAAACAGCAACACAGATACTAAGCAGAAATGAGCCCAGATCTCATGAAAAGTCGCCCTGCAGACCAGACAGGTCAGTTCCTGTAAGACAATCACGGCTCCCAGAGCAACAGATATTTCCATGTTACGAAACTGAAGCTTCCCCTTTGAAATAAATAAAAAAAAGGCTTCTCAATCAAAGGAACATGAATAACAGATGAGTGGCTTTCCACCACACCCTAAATGGGCGCCTATACACAGCATGTTTACCTCCCACATACATTTACACACCCCACTGGGCCAGCGTGGTACTCCTCTGGTTTAAACTCAGAGTCCTCCACAAAATAACAAGGAAAATATGAAAAAAGGCCAAACAAAAGACGCGTTTAAACCCCGGATCCGGGTTTAGTTGGACTTTAATACCGATTAAATGTGTTGGGAAAGATTAGCTAGCTATCTAATGTGCTACCACAAAATGTTATATCTCCGAATGAGAAATTAAAAGTAAGTAAGACGAAGTACTGCGACATTTACGTGGAGAGGCTTAACAGGTTGTTAAAGCTTGGAAGCTAACTTTTGGCTCCGTGCGGAAAACTGGGAAGCAAAAAGTGTTTTTCTGTTAGCGGCTCCGCTAATAAAGCTAATATCGCGGTTAGCCTTTAAAAGCAGCGGTGAGGGGGGGGGTAAACCTTGACAAAGCCAAGCTGTGGTCACTTACCCGTCGCCGACAACGACACACTTAATGGCCTGCATTGCCTCGGAGAGCCAGCTAGGGTTAGCTCAGGTTCCTCTTTCTTTTTTTTTTCTTTTCCTTTGTCCGGAACTGCTCGCCTGGAGAAACGTCTCCCAACGGTCGCCCGGTTACGGCCTCCGGTGTCACCGCTGAGCTCCTGTGATGTTTGAAGACCCTCCTGAGCAACTTTCGCTAACTTACTGCGCACTTTAGCTCGACTTTCTTCACAAGTCTCCTCACAACGTTCCCATGCTTTCGTATCTTTTTCGCTATGGACCTGAAAACAGCGGCCACCACCCCTAACGGAAAAAAAAATGAAGTCAGCCGCCAGCAGATGGAGCTTCCGGGTTCCCTCGGAATGAGAAACAATCGCCACGAACAACCTAAACTTCACTACTTTATTGATTTTTTTTACTTTATATAACAAATGGGCTGGTTTAAATCATGTTTATTAACTGATGTGAAAGAAAAAGGCTCATTTTTAGGGATTTGTTTCGAAACAAAAAAAGACGGATGATTTAGGGTGTGACACGCAGAAGGAAATGACGAAGGCGTCGCCAGTTACGATGGAATGCATCCTGTTGTTTTTCCTGAGCTGAGTCTTAAAGGCACTCTAACCTCAGGATGATGATTTATTGAAATTATTCGCCTGCTGACTAAATATTTAGCCTTTGTATTAATATTTGTGATATAAAGATATTAGGAAATAAAAAGTGAAAGTAATAATTGCTGGCTTATAGATGAAAAAAAAGCATGTTTCTGTTAAAGATTCAGTTAAATAAAGCTTTTAGCCAATAACCAATATTATTTTCTGTCAAAAAAACTAATCATCAGTGTTATTTATGGATTTTCCTTTAAAGAATAAACTTAAATGGTGTCTTTGAGCCAAGCTGCACAGTAACCAAGGATCTGTTTCATGGTGATGCAAAACTGTTCATGCTTTAATAAAATCAGAATCACCCTGGTAAAGTTTTATTTATATCCCAACAAATATAATCTAAAGACAGACTCCACAGGTCCTCACTTTAACTCCCAGTGTGGGATCTTTCTTATGTAGCTTCTAGGATTTAATACTCTGTAATCACACAGTCAGAAAACAGGAGTGAAGTAATCTTTTCTCTAAATTGCCCGTAGGTACTCGCATATGTCTGTGTTACCTTGCAATGAACTGGAGACACTGAAAGATCCATCGTGGGAGACACAATGGATTAAAATCAAAAGATGAACATCTGATTATATTAATCAGATGTCAAAATTCAAATTGCATGCTGCAAGTTAATGACTCGATGCAATCTGCTGGGGTTCCATAGATTGGAAACTTTTTCAAA
>JAVLVB010000791.1:105731-154241 GCA_032876305.1 Orestias chungarensis | reverse complement strand
GGGAGTTTTTCCTCTCCACTGTCGCTACATGCATGCTCAGTATGAGGGATTGCTGTAAAGTCAAAGACAACACAAGCCATTGTTTCTGCCTGCTGATTCCAGAGGAGTGAATGCTGCAAGTCAATGACTCCATGAATCTGCTGGGGTTCCTTAGACTGGAAACTTTTTAAAATGGATTTGTTTATGATGTATCTTTGATTTTAATTGATTTTCTGTGAAGTGCCTTATAGACGACATCTGTTGTAAATTGGCGCTATATAAACTGATTCTTGATTCTTCTTAAACAAAAACCCTAAAGAATCCATCTGAATTTAAATAGCCATTTAGTGGCATCAGCACCAATTTTACACTGTTTTTTTTATAATATTTAGTATCGTTGCCATTAGGTCTATATTTCACATCATTTCAAATCGTTTGAATCATAGAGCAACTTTTGAAATAAGCAACATAACGGGCTGTAAATTCAAAAAGTGTCTCTTTCTAGTAACACAAAGGGTCAAAACATTTTAAAACAAAAAATCTCCTTAAAGTCAGACTGGAATATTCTTTTAGGCCCCTGGGAAAGAAACACGGTCCCAGTTAGTTTGTGCTCCAGTGCTTGTAGTGGTCAGTTTGATAACTGATGATGAAGAGTTGGTTTGATTTTAACTCAGTATTTATTTTTCTCAGTTAAAGTTGCTCAACGTGGAATTTCCGGACGCGCCTGTAAGTCTGAACTGAGGGCTGGGCTGCCTGACTTCCCCCGTCCACTTCCGTGTGTCGCCGCCGCCGACCTCGCTCCTCCTCCGGGTGGAGCAGCTCTGCCAGCAGCTAACGTTTAAAAATGGAGCTCGGCGTCAGCCAAACGACGAGGAAGCTCGCACCGCCTCACCAGCCCGGTCCCCGGGCAGACTGAGGCCTCCATGGCGGGCCTGTCGTACCTGGTGCTGCGGTTCTCAGGCTCCGCCGGTCGGACGTACGGAGTGTTTTGCAAAGGCTTGACGAGGACTCTGTTGATCTTTTTTGAGCTGGCATGGCGGCTGAGAATTAGATTCCCTTACTTATACCTCGTCGCTTCGATGGTGTTTAACGTCAGGCTCCAGGTGAGCGTCTACCTGCTTCTTGCTGGTCCTCCTGGTCGCCATGCCAACAGCTGATGAGGAGGCCTCAGTGTCTCTGTGGCTGCTGACATCTGCAGGATTTCCTTTTAAGGAAGTCACTCGTTTTTATTTAAATAAAGGTTAAAATTGCAATTAAAGGTTATGTGGATTAAATATTTAGATTGTGTTCTGGCTTTAGTTTAAGGTTAACCCCCCTATTGTTATTTGTTCATGTTATCCTGATGGGGGATCCTTAAGCATATGAAATAGGTTATTTTATTTGTTTATGTTGTTTTTGATTGTGTTTGAGGAATGATCAAAAACAAAAGTTTCTCAGATTTTCTCTAATCAGGAGCAAAACTACGCATACAAGCTTAAATATGTACCATACACCCCCAATTAGTATTAGTATTAATGTGTCTTAGTTAATCTCAGGTAAACAAATTTTGTTTTGATATTTGTGAATTCATCTTTGACTACAGAAACTGTAGATCTCATTGAACATATTTTTTTTCTCTATATTAATCCGGTTATTATGTATAAATCACAGATTTGTATCGGTGCGGATGCTTGTCCATTCATTCCAAAAGTATTTTGAATGAATGTTTGCATATATTAAATGTCCAAGTTTTCCTGCCTTTAGTTGTTAAGCTAAAATCCAGTTGATTTGTTCCCTGGTGCTACAGTATTCTCACACTTTAAAGCTTCACCTCGACTTCTGTAAACGGAGCCACACCTGTTCTTCGGAAGCGATTCGGTTTGTCCAATTGTGCAGCTGCTAAATCTCAGTTGAACTGGTTTTGCTTTGGATTTGTTGGGTTTCTGGTAGGGCTTTCCTACAAATATAAGTTCACATAACAAAGTCATAAAAGGGTATTAACCAAGTTTTAGATATGGGGGATATGCCTTTTTTAGTTATTGCCTAAACTTTTTTTATTCTCTTTGCTCCTAAATGAAATGTCAACAACTCTTTGTCTCTTCACAGGTTCATATCGAAATTCACTGAAAACATCCGGAGTTTTCCATCTAAAGTCAGTGAGAAGCGAGAGCTGCAATCCTCGAGCCTTTGTGTGGCATACAAATCCGAAAGGCAAAGACGAAGGGGGAGGACACCCGATCCCGTTAGGCGGTGTGACAATGCAATACAGTGAGGCGGCCGCTCGCTTTCGGTAGTCGTCATACGAGCTCCGTGCCTTTGCAGACGAAGGACAGACTGGATGTTTTTGGACGTGAGACAGGGTGATGAGCGAGACGTGGAGGGGAAACAAGGCCTAGCAGCCGCTGAACCCGGACTGTAGCTGTTCACGGGGGACTTAACCGTGAGATCCGATGATTGTGGCTGTGACACTTCGTAGCTTAACCTTTTTTATTATGTCAGTCGTGTACGTTTATCCGTTGTGCTGCATCTCAAAACTAAAAAAAAGAATCTTGGACACGGTTCAGTTTACTTTACAAAAGAAACATCTTCTCAGCAGGATATAAACAAGCATGTTTACTTTATAATTATTTTTTTCTGTCTTTGGTGACACTGGGCGTTTGGTTTTGCTGAACAAACGGTACACATGCTCCTTAACGCAGTAAACGAGTGAGTCGCTGCACGTGTCGCAGCAATGGCTGCACTCGCAGGTCGTCACTGTCCTCTGCAAAGCAGTGGCACAAAAGAGGCGATTTAAATAATAAAAAGAACATGTATCTGCTAAATATTTAAATTCTGCAGATTTAAAGCAAGTCTGCCTCAAGATTTGTACTCAGAACTGGTTGTAAGGATGATTTACCTCTGGAAGAAATAAACTTGTAAAAACTGGACATCTTTGAGTTTTAAATGACAAATTTGACTGAGTTCAAACTATTTTTAACATTTTGTTTTAATATTTCTTATATTTACGCAGTGTAAAAGAAAATATATACACATTTGGTAAAAGTTGGTGTTTTTTTTAAGTGCAAAATCATAAATGCTGAGGTAGAATGTGGGAAAATGTTTTACTATTTTCTTTTATTTAAATAAAAAAAATATATTGGACAGTGGCTTATTTCTTAAATAAATATTGAAGATAAGCAGAACCAGACTGTGCCACATTGACCTGCAGAAAAGGTTTAACAAAGTGAGACTTAAAAGTAAACAGCATCAGAGTCTTTGTTAGGTGTGTAAATTTGACTTTTTGCATAAATAAAACTCATGATGTTCTTCTAAACTTTTAATTTGACAGCCATTTGTTTTACATGCAAAGTATCTTAAGAAATGTATATATGCATCTGCAAATTTAGATTTAAAATAGTGGGTAGTTTTCTTTCTCATTGATCGGAGCTTTGAATTATTTGAGTTATTCTGTGAGCCAGTTTTAATCAGACGTGCATTTTTTAGACAGGGTGTAGTTACGGAAACTGGCCACGAGGTGGAGGCAGCTAATCACAATACAAGAACTCAGTTTTTGATCCTCAATCAATATCAGTGAACATCAGAACGGCTGACACTCTCAGTTTGTGTCTAAATTGTCTAAAGTAAACTTATTAAATTATTATCTGATGCCAGACAGGAACAGAAAAACCTCCCTGGCTGTGTGTCTCAGTCTGGCTTTATAACCTTGCAGAATGTCTTTCAGCACTACTGAGAAAACAAAGACACAACAAAACAACCAACATCTGACGGGAACGAGCAACTGAACTGTGTGTTGTTTATTCTGATATAGGTTCTAATTTGTTTAAGTTCATTGTGTTGGTGCATTTTACCTGTCTTGTGTTTAAATAAATAAAAATTATAAGGCTTTTTTTGGGGACACTTACATACAAACAAAATTGTTTCTCCTAAAAACAAATATTTTACGTCATATTCACTCATTTACTTATTTTATATCTCCATCCATGCATAACGAATTACCCATTGCACAAAATTGGTAAAACTTGTGTATTACACCTACTAAATATCAGGGTTTCAGGTCTATGTTTGGCTTCTTATAAATGTTCAGAACTGGCAAATGTAAGTCAGTCTTGTCTATTAAAATAAACTCTTTTGTGAATATGAATATCTAGAATGTCTAAATTACCAGGTTGTGTCATATTTCTGATAAAATAGATGGAAAATGCGATCAATGTGCCAGAGGTTTCACAATCAAACAGATATGAGGTGCTTCAAGTTGACCTAAAAAGTAAATCAAAGGACTGAAGGAGGAGCAGAGGAGGATGCAAAGGGGAAGGAAAATCAGAAAGAATCAGGTGGGATGTTTTTTTTTTTAAATATATATATATATTTTTATTTATTTATTTATTTATTTTTATTTGCAGAAGTCATTTTGCAGGCTTGAAATAGTTCATACCAGAAAAAATAAGATGCAGAATATAGGAGTATTCTGCGTAAGTGGGACAGTTTTCGTTAGTCATACTTGAACTTTTCTAGTTGTAGGTAAAAAAAAAAAGTCTATTGTTTTCATTTGGTTTGTTAAATTATCTTTTGTTGTAATATGATTTCCTGTGAGAGGCTTTTCTGTTTAGAGTTTAAATATAGGTAATGATGTTTGTTTGGAGGATCTCAAGGTCAACAGTGTTAGAGAGAACTATATTTAATCACAAGGCAAATTTTGTTTTTGTTTTTTGTTTTTTACAAATACTTAAATATGTAATTAGTAGTAAGCATGGGAGGCAGGATGTGAAAAAGCTGTTCTTCAGATCTTCGAATTTGCTAAACTTTCAAGGTCTCGGAGCAAACTCAAAAACCTTTGAGTCTAAATAAACAATCCTGTCATTTTTGTACAAGAAAATCAGCTCAGTGTTCCCCGTTCAGTCAGATGGTGGCGTGAAAAGACACATTCAAGTGTGCAGTGCTGGGCTTTAAAACATGGAGGAAATCCTGCCACTCTGAGCTTCCTCACCCTGGCTGCCCTTCACTGCAGGAAGGACATGACAGGCCAGGTCACATCCTTTTTTTTGACTATATGTATGGATGGAAAAGGTAATGATAGATTATATTCAGGATGTAACCCAATTAAGGTAATATAATTGTCAAATCAATCTACAGGATCTATCCATAAACTTTTTACTTAGTTACCTGGATTCACACACAAAAAAATGTAGAGACCTTTTTTAATATAACAAAAATAAATATATTACATCGAAAACCCATAAGAAATATTACCATTATCTTATTTTATTATTTAAAATTGGTTTAAAAAAATGTCTTGATCTCTTGGCTGTTTAAAACTGACCCGGTTAAAGTGGGTGAAAGGTCAAGGAGGAGTGTGTGTGTCTATCACACATACGCATTCACATATGAGTTGGCTGGATTTTTAAAACACGCTTTAAATCAAAGCCAGTTAGGGCAAATAACTTTGAATGCCGAGACATTTCAGCAGAGAAGGAGAAACATCTCTGGGAGTTCTCCCGGTGATGTCATGAGTAATTAGCAACATTAGGGGCCCGGGCGCTCTAAGCCGGGAGGTGATCACCCTCTGGGCGTTTTGGGGGTGATTGGAGCATATGAAGTGCTTTGACCGCTCAATCAGGTCACATAAAGTCGGTCAGGAGCAGAGCAGACGTTTTCCATGGCCGGCCTAATCCGCCAGACACGCTCCACCCTGGGGGTATCCTGCAGAACGAGACCAAACCCCACACATGTTCACTTCCAGCCCGTTTAACTGGGGTCACTTTAGGGGGGTCTCTTTTGAAAAATCCACAAAACATGCAACCTACTGATTCTCAAAACCGGTGGTCCTTTACCGACTCTCAGACATGTCAGAATCAACTATCAACAATGTAAAAACAAATGAATTTAGAGCTGATACGTGCAAACGGGCATTTTTTTTATTCCTACATTAACTAGAGACAATGTGAGATTTTTTTAGAGAGCTCCCGGTATGAACATGGGTTGTGTGCCGGTACATTTGAACTCTAAACTTAGGTTTACCCAATTAAACCCAACATAGTCATGTTGTGGCTGCAAATTGGAAAACTATTTAAATACTTTTTGAGCTCTTCTACATCTGCTCAGTCCCTTTTATTTGTAATAAAGGTAAAGAAGATTGTGCGTATTTGTTTGAGGGTTGGAAATCTCTGCCTACTCATCTGAAATATGGAAAAGAAAAACAAACCAAAAAACAATGTTCTCCAAAACTGAGACCAGCCGACTCTCCTGTAGATGAAATGGTGTCAGACAGACTGTTTGTGTTAAGGCTGGATAATGTCTGTTGTTGTTTAGACTGAGGACGTGGACATTTGTCCTCCAAATGACACCCAGGAATACACAAATGAATACATTAAAGCATCTGCTCATGCTTGACCACTAGAGTAATGTGCACAGGAAGTGAGACCCCCCCCCTTCCCTGCCTGTGCAGGGAAGGAATGCTATAATTGAAGCCACGTGTGTCCAAGAAACAACCTCAAATATCTCCAAGTGTGGATGTCCTCCAGAAGTGCCACATAATCCAGACTGGAAACATTCTCTCATACCATGGACTGGGAACTATTTGAGTGTCTGCGTGGTCCATGCGGCCCAAATTTGTGGAGCTGAGTTGTTTAATTCATTTGATTAATCTTTTTTTTTTTTTTTTTTTTTGGAGGCATTTCTGTGCACCAGTACCTGGAAGCATTTCCAAGTCTTTCCATGGCAAATGTGTCACATACTTCAACAATGTTGCTCATTTTATGCCCTGAAATATTGTATGAAATGATCAGAAATGATAATAACAAAGTATTGACGTTAAACATCAATATTCAATATTTTAAAAATCTATGGAACTGCTGAATAGCCAAACAGATTTAATTAGTAAAATATTACACATATTACATATAAAACCTGATAAAACAACAAACTAAAATGACCATCTTTCACAAATGAATCCTGCTCTTGAGTACAATAATATCTATTGATTGATGAGTTTATTAATAGATTTATCATTTTTTCTACCTACTAAAAAAATCAAGAAGCCAAATGAACAATCAAATCTTTTGAGCACAACATCTGTTTTCATTTATAATATAAAGAGTAAAATAAGCATACATAGATGAGGAGATATAATCAGAACCAAAACCAAACAATAAACAATCTGAAGTTAGTTTCCTGGGGAACCTCCAAAGTAAAAGCTTCAGCTATCACCCTCTTTTAAGGCGGTGGGTCCTCCTGACGCTGCTTCCGCTCAGGGCTCGGCTGCGCACGCCCGGCCAGCCGCTCTCCAGCCTGCAGGCGTCTCCAGACCCGCAGCTCGCTCCGTCAGCCGGGGCTGTGAGACGCGCATCCACCGCTGCAGCAACGGAGAGCCGTCGCTGGGAAGCTGCAGGGCCCCTGGAGGGGGACTGCGCGCTGCTCTGAATGGCCTCAGCATCTCACCACCAGAAATAAGAGATTTCTACTGATTTACTGATTCAGACGCATCGGAACTTTCTGCTTCTTGTTTTTGTATTTTTTAGATTTGGACGCTGCGGACATGGACGAGGACAACCAAGGTAGCCTCGATCACCCAATTCACTTCACACCTCTCACTCATTTCCTTCTTACTCCGAATTGCATGCGACGCATCGCAAACACAGCCGCCCCCCGCTGTGCTGGGTGGGTTTAATTAGGGATGACCCAGACCTGACAGGTGAGGAACTGACACTGCGACGTCGTGAATGCGTGACTGACAGAGCATCCCTGTCAGTCTCTGCCTCTGCCAGCTGTAGCTGCCTCTGGTGTAACTCCTGATGGTCCCCAGGAGGATTTCTGTGAAATGTTGATTCATGCGGACTCATAATGCTTAAAGATCTTCAAGAAAATGCATATGCATCCTAAAAAAGAGTCCTTGGAGCATGTCAGTGCTGTCATAAACTATGCAGGGCTGTTGTTTTAAGTTTTAAACCAAACGCAGATGTGCAAGCCCTCTTGACTAAACACCACGCAATGAAACTAGATCTGTAAATATTTGCGCTCCAACTCCAAACATCCTTCTGTCATGGCCTGTTTAGTGAGTTGGAGTTCCCCTCTAACCCTCTCAGCGTTTGCTATATCAGGCCAGGACCCTCAATATTGAATGAAAGAGTTAATTTATTCGTTGGTAGTTTTCCTTGCAGGGTTCTGGTCAAAGGAAAGTAGGGTGGTGCAAAAGTATTCAGACCCTCGTGTGTTTCATTGGGATTTTGCGTGACAGACCAGCACAAAGTAGGGAAGTGGAAGAACAATGATGGATGGTGTTCAAGTCTTTTTTTTTTCAAGCCAAATAAAAAGTACGGCATCCATTTAGACCCTATTTTATATGACACACATCAATATAATGTAGTGAAACCACCGGTATTCAGGTTCCAGGATAATCATGAAAAACTGGGAATACAACAGAGTTCGGGGAAAAAGTCTCGGAGAAGTTTAATACAGGGTTACGGCGTAAACCAATGTCCCGGGCTTTGAACATCTCATGGCACACATCTTTATCTATTGTCTGGAGTAAAAAGGATTGAGGATGATAAACACAAAAGATGGTGTTGAAAGCTTCCTACTCTAGAGGACATAACCGACATGTGGAAGAAGATGCTCTGCTCAGAAGAGCTCAATATTTAACTTTATGACCTACATGAATACCAAAGGAAAATTAACACCACGACAAACAAAACTTTTCCCATGGTGAAACATGGTGGTGGCAGCAATATGCTGTGGCAATTTCTTTGTCCATTAGGAGAAGTGCTACTGTGCAGCTTTGATAAGAAGGTTAACAGATCTAAGTGCACGATGAGGCTGTTGGAGGCTGCAGTAGCGGTGCCAGACGTTTAGTCTGATAAGCTTTAAATCCCGCCAGAAAACATCTCCTTTCGCCAGCGGATATGACAGCTTAGAGGATTTAGTTTACTCTTTGTTTTCAATTGAACTAGTTAGTAAAAGCGGTGTTCTTATTTGAAGTTACTCGAGGATTAACAAGGTTTACGACAGAATAGAGGTTATTTTATGTATGTGTGTGAAAAACAGGAAATAGGAACACAAAACGTACTAAGCTGACCAATAATATTCTTCTAAACTGTTGGGTTTTATTCCAAATTTTATTTTTCATTGTCTTTTTCCTGTTTCTTGATTTTATGCGCTCACTTTTTGGTCTCTGTGTAAAGCATCTTATTCTGCCTTGTATGTGAATTTAGCTATAAAAAACATTTGTCTTACCTAGAGTCTGAGGTTAACGTTCGTTTTCCAGCAGGACAACAAATAATAAAAACATGATATATCATTTGTTTGATGTCATGTTGGGTCAATATTGCTATTGGATCATACTGAAGGCTGCCCACCACACTTTTCAGATCTAAGACAAGAACACCAGCTTTCTATCGTATCTTAATTCGTGTTAGTGTTTCTCTTTAAAACCTCTCAGATACACTAACCCTTTAGCTGCGATGTGATTTAAAAAAACAATAACAAGCAACTTCACCCAATATGGCGCAATCAAATTTTAGAGCTGACCCATCACTCCTAATATAGCAAAATTCCACTGAGCTCAGTTATCAGCCCCGTCATAATCTCAAAGGTGATTCTTGCACCACATGTTTTTTTATAAAGTTGCAGGACACATGCAGATGTTGCACCTGGATGCAACGCTTAGACTGTGACTGCGTTCAGCGTGCCTGACCTTCATTAGCGCTCTGTAGATGTGATGTTTCTGCTCTGAACACTGATGTATGATTGCAGGTGTATTGACCACATAAAAGAATATAATGTAGTCATGTGGAATATAAAATTTGCTACCAAATGCTGCAGAGCTTCCATTTTTTTTATTGTATTCTGTCTGCATGCGCCTTAATTTCACCCTCATCGGTTGAACAAGCTCTTATCGAACACTCCTACGCAAGAGACAGCAGCAGAATAGAGGCGGCGTGAGGGGGTGGTGGGGTTACCAAAGCGCAGAATAGGGAGTCATGCTGGGTACAAGTACGGAGTTGACTCCATACAGGGCGATACTTATTGTAGACAGGCAGCATGGTTGAGGAGGCTGGGTGTGTGGCTGTCATCACTCCCGATGTGCCTCACACTTTCCCAGGCCACAACTTGGGAGCGAGGGAGGACTGAAAAGTGACAGACGTAATGAGGTACGGATGGGAGGGCGAAGCACGTGCGACCACACAGGGTGCAGCGTAGTTGTGGTAACGGGTGGCGAGATGTGTGTGTGAGGAAGAGGAGGCGGTATGAAGTGTCTGAACCAACATGGAAAATTGGCTGTGAAATATGGAGCAGTGCCAGAGACAGGCATGGAGAGAAATGCAGTGGACTGGATATTCGGACTGAAGCATTCTTAACCCACTGAACTTTCAAAAACAATGTCATACATTCAATAGAGATTATTATTATTATTTTATCATTTAACTTTATGCATTTACTTTAGCCTGAAATAATCTCTTTGAAAATAATTGGTGAAACAAATATCTTAAAATTGTAGCCATGCAAGTAACAGAGCTGCAGTGTCTCTAAAATGTTCCAGTTACAGACACTGAACTGCCATCAAGTTTGAATCTCATCTTTTCCTGTATATTTAGGAAAGTAGAGCAGCTCATTTAGTAAAGAAAGTATTTCTGATTTCTGCCAAATCTGCTTCTTACGTATGATTTTTGTACTTTTTTCTTGTTCGGTTCTCCCTGTGTTTCTTTCCTTTTCTGCCATCCCTCATGTAAATGTTGATCATTCATATAATGTCTGGTCTACTCAGTAGAGCAGCAGGTCACTCAGAGATTTAAGTATTTCATTAGGAGATATTGAATTAGATTTAACCCAATCAAATGCCGATCAGAACCAAAGTCAGCAGAGATCATTTGTAATGTTTAGAGACCAGATTTTTTTCAGCTGATTTGCCTTTAAGAAAGCATTCACTTGGTTTAATGTTGTTTTTTGAAACTAAAGATAATGATTACAGGATTTAGAATCTTACATTAGTGATAGTGTGGTTAGGTTATTTTTTAAGAAAGTCCTTCCTTCAAGCCTGAGATTTCAAAAAGGCTGCTGAGGTTTCTAAAAACACGCTCCATAACAGAACAGAGCAATGTGGCTTCAGCCATCCTGTTATCTGATCTAAATCTTACTCTCTTTTGAAGCTTGAATGAACTATAGACTTTCTGGTATGAAGTAGAAAAAACCAAAACATCCTCTTACACCATTTGTGCCACATCTGACTTTATTAATTAATACTTTATGAAACTGAGTCATCTTTGGGAGAAAAATGTTGCATTCACAGTTCCTTACTTCACAGTGCGTAAGGAATTTGTGTCTCAATACTTCATCAAAATACTGGATGATAAAAGGATGTAATGGCCAACAATTATGTACATACTTATGAAATGTACTGAAATGGAAATAGTGTCAAATTGGCAACACATGGATCTGAAAAACAGATTTGAGCAGGAGAAATAAGCAAGTTAGTGGAAACGACCTACACCAGAACGATGTCTTTCACAATTCTTCTTAAATGCTCCAAGGACAAACAAAAGCAAAGCAAGTAAAGTCTTACAGACAACAACTAACATCCCATAATGCCTTGTGGTTCTGCATGATCAACATTAAAACACACATGCCTTCTATGCTCCTGCTGCTCTAGTGTCTGCTTTCAATTCCCTCTTGAGTTGTGGAACCAATTCTGAGCAAGGGTTAGTGCTGCATGCCAAACTCTTGTTTCCCTTCTCTGAACCTGGCATCAGCCTGTTGTGTTTACAAGCTATCAAACCAGCCATTTAAAATGTGAAAGTTTTAAGTGGGTTTTAGTGTGTGCGGTTTAATAAGACATTACAGGGAAACTCCGGCCGCTCTGTTCTTGGCATTAAGAACTCAATCATTCATTTTTCCACTGCAGGGCTAAGCCAGCAGCTCCTTTTTTGTTTCATGGAAAAAACACACAACCTAATTTTGTGAAGTAGTAAACAGTGATATCCTTAAGCACTCAAAGAGGAAAATAATGGTTTAATAGAGGAAAATAATGGTTTAATATAGGTTTATAGAAGTTTTTAGCCTGTTTTTTTAACTCTTGGGTTTGTCTGCACCAAAAGAGATCCACAGAGCTGCTGCCTTGAGGAAGCTGATAGAGGGAGACGTGCAGACAGACAGTCTGTGTGCGGCTAGTTTAAATACACGAGAGCCCTGCAGGATGTCAGGGAGCAGCAGTGGAGCATGTAGTTCAGAGGTGGGTTTCTTTAAAGTCACGCACAAAACATGGAAGGGTGGGTTCTGACCGAAACACATTTTTTAGTCGCTTTTTTTCAAACCACAGTCAACTGCAGGTATTTGTACAAGTGTGAACTTTGACCTTCATGAATTAAACAGGCTATAGATATAGAACTAGAAAGAATCGGTACTCTTTTTCCATGTTCCAAAACTTATATATATAGTAGATTAATCCTAATGGATGCATAAAAAGATGAAGCTCTAAAAACATTCTGGAATCTCAGCTTAAATTTTTTGCCATCATTAATCAGTGGATGGACTCGTTTGACTGAACAAAAATGGGTTTGCTTTAAGTCTGCTCTTCAGCCTGAAACATATCCTTGCACCTGTGCAAAGCGAACCAACATCTGCTTTAGAGGGTCCTGGGGGAACGCTTCATTTGTTCGCCTCGTCCTCTGCTTTGTCAGGTATTTGCCCTTGCTTGTCATTCCGAGTGGTGGCCGTACGCCAGCGGTCCGACTCGCCGTGGCTCAGTGATGTTTGGTGAGGAGACGTTGGCTTCGGTTGGAAGCTCAACTCAAAAGCACGCGCGTTTCATCTCTGACTAAAAGGCCAGTTAACACAAAGCACCCGTTGTTGAGCTTTGCTGTCAAGAGGATATCTGATTGCGCATGATAATTACCCATGACGTTGCCTGACTGGCTTAAATGGGACCTCTGCAGACTTTTAGCGCAGACTTACCCATATGGAAATTACATTTCTGGGTTATTTATGTTGTTCTTGTTTAGAGGTGAACATGAGGCCACTGTAAGTTTTAAAGCTCAGCTCTGCATTGCGAACAACTTTAAATCACCTTTCAAAAAGTAACTGATAGCCAGACAAATTGGAGGAAAAAGAAACGGCTCAAGAGTTTTCAGTTTCCTGTTCATGTTTTAGAGCTGCGCAATAAAGATCCACAGCTTAGCAGAGTCGTCACACACTGGATTCTTTGTTTGCATAATAAATATAGAGGGCCTCATAGATGGGATGCACTTTTACCCATGGAAAGAGTAAGCAGAGCTTGTGAAAACTCCCAGAAATCATACACTGAAATAAAAATGGGACAATTCTGCATTATTCGATGGACTCCAGCGGATAAGTGAGTTCATGGCTTCCACTGGAGAGTGTGTTAAATGTGTCTGTGTAAGCAAAGTAGTTTAGGTTTGCTGAAAAAGAGTAAGAGTAAGTGGAGCAGAGGTGGAAGGAAGAGGGAGTGCTGGAACAGTTATGTAAGGGCACAGAAATTGTTTAACCTACAAGAAAAAGGTTTTTATTCGCAACACGTTAGCAGGATGTCGATGGCGGACCCTGACCTTCACTCACAACTGGGTTTTTTTCCAGCCTAATTTTGGAAAAAAACAAACAAATAAAATCGGATGGCTATAAATTGTTTATTTTGTATGTACACATGGCAGTTACAGGACTATGCTTATGTTGTTAGAGCAGAAATAACTCTGAAAATTGCTTTAGAGTGGTGGTTAGAGTTAGAGACGGTGTTTGATTTCTTTGCACTGCATTTACCAGCATCCATCTTCCCATTAATTAAGATCAGCCCTGTTAAAATCGACAGATTTCAAAAGCCATACTCATTTTTTCACTAAGTGATCACATGGAGAGTGAAATTCGCAGCGCAAATCACAAGTTATGTAACATCTGCTGCCAACTGGTGCTGGATTTTACTTAGGATTGGGATTGTAGAATAGGCTGCATATAAAGGTCCTTTAATCCACTCTATGCTTATCTGCTGCTTTACATTGTGTTCCTTTGAATTCCTCCAATCAGTTTAAAAGGGAAGAAAGGTTGTGTGAAGTCCTTAAAAACGTGCAGGAAAACTTCTTCATGAGCAGTATCCATGTGACGGCATTCAGATGTCGAATAGGAGGAACGCCATGAAATGTCGTTCTCAATAAAAAGAAAACCATAGACTAATGTTTAATAGGTTTTTTAAATCAGATGTAAATAGTGTTTTATTGTACGTATGAATTTATTGCTTTTAAGGGAGCTCAGGCCCCTCCTTCTGGGTACACCAGCTGCCAAAAAACATACATACAGATCCTTCATCGTGATTTTACTTAAGCAAAGTCTCAAATTTCAGTTCACCTTTCTATTTATCTTTTCAACTCTTGGACATCTTGTTTATATATTCGAAGAGGCCCTGGCTGGCCTTCATTCTCTCACATCCCACTCGCCCTTCCACTCCTAAAGCCTGGTAGACCCATCAGCCAGTATAGCTTTCGGGAAGACATTAGTAACAGTGAATTTCTAACATTGCTAATGTGTCAGTAAACTATAACAAAACTCCCACAATCTGTGCAGTGGTCCAGACTTAATACCCTGCCTCTCATGTCTTGTTTGCTGCGAGATGCTAAACTCCTGATGCTTTCCTAATGGGTGTAATTGCGTTGCTGGTGCAGTGAAAACGTCTGAAGTTGTTGCAGTGAGAGTCTGTGGGTTATAAAAGCAGCAGAGCTCTGTTTTCTAACCAACTAACAGACTCTTGAGGAACCTGTTCCTGTGCATCTCTGCCTGTGTGTGTTTGCAGAGTTATGTTTGTAACTTGAGACAGTTTGTATATTCCCAGTAGATGGAGATGAAGCCATGCAGCAGTGGAGCGGTTTAAAAGCGGCTGCTGACTGCTGCAGTCAGATCCCTAAAGTAGGTTAGTAGTCCAAGGCTCATCCCGGCTATGACTGTTCCATTCCTTTCTTCTTCTTATGTATATAAGCTTGTGTGTATAAATTCAGCTGGATATGCATGGCTGTCAGTGTTTACATACATCTATCTTGTACATGCGCGTTAACCCTGAGAGGATTAGCTGTAGACAAATGTAGGAGCTCCCGTAGGGAATAATATGGATTGCAGCGGATTATAGGTCAAGGACTGAATTGCTTGTTAGGACTTTAACATACCTCCTCGGATATATATACGGTCACAGGTTAAAGACTAAACACTTACTTTGAATTCTTGGTTTTGAACGCTGATTTTAAAACCACATTTTGCAAGGTGGAGACTTATTGTATCCCTGTAATATTTCACAAGGATATAGAATAGAGAGAATCACATTTTAAAACTTGCTTTTTTGTGACTTCACGCAGAGTCCTAGTTCCTCTTGTATGCCTTCTTCTCTTTAGCTCACCTTACAGCTTTTCTACAGAACTTAAGTGTCGAAACTGGTTGAATAGACTTGGTTTTTATTTAAAATATCCTGGTATTTCAAAGAAACTAATCCATGCACTTCATTTTTCCAGGGCATTTTGAAGAGAAACCAGCGTATATCCGATTTCGATTATTGAAAATTTATGTTGTGTCATTACTATAAAAATGTGGGTTATAGAAACACAATAACTGCAGTAATTCCTCATTTTTTGTTGTTTTTGGTAACAAATTTGAACTTTTTTTTTTTTTACACGTGAGATTAACTGGTTGATTGAATCGAGTGCTTTGGCTCACTTTTACACTGTTAACCAGCAACGCCACACAGTTTTAAGGTTGCCGTATATGCTCAGAAAAAGAAACAAAACTGAAAAAAATCGCTAGATCTTCCTTGTTTTCTCTTTTTATGTGATTTATGACATGTTGTGTCATCATTTTAAGGCTTTTTTTCTTTTCTTTCCCCAACCGTCTAAGTACCCTTTAAAGAAAAGATGGACTTTGTTGTACAATTTCAAATTGATTCCCTCAAAGGTGAGGGGTTCAAGAATCCAGAGGAGCTCTGATAAACACTTGCTTCCAGCAGGACGGTGGCGGCTAAACTCGTGACCTCTCTGGCGCTGCACGTTCTCGCATTCGCAGCACCTACAGAACATAAATCAGTGTCAGGGCTCCCAAAGACGAGGATTCGATTTGACTGATAATCTGTTGCAGTTTTCCGTGGGTCACGACCCCTAAAACACTCACGCACACGCACGTGCACCGCCACAAAGTGCCGCTCATGGTTGCCTATGGGGTGAGTTATCTACTGTAGCTCCTGGGAACAGCTCTCTTCACACATGCGCTTAATGACCCCTGTCCGGCTGGATTTACTTCACCACCAGTGAATATTTATGCTACAAATATTTTAAAATAGGTGTTTTTGTTTTTTTTAAATACATGATGAAGCTGCTTCATCATTAGTCTCCTGATAAATGGTCTTCAGTGTTCGCCGAACTGGCCAACTATTGCAAATCCCATAGGGAAGACTATATAAGGGTTACTGCAAAACATCCCCGGAGAAATCCCCGGAGACGCGGTTGTTGCCATGCCTCCGAGCTATCGGGAAGCATCGCGGCCGCCTCGATTCAGAAAAGGGAAATAATTGCGCTAGCTTTTGGTTAGATGGGGGCAGTGGATGTTAAACCAAATACGCCAATAGTTTTCTTTTTCTCCCCGTGTATTTGGAGAGGAAGTGAATGTTTGCAGTCCTGTATTCTGGACAGTCCCATCCTGTCTACTCTGTCATCATTTACAGATCTTTTGGACATTAGTTTCCTCTTCCCTCTTTTTATATAGACTATTTGAACCTGAAGATATATCTGAATATGTACATTTTAAACAAATGGTAGATGTTACTATATTTAACATTTTTACAATTTAAGGTCATCTATTTATTTCTGCTATATACTTCTCGTGGACTTCTTTATTTTACAAGATGGAATAAAAAATATTAGTGTTTATTTCTATTTTTGATGAAACCTTTTAAAAAGATTAGAGGGTGAAAGTAAAATATCGGTTTTTATATGACCCTGAATGCATCGATTTTCCATCAATCAATGTCGAATCTCCGGCTACAAATACTGAAAAGTTGATTTTCTTAGTTTCTGTTTGTGTTCAAATGAATTGAATTTATTTGTAACTGAAAATTTAATTCAATGTTTACATATCACGTTATTTTTTGTTTGTTTTTTGGAAGAATTTTCTGAAATTGATCTACTCATTAATTAAAGTATTTGTTAATTCAATTTGTTAAATTCAAACTATAGAAAAGTTTGGTTTTCTCACAAAATTGGTGGATGTATGTCATTAAAAAAGTGAGAATAAAGTCGTGAGGAAATAAAGTCTTCCCAGAACGTAAGAGTCTGGAATATTGCTTTTTCGTGAACCTGGGACAGAGTGATCAGACCCACCCACATATTTCGTTTCATGAAAGTTCTGGCTTAGATTTCTGAACCGGTTATGTTTTTCTTTCCTTTCTCTTTTGCAATCTATTCTTCCTGCTGTCTGGAAAAGATGAAAATGGACCATTCATTCTTCATAGAATAACATAATAACCTTTTATTTCTGTTTGTCTTCCTATTAAGTGTCCATGTGTTGGAGTTGTTTTTAATGATAAAAGCTGTGGAAGTAAACAACAGAGTAAGAAGAAATATTGTATAAACCAAACGGTGCACGATAATATACCACTTCCCTAAACCAGAGTAACTAAAAAGTCCCTTTTGTGCAAGTTAAATTAGCTAAACCTAAGTGGATTAGAAAGTTTGTGGTGCAGAGGAGGGTAAAAAATAGAATACTTCCACCAGCATTAAATATATATATAGAAATATATATTAAGAATATTTAAGCATTCGTGTGGGAGGTGAGGGGAACATTAATCTCATCTCAACAAATCCTGTTAACAGAAGAAAATTTTAGGACTTAGTTTAACCCCACCACTGGCATCCTCCTAGACTCTGGAGTAGGTATTGCTGGGTACCCATCAAATCCACAACGAGTTCGGAAAGTTCTTGTCGAGACAAGGCAAAAGATTGTACAGCGTATTAAGTACAAAGAAAATATGGAGGAAGGAAAAGGAATCTACGTCAAGGTTGATCTGAAAAATGTCTCTGCTTTTGCAGCTGTTAATTAGTAAAACAACTGTATAATCCTTGGATATGATGACCTGAAACAAACCAATCACAGGAGGATTCTCCCTTTCAAAGGGAAGATGAAGCTTTAGAGGGGAATGTGGCATGTGGGAGAAATCTTCATAAATACAGTTCATCTGGAAGTAGCAATTAACTTTTTTCACATTTTGTTTTAGGCCAGTCTTTTTCTTGAAGAGTATGTAAAATTCTGCATAAAAATGAAATTTTTTTAGATTGCATATTTATTAAAACTAGAATAATTGCATAACTGTGTTTTCTATTTTTTTATAAAATATTTTTTCAACATTTTCTTTATGAGTGATGTGAGTTGAACTTTGGGGAAAATAGATGAATGTGATACAAATTATAAAAAATACTCCAGCAAACCAAACTACTGGGCCTAATGTTTTAGAGACTAAATGTAATTTAACTGATGAAATTTATTTATTTATGTAACCATACTGATGACCTGGCTTTAAACTAGAAGTCTGTGCCTCAAATGTAATTATGTTTATACAAGTGTATTTGGGACATTAGCGAGGCATTTCTCTTAAAACATAAGACAAAAACTAAACAAAATTCAGTTGTAAGTATTAAACAACGAGGAGGATCCATGCAAAGCAAACACTATTAATCGGTTGGGCCAGACTGGACGACTGTAGTTTGCAGGAAGGTCTGCTATTTTCACATAGCGGCTGTCACCTGTCAAGAGGCTGGAGTGTGCTAAAAGGCTGTCAGCATGTGTGTTTATAAGCGCTCTCTATGCAAGTGTTTTTTGAGCTGTGAGTCGGTGTAACACAGAGGGTGGGAAATAATTACTGCACATTTACCAACCGTCCCTGCATGATGATGCTGCTGCTGCTTCAGTTGTATGAAACAAGCTGTCAAAGCTGGTGCAGATCTTCAACGGGTGGAAATGTTTACCCATACGAAATGATAGTCAACAGTTTAATTCGTAGTTGAAGCCGGAAATCTTCCTGGAGCAACAGGAGGCGTGGCGTGTTTTTCATCTTTCAGTTACAGGACGGGCACAAAAATCCATGTTCGGTAAATCTGTTAGATATCAATGTGTGTATAAAGGTTGTCCCTTTAACCTATTTCTAATTGCATTGCAAGATCTATGAATGAAACCCCCCAGCTTGTGTATGGAAACCTTATATTGTGCAAATAAATGGGAAAAAAACGTCAGAAAATATCTTTTTGGTGTACTTAATCCACCATTACGATTAACACCTTTAAAAGAACGTTCTCACAGTGATTGATCGTTAAGTATTTTAATAATTATCTAGGCAAGAAAATTTAACTAACTGAATGTTAAGTGCAGTCATTTGCTCCCAGTAGTTTTGATTACATCCAAATCATATCCAGTTTGAACAAAGAACCTCTTTCAGAATACAAACGTAGGGAAGTGCATGACGGGCAGAACGAAACGCAGCTTCTTTTATCTCTGACATGAATAATTTGCATGTGATCCCTCTTCCTTTTTCATAACCTCTGGTCAAATTTAGAGCCGGATAAGTCACTCGCTCCCATTAAAATTTAGTCATAAGATATTATTTGTGATTCCTGATTAAATTAAGACGCACTAACTGTCACAATTGCTGAATATTATAAGACTTACATTACAAAAGGTGAACTCTGAAGTAGTGGCGGTGTTGTAAAATTAACTTTTCTGGCACATTAAATGATTAACTGACCAAAAAAGGAAATCTGTGTTGCTTTCATTGTTGCAAGAGAAAAAAAAGCAACATCTTCTTGGTCTTATAAAAATCTAAAAATACATATGCTCCCTGGCAAAGAATGGTTGGCCGCCATAAAAAGAACAGGATGCAAATCTGAAACGTTGTGATGTGTTGATTGTACCAGAACAGCAGCTCTTCAAATCTGTAAGACACGGCTGAGGAGTCAGGTGTAGGAAATTCACATAGATGTACCAATAGTTATATTTTTTATATATTTTCAAATAACCTAATGTGTTTTTTTTCTTACATGACATCAACAAATACTCGTAAGATTCTTATTCTTTCATTAATGATGCAAAAACTTTGTATTGTGGGATGTAAAGTACTATTGCCCTCACAATAAAATCAGTTTGTGCCTATCAGAGCATTTGTCCCCTTCTCTGGTCCAGCTCAGAGCTTAGAGATTATGAGAGAGCATTAACCGAGGCCAGCAGGACTAAGAGCATCACCTGTGTGTCTCTTCTAAGGTGGCTCTCTCTTTTCCAAACTTTCTGCATTTCTACTGGTTCACTGTTACAGAAAGCTACCTGTTTTGTTGGAGTTGTTGGCTTCTCCTTGAAATGGGAGCAAAACAGAAAAGGGCTAATCGAACATCCCAGTAGGCTGTTTTGTCTTTGAATCCTATTGAATTGTACTGTGCCTAATAATCCTGAACGATCCCACGTGTATGGGATCTGTTTCTTCTCGGTCCAGGAGTCACACGCTGGCAGTGCGATCCGGCGCCTCACCTCCATCTATTAAGCTTGGGAAACATCAGCACCACACTCTATAAGTCCTCTTTTCTTTTCATCATTTTTTGCTTGTCAGCTACAAACGCGTCGCTCTAAAAGTCCATAAAACATACAGCCTGGCTGTGTTGCAGGTTGTGCATCTGGTTTAGGTACTTGAGACTTTCGTTTTTGAGTTTTCCGTCACAACCCTGGGGCACTTACAAAAAACGCTCTGGAGGGAGTTTATTTCCTTTGATTTCATCTAGAGTAGGATGTAGATTGATGCTGAGGGGAGGAATCTCAGGGTTTCCCTCCTACATGTGTTACTTCCATAATTTTATGTTAGGATTTTATCAATTTTATGGGAAAAGGATGGACGGACGGATGGATGGATGGACAATAAAATATACAAATTATACTATATAAATAGTTTAAAAGCAGCTCTTCCTCTGGACATCATGTGTCAATGTTGAAAGTACAATCCGCCAAATAATCTGGCAAATCACTTGCATAGAAATTCGTATGTAACAATATGTTCGCCAGCCTTTTATTAATTAAACATGGTTCATGTGTTTATAAAAACAGAGAAAAGAGGAAACCCATAAACCCTGTGATGGCTTGAAAATAAGATTTTCTTCAGGGCAGTGGAGCGATTGAAAGAGCTCCTTTGACATCTTTACATATTAGGAGTGAGTCATCCGTCGTGCGTTGCTTATTTGACTCGGCATTAATAAGCCGTTAACTCATGGCCTACTTAACAGTTAATGTATGGATAACCGGATGTACATTTTTAGACAGTTTTTTTTTTTTTTTTTACTTTGCTTTACTTCCCCCAGCACTGTGAGCATCGGGTAGTTTGAGAACGCGCTGGTTTCCTGCTCCCATGACCAACTGGTCGCCCCTGATAACACGGGATCCATGCTCTTCGAACGCAGTGAGCCATCAGTCCGTGCCGTTTCTGTCACTTTTTCTCAGAGTGGAAGACAAAGGATGAGGATCAAGTCCAACAATGTGAAAAGGAGATACAGTAGAAAGATACGGAGAGATCGAAATAACCATCCAGCATTATTTACAGTCATGTGTGTGGGGGGGGGGTGTCTGGATTTTAAAGCTGCTTAGTGGTATGATTTAGCCGGGGGATTTAAAGCTGCGCTCACCCCCACTTCCAGCACCAGGGTGAAGGCGGACAAAGAAAGTGAGATGAAGGGGGTGTGTGTGCATGTGTGTGATAGTGGGAAACGGCGCAGGAGAAACGCATTTTGGTTCGGATCCATGTGGAAGTGACCTACTTCCTGTTAGCTCCCTCTGAAACTGCTGCTTTTCTGATGTGCAGAGGAGCGATGGGGAGGTCCCTCCGAGGGGTCTATGGGGGGGTGGAGGCTGACGTGGCGTTGCAAAATGAGGGATAAGTAGATGGCCTCTGGGACTTTCTGTGTGGAGTGAAATTAATGTATTGTGTGTGAAATGTAAATTCTGCATGCACCGTGTATGTAATGCGCACTTAACGCTCCATGCATGATGTTCAATTACACCTAAAAGAGCGGTTGATGACAGCCAACTCTTCACTCAGCCAATATTTGAGGAAGCCAGCCTTGCCAGATGTCCGATAGTCGAGTGTAAATACAGTGTCCAGCAGAAATACCTCGCAAGTATTTAAGGGGAAACAGCCGGCATGTAGAAGGTGGCTCTGTGTTCATAAAACCGTGTTTCGAAAGCTTGCACTGCAAAAAGCCTAAAACACAACCATGGCGGTGTTAGCATCAGGGACAGGGATGAGCTAAACACATGGCATCTCTCAATTATGCTCTACTGTGGGTTGATTTGTGTTTATTTTCCTACGTTTACCACTTACTCTATATTTGATAAAGATGTCACGTAAACGAGGTTTAAAAAAATAGGAATCTACCAGTTGTAACATGCAGTTGTTCCTCTGCACATCTATCTGATCCATTTTAGTGTCATATGTGAAGTTGTGGTTAAGTTTTCTGCTTAATTTCCTGTCTAACGATAGTGGACAGTATACAAGGTTCAAAACTTAAAGCCAGTGGCTAAAAGTTCAATATGCATTGTTTTTTTAAAATAATTTCTATTCTGTGTTGCAGTTGTTAGCAAAAAACATTTTGTTGGGCCTTTTTACTTTTAAATAAATATTTTTAGTCGTTTTACTGCTTTTTAAGAAACATTTTTCCTGATTTATGATTTGCTTGAGCCACGAAAATAGAGCTGCAGCTACAATAGTCCCTGATTTCACAAACTAATATATTCATATATGAGGATATTTGAAGAGTTGAATTTTATATCTGAAATAAATAATGCAGTATTTATTTCAATAAATACTTTCACTCCTCCATGTTGATTTTGTTGACTCTGAGGCTTAAAAGAGAGATATTACCGAGTAAAACTAGTCGAACTATCATCTCTGGACTTTAATAATCAATAGATGAAGTAATTTACTATTGTCCACAATCCTTCTTTACCATTCAGGACGAAATGTAAATGTATCCTCTTTCCTGTAACTTTATCTACCCGTTCAGTCAAAATTTTAATATTACTCTAAGCCACTTTTTTTTTTTCTCAGACAAACTCTTAGACCTCTAGGAAATATTTTTGTTATTTTGCACAAGAGGTTTCTTTTAGGAAAAGCAGAGGCAGCAGAATCAACCATGACCGTTTCATTCACCGGTGACTTTATGTCGACCTTTCAGGCTCTAATAAAACCATCTCACCTGTTCAAACGCCGTATGTATACTTTTAGGCTTCCTTTTAGCTCTAAACATTAGCCATCATTATTTCTGCAGCTTTACAGATCGAAAGATGTTCCGTAATTTGATCTTAATATTTAATAAAACTGTTTATCATATAAGAGACCCACATATTTGGCTATGAAGTCTTTAAGTCCAGTTTAAAGTTGCTTGAATTACAAATTATAACCAAATGCTGTTTTCGTCCTAAATCTCTGCACATTATCCTGAACAAACCCTTTCCCCAATGCAACATGGTAGTGGCGGTGTGATTCTGTGGGGATTTGTTTTCTCTGCAGTGTCAGGAAAGCTGTAAAAAAGGTTTATTAATATATTGTCTATGCTTGAGACCGTACTGCTAGCTCATTGGCTCGGAAGCTAAAATGTGTTCGCCTCGACAGAACGACCACCCTCTTGGTTTTGCAGAGACAGCGTGGTGCTCCGGAGCCTCATCCTTTCCAGTCCGTTTTCTCCATTTGTTGGTTTCCGAACTGAACCGATCCTTGATTCATTGGGATATTAATTTAGGTCATATGTTATGTTTTTTTTGTCGAGGGATTTCCTGACCAGGTATGCACTGCTGAGCTTAATCCCCATGACTCTGACTGGCTGTTTGGAAAATGAATTAATTTAATCCATCGTCATAACCCAGCCCTTCTCTCTCACTCAAATGCCATATTTATTTATTTTTTTTGTCAGTGCCCAAGGACTTGTCTTTGGAAGAGAGAGATGAGCTTTCGAACATACGACGGCGGAAAAAAGAGCTTCTAGATGATATCGAAGTAAGTGACACAAATTCTTTCATTTGGAAGCAGTTACGAGCTGAGGGTCAGGATTTATATGTATAAATATATATAGACTGACTCAATAGACGAGAGAAAAATGTTTGAACGCCTTAGATGTCTTGCGAGACGATTTTGCATTGCATTAGATGCTGCATACATCCTCTCAGCCTTGCATGCATGGACATTTCCAACGGATATTACTTGCATTCTCTTAACTCACTTAGTTGTATTTGAGAGTCCCAGTATGTTCATTTAACATTCGCAATGTGAATTTCCCGATTGAATCCTCCTTTTTTTTTTTTTTTTTATTACAGCGGCTGAAATCTGAGATTACTGAAGTAATGAATGAGATCGAGCAGCTTACCTGTGTTGGGGAGAGGTGAGTTGGGTTCATTTATTTATTTTTTACAGTTCATCTGAACTCTACAAGAAACTAAATTAATACAAATACAGTTGTAGGGAGTATGCCAACTATAACGAATCGAATTGAATTGTTTTCTTATGAAACTTGAAAGTATTACGAAGGCCATCAGTTTTTTCCAGAATCCCTAAAGAAAGGCTTGGATTTTCTTTCCATTATGTCAGCTTAAAATGAGATGAAACGGGCAGCTGCTATTTTTTTTAATGTCATCTTTTTTATTTTGTTTACATTGGAGTTTGCACTACTTTATTTGCTCTTTATTGTCCAACACAGTTACATTTGTTACCTGCATCACAGCTGTC
Organism: Orestias chungarensis; assembly: GCA_032876305.1. Lineage (NCBI taxonomy): Eukaryota > Metazoa > Chordata > Actinopteri > Cyprinodontiformes > Cyprinodontidae > Orestias > Orestias chungarensis. Next base: position 129,526 of record JAVLVB010000791.1, on the reverse strand, counting down.
ATTTTATGGTTTGTGTAAACAGCTTAAGCCTCCATTGTTTGATTAGTCGAGTAAATGAGGCCCTCACCTAGTTGTTAGCCAAACAGTCCTTATGCAGTGGCTCTCCTGTGATTGGCTCCGGTGAAGTGTGGCCATGTGTCTCAGGTGCAGCTGGTAAAACTCGGCTCAGGTTATTTCGGGAGTGCTGAGAGCATCCAGTTCATACACAAAGGTGCAGACTTCCCTGGATTGATGCGTTTTCAAAGGAATAATGCAACAAAATGGGAAATGACAGTCTTCCCAAACTGCAGCTGAAACGGTTGGCCTGATAGGATATAACAGTAACGGTTACGGCTCTCACGGAACGCGCATGCAGTGTTTACCTTCTCTTTTGGGTTGTGTGACGTTCCAGTAAACTCAGAATTTGACAAAGGAGTGACACAGCAACATGGCACAAAACTCACAGACAGAGCAAACTAGGCAGCTTGAGACAAGCTCACACTCAGCTGACTTGTTTATGACAACTCCGGCTTCATTAATGCATCAAACTGACTTTCGTACATATTTTTTTAAGCTTTTCTGCGGTTTACAGACTGTAATTCATACCATCTTCCAAGCATGATTGTTTTTTTTAATATTTTTGTTCTCCTTGTCTTTGTTGGAAGCAGAGCTGGCATGTGTGAGAGAGAAAGCAGTTCCTGTGAAACATTAGAGACTAACATATTTAGCACAAGTTTAATGTTTCTGTGTATGTTGACCTTAAATATCAGCTTTCCAATATATATTCTTTGCACATTCTGCATGTACACAGCAGACATATGTTTAAAGCTCAAAAGAGTGAAACCGAAAAACTTTGCAATAATCCAATCAACCTTCCTGTTAACGTTCTGTGCTGCATTTGACATTATTTTACAATGGCTCATCTAATTCGAAAAGTGAGAGCAGTAATTTATTACCATCAGGATCAGATATGACATAAATAAAATACTAGTAATAAAACAGCAATTGTATAATTGGCTTAGAGACAGTGAGACAAATAACAGGAAGGGTGAATGTTGGTCCAACAACTATTAGATTTCTAAGTTACCAGATCAAGAGTTTCTTAGCATTTCTCATTCCTGATAGTTTCATTTTTAATTCCTTTTTTTTTATTTGCAGCAAAACCTCACAAAGAAACAAACAGATTGCCATGGGAAGGAAGAAATTCAACATGGATCCTAAAAAGGTCAGACAGGATCTTTAAAAGTTTGTGAAAGACTCGTCATTATCAATATAACTTTCCCTGTTGAAATGATATTTGTATGATGGCATTTTAATTATGCGTGAACAGTTTCTCGTAGTTTTCTAAAACAAACGAGGGTCTATAACTCAAAGGTAATATATTTACAGGGAATCCAGTTTCTTTTGGAGAACGATCTTCTCCAGAACACCCCAGAGGACATCGCTCAGTTCCTCTACAAAGGCGAAGGGCTCAACAAAACCGTCATCGGGGACTACTTAGGGGAACGGTAACCTCTCCAGTCTTCCGTCTGCTTTCTCTTTAGCCTCGTTTTTTATGCCTCGTACTTTATGTGAGCTCTACTTGCTTGCGCTCTGACCCACCCAGCAACCTCTGTAGCTTAAATCTATGAAGCAGAATGGTGAGAGGAGGCAGCGCAGCTTGAAAAGAAAAGAAAAGTGAAAGAGCTGAGAGGACATGTGGGTTTTATCTGAAAGCTTTTGGGTAGAGCTGTCAAAAAAACAGATGCCCCATTGCCTGGCTCAGACAGCTACTCGGTTAAAGGGCTAAAGTGGGTGCTGCCTCTTGGCTGCAGGATTTAACTTTCCTGCAGGAGTCACAAAAATGCAGCACTGTCTTTGGATTTATAGCAATTATAACCTTGTGACATGTGTTTCTCCTTTGTTAGGGATGACTTCAACATCAAGGTTCTTCAGGCATTTGTGGAGCTTCATGAGTTTGCAGATCTCAACCTCGTCCAAGCCTTAAGGTGAGATGAGAAATTTATAAAATGCGCCTGGTCATTTTGTGTCAGGCGTGAAGTACCATCAGTTTAGTTTAATACGACAAACTTCACCACTGTAAGCACAACAGCTGTAGCTACTGTAGTATGTGATAAAGTCTGAGATGGTATTGTTTTGAACCACAACTTTTATACTATATATGTGAAAATTGGGGATTTTTGGGCAGGTCAAGTACGATGTTTGTGTGTTAAAAAGGTTTCTTTGGGAGCAAATGTGTAGCCTCTGGCATCCGGAGCAGTGTTTTAGAAGAATGGGAGTGCTAACAGGAAGTACAGCGTTTACAATGTGCAGTTTGACCATGAACCCTGAGCCTAAAAGGCCAATTAGGTTTCCTCCAGAATTGACTTGACTTGAGCAGACCATAATATTAATATTAAAAACATGAAATTTAGCCAGACCCCTAAAATTTTGTTCTACATTTTTACATTTGATAGCCTCAAAAAAAAAAAAAAGATATTAGAGATTTAATGTGACCCACTAACACAACTAGGGAATGAATTATAAGATGGAATGAAAAGCAGTAATAGACTTCAGTGTCAGCTGCGAGTCTTTTATTTTAACTTAAGACCCGGTTTTTGGTAAATTTGGGGTTGCTTCATACTATTTCAAGATACACAGGAGTTTTCAAATTAACAAGCAACTCTTGTACGCTCCGGTTTGAGTTTTGCATCAAAAATGTATGAGATCGTCACCTTTGTGTTTATTGCTGTTGCAGGCAGTTTCTTTGGAGCTTCAGACTTCCTGGTGAAGCCCAAAAGATCGATCGCATGATGGAGGCATTTGCCTCTAGGTACTGCCAGTGCAATCCCGGCGTCTTCCAGTCCACAGGTACAGAAACGGCAGCAGCGTCCTCACGTCTTAGTCTGGATGGTTAACGTGAGCCAGAAAGACCTCAAATCAAATACGGGAACAGTTTTGTTCAGATGTCCACTTTCAGAAATGTAGATTTTTCTTTTAGTGTCTAAATTCTCCAATCCTTAGACTAATTAAATGTGTAGCTTCATTAGCAACTTTCTTCCTGACCTCTGTGTCATCCGTATTTAGGTCTCCAGCAGTTATAGAGATATTGATCTCTGCTCAGTGGCGGTCATTAGTGCAGTGTCGTCTCACCGCGTCTGCAGCCTCCTGTGTCCAGGCGGCAGCTCGGGTCATGACTATCGACGCGGGGGAGACACCCTGACTAAGTTATCAGCCATTTTCTGGGAACGGGTTGCCCAGCGTTATAAATCACAGGGCAGTGGATGTTGTCTGGGGCTGTTAGTGCGTGGATTGATGAGGTCTGGGACGGTGAGCAGGAGTTATGATTGCAAATGTATGTGTGTGCTTGTCCAAGTGAGACTTCTGGGAAATGTGTGTGTACACATCTGTACATTTTTGCTGATTATACACATCTTTTTAAATCAGACAAAAATTTGTTATTTATAAAAACTTTTTGGGAAGTTTCAAAAAAGTAGACATTGTAATAACTTTGTTCTTTTTTAGTTTGACTATCTTGCAGTTATAAAAACAAATCTATTAAACAGTAATATAGGGTTTAGGATCAGTCATTCGCCACTAATATGCTGTTACTATTTCTACCAATGCTTAAACAAAAAGAAAAACACAGTGATAAAACTTAACACAAGTATAGTTGTTCCAGTTTAACCCCAAGATATTGTTGGGGTTAAACTGGTTAAACAGATACTTGCTATAAATCATTATTTTATAGTTTTTGCTTATGATGCTGCTCAGGGTGAGGCTTTAATATTAATCTCATGCAAACCGCGATAAAAGGTCCTCCAGCCTCGACTAATTTGCAGAAGCCTTTTGCCATTAACATGTGCGTCAGTGTTTTATAACGTACACAATTTAGCCCCTTTCCAAACGCAGGACAAAATGTCCGATTTCTCTTTTCCACAGACACCTGTTATGTCCTCTCATTTGCCATCATCATGCTGAACACCAGCCTTCACAATCCCAACGTCCGAGACAAGCCGCCGGTGGAGCGCTTCATTTCAATGAACAGGGGGATCAATGAGGGAGGAGATCTCCCAGAAGAGCTACTCAGGGTGAGACTGGCGACTTTACGCTCTGTATGCATGGACTGATTTAGCCGTGTGGTGGACATCTGAAACACTGCGCTGGGAAATTTGTGGATTGCCTTCTTGATTTATCATTTTTTTGATGCTATAACAACAGTTTTGTGTTAGGTTACTGTAAAAAGGTAATTAACAATCTTTTAATAGTGGTTTAGGTTTATTAAGTTGGAATGGAAGTTAAGGAGAGCAAAGAGTAGAATTTTTTTTATTTGTTACTAAAAAAACCAGAGGAGAAAGTGTTTTAATTCAGCTAATTATGTGATTTGAAGAAGGGATGCGCAAATTATCAGCATGAACATCGGTATGGACTGATTGTAGTCCAAATGCTGCTGATATTAAAAACCAATGTCTCTCTTTTCCTGTTGCTTTTTGTGTTTCTGGAGGGGAAAAGTTTGGTGATGTGATAGTTAGGGCATTTTTAAGGGTGTCGAAATGATCAGAAGTTTATATAATATTGTTGAATTTTGCTATTTGGACTAAAACACAACATTAATAGCAGATAAAAAGGTATGAGCCCGAATATTTATTGGTGCCTCACCAGTTTGAACAGATCTGGGATTAAAAAAAATCATTTTATCCATACAAATCAATTTAATGTATTTACCATAGAACATTTGGCTTAATGTTTAAAATCAATTTCGTTTTTTACATCAATATAATTTGTCTTTGTTGTGTTTTAATGCATGTATGATGTAAAATGTACTTTCTCTTCTTCACTTTTCCAGAATCTTTACGACAGCATCAAGAGCGAACCCTTTAAGATCCCGGAGGACGATGGGAATGACCTGACGCACACGTTCTTTAACCCAGATAGGGAAGGATGGCTGCTTAAATTAGGTTAGTGTGAGTCTCCTTCTGCTCAGCTGCAGGGAGACTTGTAAGACATCCTGGATGAATTTTTTTTTTACTCTAGCATTTTATTTGCCTTACAGCTAGGGTTGTTGTTGTTTTTTTAAATAAAAAGCTTAAACTGCAAAGTATTGTCATACAAGGTGGAAGTAAAATTTTATGTTACACAGAGAAAAAGGCAGCAAGTTTGTTTTATGTTCAAGTAAATGTGACGTTTTCTGAAGGGTGTATCAGAATAACACTGAATTAGTATGACAACATGAAAAGCTGAGCGAGAGTTTATAATAAGAACTTATTTCAGGCAACGGTTTTCCTTAAAGTCTGGTAATGAAATAATTTAAATGTTGGATGTTGAAAAACAAACGTGAGTTTTAAAATTCAGGTATGCATACAAAATCGATACATGCGGCTTAAAGGCAGTGTATGGTGTCCCAATTAAGAAGAAATTGGACCGAGTTGTGTAGACTTTTATGTCTGTATTTGATTATATTTGCTTTCTCAAAAAATAATCTAGGAGGATTTAGTTCAGTAATACATTGTTTAATGTAAACCTCTGTAAAATATCTATTTGTAAATTCTCAAGTTTCCATTGTATTATTTAATGATTTGGATAATCTGTGTTGGGATAATCTGTGGTGAAGGCTGCACAGAGAACTGTTGGAGTCAGCCTCCCCAGCAACACAGACATTTACACCTCCAGATGCAGGAAAAGGGCCACCTGCATCAGGAAGGATCCCACACACCCAGCACACTCACTTTTTGTCCCGCTCCCCTCAGGCAGGAGGCTGCGGAGCATCAAGTGTAAAACCACCAGACTGAGAAACAGCTTCATTCCTCAAGCTGTGAGACTCTCAAACACACGCAAGGACAATTAGAATTGAAAAACACTTTCTCATTTAACCAGCACTGTTCACTTTAAAATGTTACTTTAAAATGTCAATTAATATGTCACTTGCACTCCGAATTTTCATTGCTGCTATGTCCGAAGTCCGATATTGTAGATTCTGTGTTCAATCCTATTCTCGCAGAGGTCTTATAATTTATTAAAGTATTTAAAATTGCTATCAGGGTGTAAACTGGACCGGGGGATTAGAATTTCGTCACACCTCATGAACCACATGTGATGTGATGACAAATAAAATTCCTTGATTCCTTGATTCCTTGAACGCTACGCCAAGAAAACTAACAAAAAGATCTGCCCATCTGGGTTATAAACAGTGTTTTGCTGTAAACGTCATAAAATGTAGTGAGCAGGTTTTTGGCTGTGCTTTCCCCAAAAATGATAGCAGAAAAAGCTCTGCAGCCAGCGTCGTCTCATGCGAACCTAAAGGCATCGTGAAGATCGAAAACCTGTCAGCACAAATTCAACAAGGTACTTGGTGGATGAACATGTGCAAATTTTAGGACGTGCATTTTCTAATTCTGATACCAAAAGCTTCCTGAATAGTTTTAGCAAGCAAATACAAGTTGTCTACAAAGACGATTTCCCCCGGAAAAAAAGCCAGCCTGTATTTTAATCTATTTCTGTTACTTGCAGTCCAAGCAGATCGCTCTCTGTTCTCACGGCCCAGTTGCTTGTGCCGTCTAGAAGAGAGAGTTCCTGTGCTGCTGGCTTTAGAAATGGGTCAGGATTGTGCTGCGTCCAGCAGACTGCTGTCAAGTTTTTTTTTCTTATCTGTTGGTGTTTTAAGCGTGGGGCTAAAAATGATCATGCAAACATATCTTCATCGCAATATCAGCGTGCACAATATGCATATTTCAAGAACAGTTTAGAGTGCAATAATTGTTAATTTATACGTTTTATGAGTCGTGAAGTTGTATTTTTCATGTTGATGCAAAGTTTAGCCAGTAGGACAGACGATCATTTCTAGCAAAAGCTCACACTGTACACCAATAACATCGGCAAACCTGCTAAAGGTCACGTACAGTGAGAACAACATCAGAACATTTACCAAAAATGATCCCATTTGTAATATTTTACAGTGCTACTAAAGAAACAATAAAAAAATTGTGAAAGGTCCTCAAACACAAAATGTCTACAGGTGCTGAAGGCATTTCTCTTTCGAGATTACATAAAAAAAACTAATCTGCTGTACGGAAATTATTCTGTTATTTTCCTCTTCTTGATGAACCTACATGGCTTCTGTTAAAGCTGCAGAGCCGAGTGATGATATTTGATTTTGCTGAACAGTAACATCTTCATATTATTGTCAATATACCTCCAACTTATGTATGATAGTTGAAATTCATTTGTTTTTCTGAATCCAATTTATCCAATCAAATCTTATAAGTGGTGAATTGTTATTGGTGGCGCATTTATTAAGTGATTCTGGTGCTTTTTAAGGCCTCCTAACCCGTCTAAGGAAGACAATATAGAAGAGAATATACTGTAGCCGTTGTGTAAAGAAATCAGAAACAGATGCTTGTACAAATGTGTCATTTCTTGCTCTACGGCTACATGTGGTTTTCATTTAAAAGTTTACTTTACCACATAACAGCTACCCCAGGGATGGCTACATATTTAAATTACATAACTAATTATGTTTGTTATTTAAGCACCAGGTTTTATTGCCAAATATCAAGAATGTTTGGTAGGCAGCCTGCAGTTTTCGCATGTGTTAGAGGCCAAGTCACTGCAGGTGGTTTGGTTTATGACCCCATTGAAACACCTGGCCTCGACCTGCACATTCTTCTGACGCCGTGTAATGTCTCAGTGGGCTCATCTAGCTGGGTAACGCACCGATGCAAAGTGGCTCACAGACTTAACGTGACGCTATTATGGTGCGGGTTCTCCCTGGAGCCAGTTTTGACTATGATACTACTAAGTTAGCTGTCCAGAAAATAAACCCCGGAGGATGCAGAGGAACACGTATATATCTTTGAACACATTGGAAATTTGTCCGTGGTAATTTAACACGCAGTCTGTTGCTAGTTAAGGGAGCGGAGAGCTTTTGTAGCCTTTTGTGTGCCAGCAGTGTGGAGTTACTGCAATGAAATCTAGAAGGTTTAGAAAACCCAAAACATTTAAAGGAGGGCCAGCATTTTGCATTTCATGCAATAGGTTCAATTTTGCATGAACTAAGATGACAGAATCCTGATATTACAGCCAGTTTTGCTAGCTGGTTTTCATCTTTTAATGTAGCTGCTCCCAGAAGCTGCAATTTACTTTAAACCAGAATGTCTGACAATTTTCCTTAGTACTTATTTATTTATTTTTGCCAAGGAATTATGTACGAAGTGGCCAAACCTGTTTCTTGTTGTTGTTGTTGTTGTTGTTGGCATTTCATCCCTTGACTTTGGAAACACAAAGAACGAATCCACACAAATTAGCAACAGTTTAACAGCTGGATGAGTCATTGTTTGACTGGGCTTTTAGTTTGGAGGGGTCACTGTTGGAGATTCTGATCATGACACAAAAAGCTTCTGAAAGTCAAGAGTGATCATTGACACATTGATTTCACCCAATACTCCCAACGAAAGTGTATTTGTTGTTCTTACAGCTTAAAAGATATGGTAACTTTACTGATAATGTCTTGTTTTAGTCTAGTGTTGTCGGCATTTTGCAAGCAAGGACATCAATTCTCCTTCTCCTTACTCATAGATGCAAGAAAAACATGAATTTTATTTAGCATTGCTGTTGTTGCTGCGGTTGTGCTTTGTTGATGCCCAACATATTCTGCTCTTTGTCCAGACTAGGAGACAGCCAGTCTGTCACTAGTGCCTTTGTGTCACTTCCTGTTTCCTCCTTCTCTTCCTGCCAGGAGGTCGAGTGAAAACCTGGAAGCGAAGGTGGTTCATCCTGACGGATAATTGCCTCTACTATTTCGAGTACACAACGGTGAGTCTTCCACCGAGAACTCCGGTTATTAGTTTCGGGAAGTTTAAAGCAGACTTTTTTTAGACAAGCAGATGGATCTGTGATGGTTTCTCTACTCACTTTTGTGGTTATGTTTGATCTTGAAGCAACTAAAGTAAAGATGGGGAAAATTGAGAAATTATTTAATCTCAAAGGGAAATTAGATGTCATACAGTTTGCTGCTGTGGATGGAAGAACCACCTGTAGCCGTCTTCACTACAGAGGTTTGATTAGCATCTGACAGAAGATGCCTCTGTTGTTGTATAGCAGTCTCATTAAGGGAATGCTGTGCGTATTTTGTAAGAACATTATGTGACAGAAGACCAATTTGTACTACAAATAATCTCTTTTAATCTCTTGCCACAGATAATTAAGCTATACGTGTTCTTATAATAACAGTGAAGGTTTCTGCAGAAGTCAATGATGTTTTTTTATTTCTACTAACATTATAGGAACTTATGCCACTTTAAATATCCAGGTTTAAATGTTAGTAATTCTTTCAAATAGCATTTTGCTTGGTCATGAATTGCTCGATGTCACCCCACTGTGTGCCTGTACCCGAGGAAGTGGCTATATGCGCCGAGTGCAGCATCAGCAGCGTCCTCTCCATACCCTGCTAATATCCTCTCATTATATCCTGTCCTTTGTCTGACTGGAAGCACACATTATCCACTTCCATATCTGCGTAAGCGAGGACGCTTGGAGGAGAGAGAGGTTTTATTTTAAAGCCAGGATATCAGGCCCACCTCTTTTTTTATCCTTCATAAGCTTTTTTTTTCTCCACCAATTGATTATTATTCCTAATAAGTGCAAACTTCTATTCACTTTTTTGACCATCTGTCCTGTTCTGGGCCTTCCTAAAAGGACAAAGAGCCTCGTGGCATCATCCCACTGGAGAACCTCAGCATCAGGGAAGTGGAGGAACCCAGGAAGCCTGTGAGTCTGACCTCGCTGGAGACCATTTCACCTCCGTCACCCCATGTTCATACCAAATGCTGATTATATGCTCCGTGTTTCACCAGAACTGTTTTGAGTTATACAACCCTAATCACAAGGGTCAGGTGATCAAAGCCTGCAAGACCGAGGCAGACGGACGTGTTGTGGAGGGCAACCATGTGGTCTACAGGATATCGGCGCCCACGCCTGAGGAGAAGGAGGAGTGGATTAAATCTATCAAGTAAGTTTATTTATGCTGCGAGAAATAATGTTTACACACCAGTGACAGAAAAAGGTCCAAACAGAAATTTAAATCACGACCGCTTCAGCCGCCTGTAGTTTTTCAGTTTCTCCTTCAAAAATAACTGTGGAAAATCTTGATGTGTTAACAATGACTTTGATGCAGAATCCGAGCTCCCCACAAGTAATGGATCTAATCTTGTTTTATACAAGTTTGATGTCCCTGAGAACGGTTTGTAGACCGATGGCAAATCTGATTTGATTGCTAAATGAAAGCTTTAGAAGAGACTTATCACAGGTTGGATTTGAGTTTACGTGCCACCTCTTATCTACAAAGTTACGTCACCTGTATAACCTTCTGCTTAGTCATGCAACTTCAAATTTTAACTGGGAATTTGAGAAACCGAAGAAACCCATAAGTTATTTTCTGTGAACTGGAAAGAAACTTCAGCTACTTTTAAGCAACTTTTAACCCCACAGCATGATGCTGCAACCACCTTGCTTCAGCTCTGGTGTGCTCTGGCTGAGGGGCAGTGTTACGTTTACACAATGGTTGACATAAAGACATGTCTTTATGTTAAGAATGGCTTCCACATTTGAAGAAAAAGCCCAGATTTGTGAAGTCTGCAACTAGTATGTTTGCAAGTCGTTCCACCTGAGCTACAGATAACTACAGCTCCCCCATTTGGCCACTTGGCACTTGAGGAATAGTGCTGTTTTTGCCCAGCCCAGGGAGGTTAATCTATTGGTGCGTTTATTGCAACATATTCTCACCTTTTCATGGATGAAACAAGTTCTCTATGATGTTATGACGCCAATCCAGCTTTAAGCATCTATAAAAACCTTATCACCGACCCGTCTGTTGTGTTTCCTGGTATTCAACAAACCTCTGAGGCCTTGGACAGTGAGATTTATGGTGAGCATAGATTACACACAGGTGGACTTCAGGAATATTAAAACTTCTTCCACATGTTCAGACGAGCAGTCACTGCTCTATATAATTGCCTCTCCTGAACACGGTGTGCAGTCAGCAGAACAGAGCCCCTTTGTGCTGTAATATTCTGCAACACCTCATCCTCTTGTGTACATGCCATTGCAGCTTATTCACTCTGGAAATGATGAAGGAAAAAGTGACTCTGTAAGAAGAGCCAGCATTGGAGCTCCAAACCAAGGATACAGAGCCATGTCCTCACCAGAGGGGTCCGCGAGACTTTGGTCCTGCAGAGATTAAAGGCTTTTTATGGAAATCATTTTTTTCTACCTCAAGATCTTTTAGGAGCAGAGCAGAGCAGAACAATGCAGATTTTGTTGAAGCAATTTCTTTAATTTTGATGTTTTATTAAATGCATCAGGTTTGTCAAGGACAGAAAGGGGGTTGGTAGTGATGGGTGGTGGGAGAGAGAAGGCAATTACTCATGACTGCCTTGCTCGTGCCTGATCCCTGCACAGTAGTCATTGTTTCATTAGAAATGGGAATAAGCTTTATTAGACAGGGCCACAGTCATGGGTTGAAGCATCTTTCTTGATAGTGTAACACCACAAAGAGAATCAGATAAGCACAGCGGGGAAGTTAGCCTCTTCTTGCTGCTGGTGCTAACAGAATTTAGCAGCCGTGAAACTGGGCTCCTCGGCAGAGCCCAACTGGCTTCCTGACTCAGTCGTATTTGACGTTACCTCTCTGTCACGGCTCTGAAAAAAAGAAAAGGGAAATCTTGAACAGAATCGTTTGCCCTCCGTTGAGGCCAAGAAAACTGCAGGGGAGCGGACGGAAAATGTGTGGGATTGTACGTTTTACTGCGTTCCTGGCAGAGTTCTGGAAGAGGGAACTCATAAGAGGTTCTTCCAAATTGGAGTGAGAAGAAGAAAAAGAAAGAACTGGATGGGGAGGGAGCTCATCTTCTGAAACCATGGAAACCTAAGTAGGTCACTGCGCAAACCCCCCCTTTTATGATCTGGTTAAGGCAGGGGTCTGCATCAATGTGTCCCATTTCCATATCAAACATGTTTGACACCAATTTCTGATGTTTATCGTTGGTTTGATCGATTGATTGCCGCCTTGTGATTGGCTTCTCCAGGGCAAGCATTAGCAGAGACCCTTTCTACGACATGCTGGCCACCAGGAAGCGACGCATCGCCAACAAGAAATGAGAGAGACAATCAAGTGACGTTCCAAAGTGCTACACCTTCCTCCGTTTTGGTTCATGAAGACACAAGTGGCAGGCCGCTCAGCTGGTTCACGTCTGAGACTCCTGTCAACCCGAAGACAAACCTGGATGCTGTGTAGCTTACAGGAAGACATAGACCTCTACTACAAAAGTAGAAAACCACTGAACCAGCCTGTTCGTGTCCTCTTCATGTCATTTACTCTACCCCATATGTCTTCAAGTCCTTTAAAAACCTGCTTTAATCACCCCTAAAGCGCAACTGCCATTTTTCAGGTGCATACGCATGTATGTGGGTTATTATAAAGAACTATGTGTGTTTTGTACGTGTGTGTGTGTGTGTGTTGCAGTGTGCATGTGGAATTTGTTTGCATATAGTGTGCAAGTATTTCCTCCAGTGTGCTTTAAAATAGTTTAAAAAAAAACTGTTCAGGTTGATGAGCATCCGTATGGAGGTTAACAGAATAAACGGGCAGAGGAAACAGATGGTCATTTTTAAAGGGGTAAATTCAGCTGGACTGAGGCGCCGTCTTATTCTGGTGCTGAGTTCTTCTCCTTTAGTGCCGTGCTCAGAGTAACCTCAGAAAAATTGTGTCAAAGGCTCGCAGTCCCGATTCAGATGGACTGATGTCCTCTTCTTTTGAAGCAGAGACTTGAAATGTGCTTACTTTGTTATATTTTGATTCAATAATGGTGCTTCTATCAGAAACTTTAAATTTAATCCTTATTCTCCGGTCAGACTTTCACATACCAGCTCTTTGTTTTATCGCTGTTAGAAAAACATAATTTACTACACCCATTGCCTTCCAACACATTTAAACGCTGTACTTACATAGTTTGACCTCCTAGTTTGGGACAGCAACTCTCTCATGTCATGTAAACTGCACACCTGAAGAGTCGGTGCAATAAAGCTGAACCAAAATTGTTTAAAATGACCTCATTAGCCCAATCACGTTTGAGAAAGCCCTGAGAATAAGTTAATTTAATGGAAAAAGAATATATATATGACCACACCACTGATATTGCATCTATGCTTCAGTTTAACATCCAAAAATCCTGGCCTTCGTAGTGTCCCCTTCTGGCCGATATATCGTGCATGAGGTTTTTTAAGGTTTGGTTTCACTACTGCCGAACCCCCCCCCTCCATTGTAAGAAAAAATTACTGATTTACCTTAAAGCTGCATCAAACTTATCTCATGCTTTGCATGCAAATTTAGATTAACAAAACCTGACATTAGCTGGGGTTAATATATATCAAAAGATCCAATATCTGGGGAATCTTACTGATTACAACTTCAGAAAGAAACTTCATTTTCAAGATGCCTTTTTAGCCTAACAGAAGGATTTGTTTGTTTTCTTGCCCAGTTGGTACAAGTCCAATGAAGCTTTTTCTTTCTAATTTGTTTATTTCTCTACTGCATATGTTAGTGAAGTTTGCTGTTTTGTTGTGATCCTGTTTGCTTTATATCCTTGCTTGCTTTTGTGTTCCTCTAAGATTTTATACATAACCAGCTATCATTATTTTTGGGTATTTATTTTTGTTAGTGAAATGGTTTCATTATTACTCCCTGTAAATGTTAACGTATGCCTAAGTTATGTATGTGTGTATATATATATATTGTATAGGTTTTAGTGTCTTTGTTGTAGTATGCACACTAACATTTTTTGCATCTTGCTGAAGTTTGAGGTGTTCTCGGCAAAAGCCTTAAAACAACCATTTGATTTAAAAGAAAGCTAAACAATTAAAAAAAGACACTGATGGAAGTGACAAAGAATCTAGGTTAACTGTGACGAAGCTACTTAAAAGCCATGACAAATGAGAAAAAGATTGTTATATTTATAACGGGAAAGATTATAGTAAATATGTTGCTTCATGTTATGGATAATGATTATATAGCTGATGATGTCAAAAACAAATAGTTTTGTATTGTGATTGTAATATAAAATGTAGGCCTTGTGTTAAAAGGGCATAATTTTATCCTCCGCAGCCCGATGTGGGCATGTGGTTGCTTACATTTGGACATTATGGTCATCTACATAAAGTATACATAAAGCTTGGGATATTCATTATTGACGCTCGTCTTGACCTACTTCTTTGCATAAATAAGGCGCCTTAAGTAATGCGACAGAAAAACATGTTGTTATTAACTTTCAAGTGTAGAGAAAGGCTGTGTGTTTTAACCTGGCTTATTAGAAGTAACCAAGGTGAGCAAAAAGGAAGTAGAACAGGATATGTTTGGAAAAACAGGTTTGGTTTCTGCAAAAACACTTACTGAGCAGTCAATGGTGCATTACCGCCCTCTACAGGTAGTGGACTAACATTACAGTGGAAAATTTAGTCCAGTCTGTTTAAGGTAGGACTGATCAGTAATGGAGTACAAAATCCACTTTGTAATACAGAAATATATTTTTAAATATTAAAACATCTCATCATAAAACAATAATCGTGGATATTGTCACATCTTCACCGAATGGATTCTCAAATTTTCCATCTTCCCAAAATTACAAAGAATACAATTTTGACTTTCATTTTTGTTTATTACAGTGCGTCTCCACAATCTGGAAAAGCTATGAAATCTCCCACTTTCCAGGTTTGAATTAATGCAAGAAGAGAAATTACATTTCTAATTTTATGGTGGGTTGCATGAAAATGGGACATGTATGGGAATCACAGTTGCCACAGCGATGCTGAATAAATAACTAATCATTTTGTAGTTTTAGTTTGAACCATTCTTATATATCTTTTCCAAAACAGACTTTTTTTGTCATCCACATTATGCTTATCATTATCAACATAGTATCTGTAACTTTTTCCTGTTTGTAACGGCGGCTTTATCGTTAACATACCACACCTGTTACTTTTCTCAGATGAAAAAGACATTTTTATCCACTAAAATGACTAGAGGTGATATATATATCTATATTACAAAAAGTAAACTTAAATCAAATTACAGGGTTGGATTGTGTCTGGATTCATGTTTCTATGTATAGCTTGCCAGAACAAACTTACCGAGTGTTGCACGATAGTCCAGCACAAGGTCATGCATGATTGTTAGGTGGAAGGAAAAAACTGTTCACAAGATGTTTTCCACTCATCCCACTTATTCTGAATTGTGATGGATCATAAATTTGACTTTTTAAACACATGGAAATGCTTTTAAACTTTACAATTAAATGGCTTAGATACACCACAACAGCTTTAAAATTTAACATTAAAGCTATTTAATTATTTCTAGGGTGAATCCAAAGCAAAAAAAGAAACAAAAAAAGCCTGTTTTAGTTGCCAATAAACAAAAACCTCATATGGTTTGGTTACCTAAGCAACTTCTCATCTGGTTTTCCTGAACAGCTTCATCCAGAGAAACTGGTCAATGATTTTACTGAAGTGTTTTTCTCTGAACAGCTTCTCAACCTGACGTTCTCCTTAAGTCTCTATCCTTGTGTTCACATGGCACACACAAACTCCACAGGTGAAACTCATCAACCTAATCAAGGCTCTTTCAAAATGGTGCATTCGCTCCTTCGGGACATTTGAGCCCTAATGAACCGAAGCCACAACACACGTTATTGCTCTGCCATACACTTGACCTAACCCTCTGCACAAATGCTACTCATACTTCAAAGTCCTCAAATAAACCTTTTAAAACAACATATACATGTATACTGACTGAGAATAAACTTCACAGTAAGGTAACATTTGATAATTGTAGGACTTTGTGTTGGTCGATCATAGTTGGCTCTTTTACAATCGCTCCTGATAGCTTAGACAAAAAATGAAAAGAATCAAATAATTTTTTTAATCAAAGAAACAATAAAAAATACATTTTCATGAAATTATTGCATTGATTTCTACATCAGAATTAAACTAAAAGCACTAGTAGTACTATTTGTACATGTGTTTTTTTTTCTAAATTTTTTTTTACATCCCATAAAAATAAATGTACACATTCTCCTTTCAAAAAATTAATAAAAACACGTTTTTTCTTAAACCTAAAAATAGAAATAAAGATCCAAATCCTTAAAAATGACAACACAATGGCGTATCACACAAAATGGTTGTGTGGTTTTACCAGAACATGAGCGTATGTGAAAAAAGTTTCATTGTTACAATTAACTTTTCAAAATGAACTTTACAGTTTATTACAAACAGTACAATTCAAACCTTTAGCTCACTCTTTTAACCTGCAC
Source organism: Orestias chungarensis (assembly GCA_032876305.1). Taxonomy (NCBI): domain Eukaryota; kingdom Metazoa; phylum Chordata; class Actinopteri; order Cyprinodontiformes; family Cyprinodontidae; genus Orestias; species Orestias chungarensis. Next base: position 113,216 of record JAVLVB010000791.1, on the reverse strand, counting down.
ACTAAATGTAGAGACAATACTACAATACTAAACCCAACGAAGTAATCAGGGAGTTTTTCTCTTTTCTTTACTGTAAATTAAAAAACCTCTTTGGTGACTTTGTGAGTGGACTCTTAATGAGTCTGTTCGTCGACCTTTAGTTGACCTCTGATGACTCAGCAGGGGGAGGACGACACCTGATCATTGTCTGGACATTTGAGGAGAGCTGGGTAGCTGGCGCTCATCTGGAGTGAGGCCTCGCTTGAAATGTCTGAGGGGCTCTGTCCACGCGACCACGTCTCTGGGTGGAGGAACTGACCCGAGTGGTCGGAGCAGTTACTGAGCCGAGGCCGGTAGAAGTTGGCATGGCGAGCTTGGTAGATCTCCTCGGCTGTGTAACGCTTCATGAACAGGTAGACAGACATGACCCCTGCACTCTGCAGTGGGAGACAAGAAAATAATAATAAACGCTTAAATCTGTTCTTAAAATTACTAGAACTGGAACTAGTGTTTTGCTACATATTTATGTTTATGCATTTTGCAGAAACTTTCATCCAAATCGACGTACAAACCAGACAACGTCTATCAGTTATTACAGCTTTTATCATGTATTTCTATTTTTTTCTGCAGATGTGTTGTGGTTCAGATACCAGTGATCACTATTATTACAGCTTTTATTCATTTTGATCTTGAAAATTTCTCTTTTCTACTTATGTAAATGTTTTCTGTTAAAACACTGAAGTGTTTTTCAATCTTTTCCAGCATGTTTTAGACTCAGGGAATTAGAAGTCCCCATAGGCACATGTTGTCTTCTTATCTGCATTTGTAAGCAATATAAATGTAAAATAAATGCAAAACATTTAGAGCATAAAAATATTTAAACCATGCAAGGCTTTAATGGGAAACATTTACTCCAAAATGGGACTAAAATAACAATGCAGTTCCTCATTATTCCCAGCAGGAGGCAACCTCCTCATTGAGCACCTCTGGTTCTACAGACACTTTTTTGTTTGGGATGGGAAAAATATATTTATTTTAACTTTTTATGATGCTTCAGTCAATTTCAAATATTATTTTTAAAGGTATTATGTAATGAGGGTTTTTTCAGAATTGGAAAAAGCACAATATAATAAATTAGTGAAGCATGATATAATTTAAACAAACAAATGCAAATATATAGATCAAACAAATACATAAAAACTAACCAAATCCTGATTTAATTATTCTAAATATGAATTTCTATAAATAGGTGATAAAATGTGAATCAAAATTTCCAAAATCTTAGCAATCATTTAAAAATGTGTCTGAAGTTAAACAGTAGTGCAAGATAACCACTGATAGGTCACTTCTAGAGGAGATTAATTGTAGTAAAGTAGAGTTTTACTGTCGTTTTGCACCTCAGTGAGGAGGAAGGAAAGGGCAGCGAAGGCGAAAGACCAGCCATACTTATAGGAGAAAAAGGCCTCACTGCTCCTTGTCCTGTTCAGCATTTCATCGTTTATGCTAGAGATGTACAAAACGAGACCAACAACCAAAGCCAGCCCTGAAACACAGGAAATATCTGTATGAACGTGTGTGCAGACGGAGAAAAACAAAACATTTCACAGCAAATCATGAGATCTGTGTACCAGACAGAATGAAAAAGATTCCAGAGACAAAAGCCAGGATGGTGCGATGAGGACGGACGTGTCCAATGTTGTTAAGGACAAAACCAATGAACATGAAGAACAGGCTGACCAGAGGGAACGGAGTCGCCGAGCGGATCATCTCTGAGGAGGCGGACATTAACAAAGCAAACAAGTTTCAAAACAAATGCTGTCAAAAATTTAGACTATTATAAGGGTATCAATTAGAATATTCATCTCAGGATTTTCCACTTCAGGATGATTGCAAACACCTAATCTGCAGATAAAAGTCTTGTCTAATGAGATTTGACTGTTAAATGACTTGTGATGGTTGTCTGTGAGGACACAATAAGCATTCTGGAGAGGAGCAGGCAGGGACACGAGCTTTTTTCAGGACTCATCTGTCTGGATGGTTTCATATTATGTATTTTTGAATCGAACTGTGTTGGAAAACAAAATCTCATTACAGAACGTTACTCTAGCTGGCAACCTGAGTGGCATGAAAAACACCGGTGGGACGCGTTTGCCTAAAGCTTTGGTTTGTCCTTCTAACTCACTGAGTACATTTTCTGCGGACTCTGACGTCAGCTGCAGAGTCATCGGCATCATGTACTCGATGGTGAAGCAGCGGCCCGACTCGTCACCTGAGGAGAGAGGATGATAAAGAAAGGCCGCAAAACATGGACATTTAATTACTTACATACTTTATTTGGTAATGTAGATTCATGTTTAAATCATTCTAACGGAAAAAGTTGATTTCTAAACTTCAGATTCAAGTGTAGAATGACATATATCCTGCATCAGTTTATAATAACAGAAATGTTGGCCCTAAGATGCAGATTTGAAATAGATTACTAGAGTCTCTGTAATGTCTTTCCATTTTTACATCAGTGTGAATTACATGGCATTCTGTGAAGAGAGAATGTGAGGTAACTAAGTCAGTGCAGTACAACGTCCAGCTGGAATCAGGCTGTTTGTGGCACAGTGGGGTGGCAGCTGGTTGTTTGTGTGTCATTGAGAGAGCCTTTTTCTCACTGAAACCAGACTGAGAGCTCAGCATCTTGGAAAGCAAGAGTGTGAAATCAGTTCTCACAAATCCTGATTTGCAGATGGCCGACTGTCAAAAATCGTCACAGATCTATGCGTTACTTCTCCGAAGTACGTAGATGTTACCAACCAGCCAGAAAGCAGACCCTCCAGAGGCCGGAGTGCAGTGACGTCTTGATGTCAGCCGACTGGTTTAGTGGCATGATGACACCCTCCTCCAGGTAGAGCCAGTAATCTGTGCTCACCGCCACTCCCAGCAGCCCCAGGCCGCTGATTGCAAAGACACTGGTGAGTAAAGTCAGAGCCTTCCTGCTGCAAACACTCATGGCTTCCAGAAGATGATTGTTGTAATGAAAATATGGGACCTGAAGCAGTACAGTGAAGAAAAAAAGGGTTAAAACTATTTAGATAGATAGATAGATAGATAGATAGATAGATAGATAGATAGATAGAACCCATTCATAGCATTATTTAAAAAAATGTATCCTATAAATAAGAACTCATATGAAACAGTGCCTTATACTGTATTTGCTGGATTAAATCATTGTTTTTATACGAGCACAAATCATTAACGACAAATCTAACATATGGCATTTACATTGGTACGTCGGTCTCCTTTACGTCAATTTCATCAATGAGTATCTTTGGGAAATTATACTTAATTACATACAATATTTTTTTTTAAGAAATGTTGCAAATTTCAAAATTATTCTTCTATAAAAAAAAAACAATCTCCAGATTATATGTTTACAATGAATTAACACTAAAGATATGTCTAAGGAAACAATCACAAATCTCATTTTGTTAAACTTTTTATGTGATACAGCAAGACAAAATAGTGCAGAGCTGCTCTGTTAACACCTCAGAGGTTTGTTGGAGAAAAATAGTGAACAAACAGCATCGTAGAGACCAAGAAACGCAGCAGACGGGTCAGGGAGGAAGTCCTGGAGAATTTCAAAGCAAGTTTTTGATCATAGAACAGGGTTAGGGTTATTCCTGTGAATAGGAAAGAAGTATGCCACAGCTGAAGACATATGACCACAGGATCGCCACAGAAAACCAAGGTGGCGGCACCATCGTGCTAATAGAGTTTGGGTCGCAGTTGGTGAGAAAATAGCTTATAAATACATAAACATGGTCCCGGATTTATTCACGAGAATGGAAGAAGAGGGCAAAACTAATGCAAAAACCATTTTGTATAACATTGTGTTGACCTGTTGCTATAAATCCCAATAAGATACACATACATTAGACATTGCTAAATGAGGAAATGTGAAAACAAAATCCAGGATAATAAAAAGCTTTAGTGAGAAAAATTGCTGCTCTCAGTTTCCCAATTTAAACCTCAAAACAAAGTTTCAAATATTTGCAGCTTGCATGAGAAAACAACAACAGCAGGCACTTCCGACGGTCACATGTCCAGGTTTCAACTAACGATAATCCCTGGGTTTAGATATATTCAGCTGTGTGAGTTCGACCGAGGGAAACAAAGGAAAACATGACAGACGACTGACGTGAATGATGAAGTGTGAGCAAGTCTTTCGTTTTCCCACAAGACATTTGGGTTCAGTTAATCCAAATGAGGAATCTTTAATGTTTATATTAGATCAGATTTTTGGTCATGTGCCAGAGAGAAACCTTCAATATCTGTTCTGTTTGGTTATTTCTCCTCATGTCCTGTCTAACTCCAGGCGGCCTGCCATGAAAGAAATAATAAAACCGAGACCATTTTTGAAGCCTCCAGACTCAAAGACCTGAAATGCGTCGCAGCCCTTACCGTGAATACAAATGTCCACATTATTTAAAATCAGGCACTCGTTTGGACATTTTCACCTGCTGTGGAAAGCATGTTCCTAACAGGAACAATCAGTCTGCAGATATGGATAAAGACGTCATCTGAAGAGGAAAAGGTGGTGATTTAGACCTCCCACTGAGAAGCATTTGATTGTGGGGTGATTTACTGAGGCAGAGTATCAGGGAGCACTACAAACATCAATGTAATATTTCAAACATGGAACATGGCACAAACCTTAGCAATTGTTATTCTAAATAATCACCAAATTAATTGAAATAAAAGCTTTCATTTAAAAAATAAATAAAAGCAGATTGTATTTTGTACATTTAGCATTGTATCCTCCTGTTGTCGTGCATTATTACAAACAAGATTTCTGATTAGAGAATCCTACCTGGATGAATGCCAGCTGGGAATGCTGTGATTACCCATCAGTGAGTCAAGGCCAATTAAGACGCTTTCCACTGTCTTGTTTGCTAGAAATAAGTTATTTTCTCCTAAACTCAGTGCAAGAAAGCTTCAGAAAGACTTGATACAATAAAAAGGATGAAATATACTGACCGTTTCCTTAATTTACCTTTAAGTATTTATTAGTTTATGATCTTGCCTGTGAGCCTGTCTTGATTTGTCAAAGCGTTCAGTTCAATCAACGCTCATTTCTTCTACCTTTGTTCAGTTCTGTTTAAGCAGCCTTTTGGCTGGCTGGCTGTGCCAGATTATTGAAAGCATTCTGCAAGTGGGTCTCCAGTATTTCATGCATTAATTTCATGTTTTTCGACCATGTTTCGACCATGGATTTTTACATTAGTCTTGCCCATCTGTAACCTGGCTGTTTTCTCATTTTGTGTGCATTAAACTCTGTTTCTGTTCCTAGAATCCTGCTTCTTGACCAGTAAAGCAAAGATTTATTGCGTTTCGGTACATTTTTTCTTGTTCATTATGGGGTGCTGAAATTTCAGGTTCTTCTGTTTCCGTCTGAGACTCAATAAATTAATCAGATCTGCATGATCTCAAAAACAAATATATAGAAATTTTATTAAATGAGTGTTTCTTCTAAAAATGAGGAAGACAAGAGAACATACCATTTGACTGAGACAGAAGAAGACCTTCATAGGTTAGGAAGTGGCTATAATGGCATTTATTAATTGCTTTACAGATTTTAATATCTGCAGACAGAAGGATTGTTAAAAGTTTAAGACAACCAGGTCTTCCCTGAATACAAAAGGCTTGACAACGATCCAACATCGTCTGAACACCAAATGAATTAAAATAAGATAATTTAGAAAAAGACTCTCTACAGCTCGCTGGTTTCTTGGGGTCACCAAGTCTCATTAAACATTAGACATTTATTACATGCCAAAAAGTTGTTAGGAAAGTCTTTCTGTCCAGCCTTCAACAACTAAAATAAGCTATTTAAATAAAAGTAAGTTGTCTGCTTAGTCATAAAGGACTCTTACCCACAGTTAGGCACAGTAGACAATGTGTGGTGCTGTGGGCCTGTTTCTTATTCCTGTACATTTAAGATGCAAATAATCGTCACTCATACATATGATACATGGAAATAAGCTGAACTCTTGATACAAAATCAAAATCTCTAGGCAGGATAATTATCTAAAATGGCCAAAAAAGATTTCTTCAAATGTCCTCAAATAAAAGCGTGAAGTTGTCCAGGTTTTCAAAATGACTCAGTTTTATCTGGTTATTTTCTCATATTTTCTAAACATGCAAACAACTGTAAGATGCACATCAGAAAGCTGTTATTGGTGTTAATAGGCTAAGTGATTTATGCAAATTCTGTCAGCAACTGTAATAATAAATAACCAATTTATGTTTTAAAGTAAATATTTTGAGTTTCAAGAGATTTTGAAAATTACCAAAGGAAAAAAAATTATAATTTTCTTCCAATAGTATAAAAAAAAAACTTTCTGTTTTATAAAATAAAGATTTATTCTTTTTGCAAATGGGTAAACCTGAACAAACTTTTAACTCATTTTCTAATACAGTTACTTGAACTTAAGTTACAACAAGCTACAATAAGAAAGGGACAGCTAACAAAAGCAGGATGACTGTAGAGTTTACAGTGAAAAAAAAAAAAAAAAAAAATACATTTTAATAATGATTATGTTGATTTTGCTCCTACCTGTTTTTTATGAGTTCAGCACAAAATCCTGGTGGTAAAAATGACAGAAATCTGCCCTGATGGAAGAATAAAGAGACAAATTCACCAGAGATCAATAAAATGCTCCAGAGAATGGTGAGGTGACGAAGACGATGAAGCAGCGTGTCGATGCTACAACGAAACAGGAATGAGAGAGAGAGAGAGAGAGAGAGAGAGAGAGAGCTGCCTGCTCCTGCTCTGCTGTCTGATTTCTGCTGTTCTTTGTGCAAATACTCAAACACAGAAAGGGAGAGAAAGAAATAGAGACTCAGCAGCTGCAGGTTTACATGTTTGGGAGAATTAGGAATGCTGAATTTTTAGTCAACTGCTTTGCTTTAGGTTAGGATGATCTTTTCCTAATTAAATTTAATCAGTAACTTGTTGTTTAAATAATGAAAAAGAAAAACAGCACCAAGGTCAGCTCCACAACGCTTTTACGCTGATGTTTCAGCAAAATGATGGAGTTTTCTTTTTGTAGAACAAGATAACAACGTCACTCATAAAAAGTGTCTGGCTTTTAGAAAAAAAATACACAATATCTCTGGTAAATATCTCTAACAGACCCTATCGTCTCGTTTCATAAGCAGTTCTTTTTTTCTTTATTGATGATGCACCTATTAGCAGACATAAATCTTCAGCAAGCAGAAGTAAAATACAATAGAATATCTTTTAATGGGCCATTGTGTGAAAAACAGTTATATAGGGTTATTTGATCAGTTTGATGTTTGATTGTAGAACATGTGCGACGTCAAACCAGTTTGATACAACACAACTAAAACAACCAAAAGGGCTTTGTGATGTTTATTTATTAATATTTATATATATATATATATATATATATATATATATATATATATATATATATATATATATATATATATATA
>JAVLVB010000791.1:90920-105631 GCA_032876305.1 Orestias chungarensis | reverse complement strand
TATATATATATATATATATATATATATATATATATATATATATATATATATATATATATATATATATACTTTCATCTCATACTTTATTTATACACAGTATCCGTCATACCACAAAAAACAGAGGGACAAGAAGAATCAGGTTACAAAGCAAGAACATTGAGGGAAAACATATAAACCGCTCTATAGCTCTATAGTGTAACCTGTAGTAGTTCTTAACCCAGACAAGACTGGCGGAAACATTGTTTTCCAATCTTCCACCCAACATAGTTTCTCAATATGAGACATGTAAACATTCAGTTTCAGATTGAATTTTGGTCCAGATATATGCAGTGCCCTGAAAAAGTATTCATACCCATTAAACCTTTTTTTTTAGCATTTTGTTTCACAACCTCAAACTTTAATTTATAACATGTCATATGGTGGACATAGGGTAATTAACTCAACTTCTCAACAGCTGATGTCCATCTTTTAGTTACATCCTATCTCCAACAAAGGTCAAAGTTGACGCGAAGAAGAAGGGAGCTAAATACAACGTGACAAGATATAAAACTGTTAGAGGCAGCGAAAGACTCGACACTTGGGTTGTGTCAGTATGGTCCTGTCAAAGTCAAGAGATAAATCCAAAACAAAATCTGTGGCAAGGCAGATTCATGCTGCAAACCTGTGTATACAGATGCTTTAATTTAATCGAACTACATGTGAGCAAAGACCTACCCTGAAAGATGTCGATGATGATCGCTTTCATTTACCATCATGTATCATGTTGTGTTACTCTATCAAACAAAACCCAAATGAAATACAGCGATTTTTGCCAATGCACTGTGACAAAATGTAAAAAAGGCTTAAGGGTATGAAAACAAGTCACTGTGGGAAGTGCAAACAGCAGACAGCATGTTTAGTTTTATTCAGGGCTTATATAGTTGTGCAAGAATCTAAAAATGGCAGCTTTATAAATCTTTATACATTTCTCTCAGTAACAAAGCAAAAAAAAGATCAAAATAAATGTTGGACACATGAAATTCTGTTTGGCACCAGATAATACAAATATACATGTTAAACAATTCAGTTTTTGTTTTCAAAATTGAGCTAATTAGCCAAACAGGTTGGGCGAAATGACAGAAAAAGAGGAAAGAAAAAAACACATTGCTGGTTGGTTTTCTTGTTCTGCACGACGACATCATGCAGGGCGCCATTTTTGCTTTCATGCTCGGATCAGGCCTCGCCTCACGCATGCACACGATATAAATATAAAGACATGACATGTTTTGGTCACAGGGTGTCCAGAATCGTCGCACCGCTAGGATTCGGTTTTGTCTACAGAGGGAGTCGACCCCGTCGGGACCAAGGCAAGAGGAGCATTCAGTCGCTCCACGCACAGGTAGTGCTGCATATTATCTATGTGACAGTGAGTAGTATAAAACAGCGGATAAATACTCCATATACGTACACTTAAGACAGGGTTCACTGAAACCAAAGCTACCAGAGAATCAGCCAAACTTTATATAGGTCTCATTTTAGAACTAATCTAAACATAGAAATGTTCAAACTGTCCATGGTAATAAAAGCACATTCATTTTGTTTTTTTCTTTCGTATAAAATCTGCAAGCAACTTCTCGAAACATTTTTACACAATAAAAAAAAACAAAAAAGAAAAAAAAAGCAACGGCTAAGAATAAACGTTGGTGTTGGACCTCTTTGAACGTGAAAGTTAATTTCACGTCGCATAGCTAAACTTTACGGTCATACGAGACGGAGCACTGCATCACACACCCTACAGCTTAAACAGCTTCGGAAAGCAAGCATGCGACAGATATCTGCTTTGTGCATATGAAAATAGCATCTCGCTAAGTCAGAGTTTTCCGGGCGACGCTTGTCCGCCGCAGCTGACGTCTGCTGTGCTGAAAAGAGCGGGACGGCTCGCGACACTAACACAGTTTGCTTCTGTCTGTCCAGACGGAGTCAGGTAAACCACAGGAACACGTTCTATAAAACAACACATAAGAAACAGCCTGATGTTGAGAGGTTTTACTGAGATTCAAGATTAAATCAACTTTATTTGCCAGGTACATACAGAACATACTAGGAATTTGATTTGGTGTAATTACACCGAGGCAGCCATTTGCGTCGCCAGGTAGGCAGTAGCACAAAGGGTCTTGCCTAAGGACCCACAGTGGATGCTGTGGTGTATTTTGCCATGGGCTGGATTTGAACCCATGACCTTCCAATTGGAAGTCAGGTGGGAAAAAATAAACAAGGACTGCAGGAAGAAATGTGTTTTCTCCCTACTTTGGCACTAGTGTAACAGTGGACTAACTCTCCTCCGTGTGTAGAAATGTAGATGTAGATAACGTTCCGATGGAACAGAAAAAATGAAATACTCCAGTCTTTTTGTGCATTGCAGGGATGTTCAAGAAAAACGGATCGTACCTTCAACACCAAAAAAAACCCCAAAAAGGATAGAAACTGATACTGTGACACATTCATTAACAAGAAAAAAGGCTGCAGGTATGCAGAAATCTACACCTGGGAGTTTGAAAACACTGATTTGGACTAAAACAACGCAACACAGGACGGGAGTTAGATGTCAGTGCCGTAATTTTTCCTTTTGCTTCAATTGCATGATTCTTAGATGCGGAGGGTATTTAAAAGTCTGTTGACCATGGGATGTTTACGTGCGTCCTCCTCATACCACACTGTGCAGGGACGGATGGATAAACTGAGGGTTAATGAAGGAGAAGCCAGCGAACTCGCTCTGGTCAATGTTGGCGATGACCAGCTGGTCCGGCGGGGTCAGCATGGGCTGCGTGCGCGTGAAGAACTTGTCAAAGTTTTCTGCACCTTTTCCACCCTATGAGAGATATAAACATAAGGTCAGAGGAGAAAACATTCGCAAACGAACAGCATCGTAAATATTATAAAAAACACAAAAACAAACCCTGATGAGAGTCAACATTCACGCTTTAAATTAAATTCATGCTCAACTGATCCTACAGAGCGAAGTTGGAACAGCTGACTGAAACCATAAGGACCAGCTTTGGGGTGAGAAGGGTGCAGAGACTTCTCATGGAATATTGTTAAGGAAACTCATCATTTCTCGTCCCTTTAGGTTACTATACAATTGTACACAGTTTTTCTTAGTTTATCAAATAAAATACCCAAAATGCATTGAGTGTTGCTGCTGTTGCATAATGGGAAAAGGTTCAGAAGGGCACGACCACTCAAACATATTCACAGCAAAAAGTAATTACTGTATCATATTGAATTTTAGTACATTTAGTCATTTACGCAGGAGACGTATTTCAGATATTTTCAGCTGTTCTGCACATGAGCAGAAACATAAAGGCTGAGATGGAGCTCAGTTTGCGGTCCCTTCAGACCAATTTATGTCACATAATACAAGATCACCACTGTAACAAGCCTCGCAGTGAAGCCCTAATAGATGCACCTGCTTTTAAAAGTTGTTTTCGCTCCCTTACGTGTGAGTGGAGACAGCGACATCTAGTGTGTAGGCTCACATTTTGGGGAAAGTCTATTTTTAGCAGCGCTTCAGGCTTTCTGGCCACTAAGGGAATGAAATACAAAAGCAGACATTTCTGTCGCAGAAGGCGGTTTTGGTGGTTACCTGCTGAATATTTGCTTTTATAGTATATCTAAAAAAAAAATACATAAAACACAAAACATATATAATTCCCATTCCTTCATGCTTCACTTGGGAGCCGTTTCCTTCAGGGAATTATTTAAATTATTCAACGGCGATTTCAATGACACGTCTCACTCTGAATGTGACAGGAAATCACTAGGCCCAATGTTTTATGCATGTTTTCTGAGCTCGAACGTATTTCTTTTAGGAAATGTAAAAAAAGACTGTGTGAATAATAATAATAATTATATTTAAAGCATGTAAATACACAGCGTAAAATGATTAAAATGCTCTAATGTTCAATTCAAAGCAGGACACCAAACATTTTGTAGCATAATTGTTGATTTTCAGCAGTAAATATTAAGTGTTCAACAAGAATTTAGCTTTAATGACTTGAAGCATCATTCAAATTTATTAGAAACTGACCCAAACATGATGATCAACCCAGCCTCTATGAGCCCTATAAGCAGCTGCCAGAAGCTCTACATTAGTAAATTATTTAGTCTCATAAAGCACTAGAGGCCAGCAAGCAGATAATAGCCTATTTTAGGAGTAATTCTCTTAGCTCCTGATGTGGCACTTAAGAGTAACTGGAGATGTGGTTTATATGTCTTAAAAGATTAAAAAATATTGGGTGTGGAAGCCACAAAAGCAAATTCAAGGGGAAGATTTTGGCCACTCTAAACTGATATGTTATATGTAAAGTAATTTGTTGATGTAAAAAGACATTTATTGTAAAATATAGTGGAGTTATTAAAAAACCTGACTGTTTCTCTGTTATACTGGCTTCAGGAATAGGTATCAGGCATTTGATCAACTAAACTCTTGACTACACTAGACAGCAGTTTTGGGAAAACTTATGCAGAAATAGCTAATTTTACGCCTCATGCTTTGGCGTGTTTGCGCTCATTTTTAACATGTTTTTTCCACATAAATTCTAAAGTGAATATTTAGTAGACAGTAACAGCAGAGCTCCCCAATGTTTCCTACGTAGATTCTCCCTGAGTTTTGTAATAATGTTTTGTGTGACTTTGAGTTCTCCACCTTTCAAGGTCACCTGCTACCTATAAACATTCGGATAACTCACCCACGACTGGTAACCTCAGCTCCACCTCATCTTCTTCACACTTGCTCCAGCAACGCAGCAACTCAGCCCTCTGAATACCCTCAATGGATCTCCCACCACCGTAACCTCTCTCACTCATCAGCCCAACAAGCATTCACTCCCATCAAAAATGCAATTAATAGCACTCTCCTCCCTTAAGCCACGATTTCATCTTCATTTTACACTTTCATATATTGCAAGTAAACTGACTTGAACTGATTTCATTTCTCCTGATAGCTTTTTTTTTTTTTTTTGCATATTAAAACCACAACAACTTGGCTAGTCTGTAAACTTTCACTTGAATAAAGTTCGACATCAATGTTGAGGTTTTGATTTTCGACTGTTAAGAATTCTTCACTGATTAGCCACTCCTATTAACGCTCTTATTTTGAAATGGTGAAGAAGAGATCTAAGTCTGTAGGCATGAGCAAAAGTGAAGAGCATGATCGAGAACTCCATCTCAATGATCTAAAAATACTCTTATAGAAGAAATACACAATATATTAGGCCCCCCTTTTTTCTGTATGTCACAATCTTGAGGAACATTGAAGTACGAGCCTGGTGCTGTCTTGTGGTGGTCACAGTGTTCAGAGCAGCCGGACGAAAAACAGCGCCACAAGGGATTTAAATGTTTCACAATGGACTTAAGAAAGTAGCTTTAAGCATCACTTTAAGTCTTTTAAACTAACCTATTAGGCATACTCTGAACTTTTAGGAAATAACTAAAAAAATTTAAGCAGAGAAATGGTCCAAGGACAGAAGAATAACCAGCTGTTATACATCTAGAAAGTATGTTATTGGGTCGATGATTATGGGTCACTGGCCCAACAAATATAAACTTAACTCACCACTTTGGGTTTAAAAGGCGGCTGGATCTCTCGGTTTGCGAGGCGTTCCCAGTCGATACGTCTGAAGAAGGCCTGCTCTCTGATGTCCCGCTCACCCTCCACAGTGCAGCCGACACGCTTCGACGGATGCTTTGTCATCAACTGGGAACAAAGCGAGTGAGAAGACGACGATGAGACAAACGTAGCATCGCGTTTTTGAATAAGCAGCCTGTTATTTTGATGATGATTGATTCTTACTAAACAGTTAGTGAAGCAAACAGGAGAAGAAATCTGTTTTGTCACCAATTTTCAGATGATGAAACATTTTTGTGCAACAGGCTTGAGGATATATTAATATAATAAATGCAGCTGAGGTGGGATACTAAAAAATGCCATCAGTGTGCAGCAAAATGTTATCATAAAATAGTAAATTGACTTTGAAAGTTCATTCCCTTGTCAGTAAATAATCATATTATATAAATCACGTTGCGGTTTCTGTGCAGCAATGGAATGAAAGCAACACCCAAATGTTCAACATGAGAGCTAAGAAAAAAGGGACACTCCGAAATTTATGACACAGCAACAACAAGTCGGCAATGCAGCTTCCTGTATTGGTGCCAAAATCTAATTTACGCTACAAAAAAAATTAAGTGAACACACAAGAGCCAACGTTCATCCAAGCAACAAGCAATGAGGATGTATAACTTTCTGCTGATACAGAAAAAATATACAGAAATAATATGAACATTTAGTAATAAATTAGAGCAGTCCTTTTTGTTGCGTCTAATGGCTGAAAATGTATGTGAAACATTTTTATAAATATGGTAGATTAATTATTTCTCAGAAGATAGTACTTTATAAACTTTTATTTACAAAACACAACAAATCATTCAAATAAGTTTTTTTTAAGCCACTAAACATAAAACAATGATATCTACTAAATTTCCCATATGCTTTTTATTTATCTTTAACTAAATAAAATACAATAATTAATTAATTAATTAAATAAAAAACAGTTCCACCCAGAGTAGGGCTTCACAGTTACTGTACGTGTTTGTTGTAACACAATTTTTGTATTAAAAAGCCACGATATTAACATTATTTAGCCAATGCATCAAGCTTGAAATATACACAGAAAATTCTTTCTTTTCTTTTTTTAAAATGTTTTTGCCAAATTAAAAGGCAATGTGCAATTATTACTTGTAAATACACTTTTAGAGGTCTTGACTTTTTAAATGATGCTTTATTTATATAAATATCTTTTCTACTGGGTGCCTTGCTATCCCTTTGCTGCTGTAATACTGAGAACAGTGGAACTAATAAAGGATTTTCTTATCTTATCTTATCTTATCTTATCTCATCTCATCTCATCTCATCTCTCATATCAATCTCCTGATGATTGCGTAAGTTCTCTGCAGACCACTGTCGTCAGACTGGTGCTGAAAATTACCTGTCAAAGCAGAATATGTGCTGTCGAACAGTAAACTCTCTCCTGCAAAAAGCTGCAGAGCTCCTGTCATTATTTTCTCATTTTCCAATGTTTCCAGATGCCTGATAAACAAGAACATTCTTCCTTCACAACCTTTTCTGCACTGCTACAGGAACAGACCTGTCACACACCCACAAACTGCAGCTACTTTTTCCAGGGTGACACACTGTGGCACCTTCAGCGAAGTGGATAGTTGGATTTCAAATTGCTCTTTGAGTTTTTGTTTTTCAATTTATTTATCTAATTTAACAAAGTTGGGTGCTTTAGATGTTCTTTTGAATCTCGTTTTTCCCACATTTGTTCACTCTGCTCACCCCTTTGCAGATGGACACTGCCTCTTTAGACATGGACTTGGGGTAGGACACGTTGTGCTCCATGATGGACTGGAAAAGCTCGTCCTCATCTTCGCCGTCAAACGGCGGCTAGAAATATACAGAGTTAGAGTCAGAGAGTTTGACTCATTTGTGGATCAATCCGAGCTGAGAGAATCTGCAGATGAAGGCGATTCTGCTGCTGCTGCTTTAAAGTGTTTGACTCTCTGTTGAGAACAGTGATGTTTTCCACCTTTCCTGAGAGGAAACATGAACAGAAAATTACCCCAACAAAGGGTTTTAGACTGAATATGCATGGGTAGGTCAAACTGTGTTGCTTGGAATTTTATAAAAATATCTCATTCCTTTTTTTAATCAAATTGCCTCATGTTTCAGTGACAATACTATGTAGAGGCTCCATTACAGACACAACAGGATAAAATATTTAAAGCAGTGTCAGTTTAACTTTATTGTCAACCTACATGAAAATGCTTTTTGCTTCAAAGTAGATATTAAAATAAGACAATACTAAGTTATTATTATTATTATTATTATTATTCTCATTATTTTATTTAGCAAAACGAGGAAAGTCTCCACAGAGAAGGACTGTTTTAAATCTAAGTGAACATTTAAAAAATCTGCTTAGAAACAGAATAATCAAAAACTTGGGGAAAAATAAAGACTTGTAAAGAGATTTTGACTTTTTTTGTGTGTTTTATTTAAAAAAAAACACATAAAACATAAATCTGTTAAATGCTAAGAGGCTGAGATATAAAAATTAAAACATCTCCAGGAAATAGTTTAACAAATGGAGGAACCACTCCAGTTTTTTTGTTGTTGATTTGACTGAGGAAGAAACCCTAGTGGGAAACCTTGCATTGGAAAAACATGCATATGCAAAATACATGGAGAAGGTCAGGATTTAAACCCACGACCTCCCTTTCTGCAAGGCAACAGCATCCACCGCTCTACCATCGAGGTCTAGTCATTCTTGGCATTAGGGTAAAAAAAATATTTTTCACCAAGTGTTTGGAGATTACATTACAGTGACAGTTTCTTCTTCACTAAAGTCTTCACATAGATTTTTCTAACCATACAATCTGTTCAATGAATTAAACTTACAGTTTAATATCACAAAAATAAAGCATATTAGGGTTTTTGTTGAAACGAGAGATCAAAATTAAGAAAAAATTCCTTGATAATTTAACTGTGGGATCTTTTTGAATCTTGTTGTAAAACGTTTATAAAGATATAGAAACAAGGCCTTACCTGCCCTGCCAACATCTCATACAGGAGAACTCCATAAGCCCACCAGTCCACTGATTTTCCATAAGGCTGGTAAGCTATTATCTAATAAAAATACACAAAACATTCATATATTCATAAAAACATCATTGCTTTTTTCTTTTTTGTTGTTGTTTTGCTGTAAAACTAGTGAAGAAGAACAATGCATAAGGTCCAGTCAGAAG
Organism: Orestias chungarensis; assembly: GCA_032876305.1. NCBI lineage: Eukaryota > Metazoa > Chordata > Actinopteri > Cyprinodontiformes > Cyprinodontidae > Orestias > Orestias chungarensis. Next base: position 96,790 of record JAVLVB010000791.1, on the reverse strand, counting down.
ATATTTGAGTAGATCAGCACTAAGGTCTTTTTTTTACCCCATATCCCAGCTAACCAAATCAGTCCCCATTAAACCCAGTCAGCTATTTTGAGCTGCCTTAACAAAGGCACTTTCCCCTACCATCCAATTTGCCATCCGACCACACCTCCCTCCCACACATGCTCCACACACAGATATAATAACTGCACGGTTGCACAAGCAAAGAGCGAAACTGCAGCTGCATTTTCATTTAAACATACAAATGCAGCGTTTTCTACAGTTTTCCAAATGGTTTATGAATAATATCTTGTTTTAAAAGCTTCCGGAGCAAAAACCTGCAAAAAACCTGTATCCTGCAAAAGTTTCAACCTTAAAACACAGATGTTTAATCTTGAATTTGTAAAAAGAAACACAATCTGATTAAGCCTTAATAATGTATAACCTTTAAAATAAATATAGATTTGAATTTCCCTTTACAAATAAAAATGTTTTGAAGGTAACAAAAAACAATTCTATATTTATCAAATATAAAAATATATATATTTAAAAAATCTACTGGACTGATTCAGCAACTGCATTATGTGAGAGAAAGGATTTAAATTTAATTCTCACGTTTTTTGATATGTATTTTAACATTTACTGCTGCACTCTAGAATTTATTAACAAGAAAAAAGTGTCTCAAACTGAAAAAAGCAACTATCTAAATCATTTTGCCAACAACCAACTTTATTTGATTAAACAACACAAAATCGTAGCCTTAGATCGACTAACAAGCCTTATTTGGTCTGCAGTGATTGGTAAACAAACCCTCTGTTTCTGGTGTTTATCAGACATATTAGTCGATATTTTTATATAGAACATAACTGAAAGTAGCTGAGGTATAAATAAAACCCATTTTTTGCTATTTTATCTTTTTTTTCTCCTCCTCAACCAACATCTCACCTCAGGTGCGATGTAGTCTGGGGTGCCGCAGAAGGTGCGCGTGGACATCCCTTCATACATGTTCTCTTTGCACATGCCAAAGTCTGCTATCTTGATGTGGCCTTCGCAGTCCAGCATCACGTTGTCCAGCTTCAGATCCCTGCAGCACAGACAAAGATGTGTCTTCCTCTACGCTCTTTAGTTATATTTGTTTCCTTTTTATACCTTTTAGAAAAAAAACTCCACAGGAATATGAGGCATTAAACAGATGTTCAGTTACAATTGCAGCTATGTTGGACCTAACCCTGAACTCATTGTACCAGTTTCTCCGCTGACATGTCACGGATGTTGTGTATATTTAATGAAAAATGTTTAACTAAGATAACAAACATGAGGATAAACCAGTACTGGTACGTTCCTGGAGGAAAAATGTAGTTTTTGGCTTCAGTTTAAAAAGACAGAGTCACGCTAAACAGTCACTCTATTCTTAACCGTTGATCTACGTGTCCTAGACTCATCTACTGTCACAAGCTGTGGATAGTGGCAGAAAGAATGAGGTCTTGAATTAAAGTAATATGGTTTCTCTCCATGGTGTCTGGGCTCTTCTTTAGAAAAAGAGAAGCTCAAATTAAGACCACTACCCCCTGAGACCAGTCAGTTAAATGTGCATGCGTCTTATGTCTTCTTGGACCAAGTATTACTAATGTTCCACCAAGAAGAAACCAAGGAAAAGAATCAGGACCTGCTGGAAGGACTATTTTTTCTTTCTGCTGGCCTGCGATTCCCCAAAGAAGCTGGTTGAAGTGACTAGGAAAGGTAAGTCTTGTCCTCTATGCTTAGTCTAAGATAATAGATGGATGGGAGGATGTTTAAAAATATGCAGAAGTTCCTTTCTGACCTGAAGACCTACAGTTGCACGAAACATCCAGAAAACCCACCTGTAGATGATTCCCTTTCGATGCAAGAAGAACAAACCGACAGCAATCTCAGCTGCGTAAAACCTGTAAAACAACAATAATTATGAAAAAAAGCAAACTTTTAGCATGTAGGCTCATAGATTTAAGGATAGTGAAGCAGTTATATTAGATCTGATAAGGCAACACATATCTGTATTCAACTAAAACTTGTATTGTCTCATAACTTTCTGCTATTACCGAATATTTGATGTAAAATAAAGCATAAAAACAACAAATAAAAATAACCTGTACACATAATACATCATGTGAGAGACTCTCCTATATATACATGTGTCAATTCTTTCTATTTTGTTCCCAGAGAGCCGTAGTTTTATCATCAGAGAGGTCTTAACTAACATTTACTTTGGTTTAAACCCAGTATTGAGCATTCAGATGACCAAAAAAATGCTATTTGAATTATTTTCCTGTAAGTATGTGTCCACCATCGCTCCGAGGCGCTGCTAACACAACCAGCATCTACAACTCAAAGCTGCAAGCAGAATATTACCTCCATTTTCCAACCATGTGAGTGTGCATGATTCAGAGTGCGTCCTTACACTGCCTGAGGCTCCTTAAATTTGCCCATACGCTGGATATGATACATGAGATCTCCTCCGTTAATGTATTCCATCACAAAGTAGAGTCGGTCCTAAGACACAAACAGCAGGTTATGAGTGCCGATGAGCAGATATGTATTAAATATGATTATTTAAGCATATCTTCGTTTATTCTCCTAATAAAGCCACAGAGGTCATTGTTTCATAGCTCCTTTTATTGTATAAAAACCTCTGCGTGAGGCCGTATCTGCACAAGCGTCATCACATTTTCCCTTTCAATGTTCCCTGAAGCGCATTATTAACTGTGACAATAGCAAGAAGCTCAAGTGTTTTCTGTTTTTGTTTACCCACCACAGTCTGAAAGCAGGAGTGGAGCTGTGTTAGAAAGGGCGGTTTGTCTCTCAGTGCCAACACCCTCTTCTCCACCATCGTACATTCAACGTCGTCATCCTGGATCACGACGTCTTTTTTTAGGATCTTTATGGCGTAGAGCTCCTCTGTGGACTTCATCTCTGCCAACATAACCTGCATTCGACATAGGTTGCCGCACTCGAGAGGTTAATAGAAAAATAGATAAAATCTTTACTTTGGTTGCTTCAACGTGTTGCTGTTGCTTTCGTATTCAGATACATGTGCGCTAACCTTTCCGAAGCTGCCTTTTCCCAGCAGAGCCAGAAAGTTGAAGTCGCTGAGCCGCACCCTGTCCATGTTACCTGAGGGCAGACTGAACCGCCGGTGGTCTGTGGGTGTGATCACTTTCTTACCGTGGCCCAGCTTTGCTTTCTGTCATGCACACAATAAGCACACGAAATATGCACGAAGATTTCAGCAAAGCTCCTTAAAATGTCATATAAAGTCATGCAACAGTAATGTTTTACCCTTCACATTTGTGTCAGGGACGAACAAACGCTGAGTGCAGGACACATGCATGCCGGTCTTTAAGAATTTACATATGCGTTGGTTCCTCAAATCCAATAACACACACTGAGGTCCAAAATATAAGCAGATTTAGGGGTTGTGGTAACTGCTCTAATACAATATACATGTTAAATAGTTTCATTCTAGGAACGTCTGACTGCTTTGTTATTCACAGACAGCCTCAACATTATTAAGCAGCATCGCACGGCTGGTGCCCTTAGAGGGGTCAGCGTTTTCAGCGTAGGCAGGCCGCGCTCAAGATTCCCCGGTGGGCATAATGTTTAGCTTAGCAAACGTGAAAAAGAAAGAGAAAAACAGACAATTAAGGTCTCCAGTGGCACTCATCAGGGTTCCTCCACCTGTCTGCCTTCAGTCAGGCTCAGAAAACAGGCGAATGATCCGGCAAGTAGAGCTGTTAGCACAATAGTCAGGTTTAAAATTTAGCCACCAAAAACAGGTGCAATTTATTAATTTGTTGCAGGTTAAGTGGCTTTGTTTGTTCGCCAATTATTGTCCAAAAACTGACTACAGTGCCCTGAAAAGATGTTGACAATACTGAACTCTTTCACGTTTAATTGGGGTGTAACATCACAACCTTTTGTGCAGGATTTGAGCTCAAAATCCAGCCAATCCTATTTGCTAGAAGAGGCAATGCCCTAAAATGACAAATAAAACACACGAGGAGCGCAGGTTTGAATGCATCTGCGAATACATGGAAACTGAAGAAGAATCTGAACTCATAAAAAAGGAAACAAATCCAAAAACTTTGCAAACCGAAACAGCTTGGATATGTCAAAGTTTAGATATTTCGTGAAACGAGCTTTTTATATAATGGATTCAACAATTTAGTTCCTATTAAGTGTTTTTTCTTACTGAGAATGTCAAGAATGATTGTCTGGTTATATGCGCGACACCTCATAGTCACTCATGAAACACAACAAAGAAATACATAAACATTTTTTTAAGTACAACAACTTGAAAACTTTTAAAAACATCCAGTTTCATTTCAAACAAAATACTTTGGCAGCTTCGATGCAGTGCAGCCAAACACGAGTCTCATATGAAATATAACAGTGCCACTGTGTGGAAACATTAGGTACACGCACATATGCTGCACACACAACAGAAACAAGGAAAAACCTGTGAGTATCTATTCAAACAGTAACAATAATCAGTGTGTTTCCATGCTCAATGTTCACACAGCCTTCTATAGTCCTGATCAGACTAGTAGAAGGTTGACATTATACAATCAGTGGGAAGCCGACGTGAAGTTCAGCTGGCCAGTGGCTGCTCACTGGAAACTAAAGAAGGTGCCTCAGAACCAGATGCCAGTGAGCTTCGAAAATTTACTAACAACGCTGTTCGTTTCTTTTATGTGTCTGATAAGCAGACTGTTGTGTGCATTGATGGTAAAACCAGCTACTAGAAACAAAGAAACTGCAATTGTGATGATTACAGTTATTTTGAGACTGTTTTGTTTATGTTCCTCGAATGAGATTTTCACAAGTTCTAAATATGACCTAATATGACCTAAAGGCCAAATATTATCTGCCATTCCATATTCATTTAAACCAAATAAGTAAAAATTTTACAAAACAAATAGAGTCACATGTAAGAGTATTTGACTGTTTGATATTAACACTTCTGCCAATGTTCTTGAAATATATTAAATCAGTAGACAATCTCTGCTAACTCCTTTCCTGCATGTTTTTCTAAGGTAAATGTTTTTTGTTTTTTTCCCAACCCCCCCCAAACAAATATGAAACAGCTTTTGACTGTTTTCAAACTGTGTGCCAGATTTGTAGGACTAGAGCATTTAAAAACTGTTCTTAGAATACAACCGTGAAGGCTAAAATTATTGTAGTGGAACTCTTGCCTCACCAGCGTAGTAGATGTGTTATGTGGATAAATGTGAGACTTGCACACACTATGTGTGGCTGACCAGTACAAAACAGGCTATTTTGGTGACTTCAGTTTTGAGACCTATTGAGAATAGAAGCATAAATTATGTTTATTTGAAGGCTAAAAGGTCTAGATGTTTTAAATAGAAATTAGGATGAGTGCAAACTTAAAGCTATGTTGTCTTATTAATCTAAATATACCGATCTTTGAAATGTTAAAATCTGCAAAAAAGAAAAAGCTTTAACAAGTTACCAATCCTTACTCACATAGATATATGTGTAAAACTATCTTAGATAATTTAAATGATTGCTTTTAAGAAACTATTATCCTTGTGTTAAAACGTGCTAATACATTTGTACATTTAAGAATTCCCTTAAGGGAACAAAATGTGGTAATAAAAATAAAAAGTATTTTAATGTTTACTTTCATGATTTTATGCTTTAATTGTGCATTATTTAATTTTAACGGCAATAAGTACTTATCTGACAAGAGTGTTGTATAAGTTTGTGATAAGAATAAAAAGACAAATGAACTGGTTACAGTTGTATTCTGCAGAGGGGCTTTGTTAGTAAATCAGATTTCTTTGTGGAGTCCCAGCAGAGACCCACAAACAATCACAGTTCAGCAAGTGAATAAG
>JAVLVB010000791.1:24934-90820 GCA_032876305.1 Orestias chungarensis | reverse complement strand
CACACACACACACACACACACACACACACACACACACACACACACACACACACACACACACACACACACACACACACACACACACACACACACACACACACACACACACACACACACACACACAAACTGAGAGCTGGAGTTTCTTAAATCTACCTTCGTTCTCTAACAATAAGTGATTATTATATTAGTCCAAACGACTTTTTTACTTGTAAGCACAGAAACCCCCTTGATACTCACATCTGTGTGAGTTTAATTATAGTTCTTTGTTGAACAAATATCTGCAGTCAACAACGCAACCGCTAGAGAGCAACAGCTAGCTGGCATCGTTCCTCAGCTCTGATGGTAGGGGTCTGCAGGTTTGTTTACATTGATAAAAAGTTTGAGTGAATAAGGCAGGATAAACAACTTTGCAGGAAACTTCAAGTCCATTTAATAACATCTTACTGATTTTCATCTGTTGAGAAGAAGTAAAAAGAGTGACCGAAGGAAAGCAGAAGCAGGGTCTCCAAATCCTGTGGGATGAGGTATGAACAAGTGAAATGGGTCAAAAAGATTCAAAGAAAGGATTTCCCAACCCAAACGGCGAGCCCTTTTCGCGTAGTCTATAAATCTTTTTTGTTCTATACTTTTATAACTTCTTTTTCCAAGCATACAGTGCCTGCCACATTTATTGCTGAAGAGGGAGGGATCTTTGCACATTCCTGTTGCATAATATTCTCCAGAGTCATGCTTCCTCTAGTATCTTCCCTTCAGTTCATAACATTAATATCCTGTAATATTCTACAGGATTAAGGTCGAGACACTTTGGTGCTTATGAAGGAGGGCTGCTGTTTTTGTTAGGTAAGTCCTTTCTCTCTTTACGTTGTTGTGGTAAAAAGATTGTCAATCCCATTCAGCAGTGCCACTCCGGGTGACTTGGTCACGTTTTGCAGCTGAGGAAAGAAGCGAGGTCATTTACCTAATTCAATGCACAGCCGAACCATGAACAGTTGTGTTTATGTGGAGCACACACGGCCAGACACACATCATGCCTTTCACCACAGAGCTCGAGAAACACACGCTCCAGAACAGAACACATTACTTCCTATCAATCGAAACTAATAATATCTAATGTGTCCAACATCTAGTTGTGTAATCTTATGGACTAGTCCTGGTGACGCGCTATTGTACTGTGAGTGTGAAGTGAGTCTGGCTTCGAACTGGTCCTCGTTCTCACATCCCCGTCTGCTGAAAACATTTTTTTTTACCCAACAATTCGGCCATATGTTTTGCATTATGATGCTGCAAATGAATAGACGTCTCAAACAAACTGGAAAATGCCACAACGCTTTTATGTAAATGTTTTCGTAATGATTGAGGAAAAACTGGCCCACATTAAAGGTTTTTTGTTGTTGTTGTTAATATCTTACTCCTTGTACAACCTAGAGTCCCTCTGTATTGCATCATAATTATTATTATTAGCAGATGTGTTTTTTTCAGTCTTTTCAACTTACATCACCTCAGCAAACTACACATTTCTGTAGTTTTCTCATGTACATTAATGTCATTGTTTGTTTTTCTGGTTTTGTTAACTCCAGTTTCTGGCTGTCACTGCATTTGCTTGAAAATAGAGATGATTATATGCAGCATTCGCATCAGCCACATAGATCTGAATGACGATACTGATAATGGACACGACAAAGCTCTCCGTATAAATTCCATTTTTATAATTGGGATGAATATTCATTTTAATGTTCTCTTTGTATATGTAGTAGGACTGGATTATGATCAGGATGAGTAACGATCACACCGACCCACCTGATTGCCTTGTAACAAATATTTTAAGCACTCAAAGTTCAGTAAATCCAGCCTAGATGATTTTGCTACATGCAGGTTAAAGTGAAACTACATCAGTGTTGATATAAACAGATGCGATCCCACAGCCAGCAAAGCTATTCCTGGAGTTCGGATGTTGATTTGCATTTTCAAACAAAGGAAGAAAGTAATAATGCAATATAAACAGAGCAGCAACTTTGGGGTTCATACGTTTCATTTTCATCTTGATGTCCTGCAACCCTGGATAAAAAAAATGCATAGAATTTTTTTTATTTTAATCAAAAAATGAATCAACTTCACACTCCTGCACACCTCGAACTTTTGTCGAAGCTCCAGATTGACGTCGTCGACTTCGGGAATAGGAACATTGTAGTATTCTCCTTCCTCCTGGTTCAGCAGCTTATACCTAATAAAGTAAAAACATAGTTATTTGTTTTGCATTAACTTTACGTAACTGATCATAGTAACTATTATTTGCTAGTTCACCTTATTCATAATCTCACCTCTGTCCACCCACCCACATTTTAGTCCATATAATCATGCTTTCTTCATTTAGACGTACTAATTGTCTGCACATTTGCATGACTGCCAGCTTGACTCTGCTTCCTCTTTAGTGTCTAATAAAGTGCAGTTTATAGTGAAGCGTGCAGCCAAACACATAAACAGAAGTGGTTTCCAAGTTGGCCGGCAACATTTCACACACTTGTATTTCAGTTTGGCCCATAGAGGCGTTTCTCCTGGAGCTTGAAACTGATCTCAGACATAGATGGTACAAAAATTGAACCTTTTACATTTCAGCTACACTACCAATCAAAGACAACTGCTTTCTTTACAGCATCCTTAGTTTTAGTCTTTGACAACGTAAACCCCGTTTTCATCTGTAGTTGAAAGGTACATTTGTAATATAGCCAACCTATTATATTTTAGCTTGGGTGGTTATGTTGGTGCAACAGAAATAGGGATTTAATAGGGAGAAATGTTTTTAAACTGATAAAAATATAGCTTCAAAAGGTTTTTGATAAAAGTCAGGAAACTGACCATCCACAGTGAGGAGCCTTGATGAGTTCAGACACACCAAACGACATGGAGCCCATGAAGTCATTTCGGGTGGTTCTGTCCCAGTCCCACACCTCGATGGACAGACGTCTGTCCTTATCTGATGCTTTCAGCTTACTGCACAGACACACATAACACAAACTGTGAAAACAAATCTAGTAAAACACAAAGCAAAGAAATATTCGGCTAAAACAAAAATGACTCACAAGCTGAACGATTCGTTCCAGCAGGGATTGAGCGAGGAGCGGATGGTCCTGGTCTTCTGTTTGGTCTCGTTCTTTGGGTCTGGGATGAGTTTGAGTTTGACGTACGGGTCGGATAAACCATTTGGATCCATTGGAATCAGGTTCCTGGCTTCACCCACTGAAAGGAACGTTAATAATAAATGCTATGGCTAAAATAAGTTTTGTAAGCAGATTCAGAGACAATAAGAGAGATGTAGACCATTATTGAAGCCATTCAGATATATCTCATACATAGATTTAATCAAAAGAGACACATATACTGATATCAGGAGCTGTGAAGCAACGCATATGGTTAATATTGCCTTAAGCTAAGTTTGAAACAACATTAACAGGCGATAAATCATTATCTTAAAGGTACATCGCAATCCTTTTACAAAGGGTAAAGAAAAAGTTGCACTTTAGTCAGACAAAAAACGTGAATGCACAGAACATTTGCAAGGTAAATATATTTGTATAAGTTGATATGACCTTGTTTAAAAAAAAACATTAAAGGATAAAGAAAAAGTGGATGTCATTGTGTTTAATTAATACACAAAAGTTATTCAAAGAAACAGAGGATCACTACAAAGAGAATCTCTAAACAATTCAGAGAAAATGAGAGAGCTTATGTTCATATTTCAAATAAATATTTAAATGCAGTGAGTCACGACATCCCACAAAAATAAAAAACAACAAATAAATACATAAAAAAAAAAAAAGCTACGATACTGTCACTCAGGAAAAAATTTGTTCAACAAAAAATGGTTTTACTTATTACACGTTTTAACTATTAAGGTAAAATTATTTATACATTTATATGTACTTTTAAAGGGAAAGACCAACATAAATTCACACCTAATTTAAAAATGTAATACAATGGACGCATGATTTTCCATATTCTTGACAAATATAAACCTGAAAACTGTGGGGTGCACTAATTTTTTGTCCCCATTTCTAATGAACAACTGAGCTCTCAGATTAAAGGTATAGGAGAGGATCTTTTCAGTAGAAAAATTTCTATGGAAAATCCCATTGAAAATGACAGCCAATCAAAAACGACCGGTGGTGAAAAATAACTGGCTGTCAATGCGGAAATAAAATGTACGCGATGACGTTTATCACTAATATCCCCACCCGCCCGACCCGTACAACATGTTTGAATTTGCGCATGCGCAGATTGTTGTTTAGGAAGTAAAACGGGACGGACAAGACGCATCATTCACCATTGAAGAGAGGTACTCCCCGTACGGCAGCGATAATGGAAGCTAGCAAGAGAAAAACCGTGTTCAAAGTGTCTGAGAAAAAAAGAAAGACAGCTGCAGAGATGAACAAAACACGAGTTTGTCTCGGAGATTCCTGCTTTGTGCGGTGGCGGGCATTGAAAGCCGAAAAGGGATTCAAAACCGATCAACTGGTCCCGGAGTTTCTGCAACACAGATAATGTGCTTCTACCTGCTCATTTAGAAGGATTTGTGTTGATTTGACACAAGTGTTGTAATCGCTATGCAGGTCCATCAGAAACCGCTAGCTGTGCACTTCATGTGGAATTACTACCCGATGGCGTGATTATTTATCACTGATAATCATTAAGTACTATCAAATGTTCTTGTACAAGCGTTTTCCTAAACAAATAACCTTTTGGTAACTAATTCATTGCTGTAAAAGCAATCAATTCTGTAATAAGTCCGATGCGGCGCCATAGGCTGTGGTCCCGCAGATGTAAACAGATGCATGTGCTGAGGACGTGCACGCTCCGGATATCAGGGGGCGTTACTGGAGATGAGGTGGCGCATGCGCAGTGTTGCAAAAATGAGAATGAGCTGAAGATCCTCTCCTAAACCTTTAAGACGTAACACAACAATAAATAGAATACACATCGGTGTAATTTAAATTACAGATAGATACGACATTGTGACGACCAATTTGTTGTATGAAAAATGACGACAGCCTAACCTAACAGCAGACCTACCTGTCAGGGTTGAGGGTTGTTGTACCTCTCTAGGTTGTCCACTGGGGGTAGCCAGAGCTCCTCTCTGGCTGGAGGGCATCAGAACACCTGTGCTTTCTGCACAGGTGTTCTGAATCCACTGATGATCTGGAGCAGTTTAAGAGGAGCGCTGGACCAGCTACACTTTGGCTGAGTGTTTGTTCCTATCGGTAACGTCCCTAGTTCTCAGTGCCAATTTCTTGTGATTTCCTTGTTCTGTTTTAGTTTTTTTCCTTGTTGCTTTTCTGTTTTTGATAGTTTTTTCTTCTTTTGACTGTGAATCTAAGTTTTTCCTTGAGCTTTTCAGTAACTCTCATGTGCTCAACCCCGGTTTCAGTCAAGATTTCCTCGTGCTCAACTTCACCCGTGAAAGAACTCTAGCTTCCAACATTAACTCTGGTCTCCGTTCCTCATTAGCTCAGCTCGGTCTGTCCGCTCCAGCCTCAGCCAACTTACCATCTGTGTACCCCTTTGGACAACGTTCACCCTCAACCCACTCCCCTCTCCCTGGTGTTTCTCATCTCCATCTGAAGTAAGATTCAAACCTCAGGGTTCCTACTCATCCCAACTTCAACTCACCTTCTCTGTCATCACCTTCCAGAAGCTCCCGGTCTCCCACGTCTTATAAGCCGTCCCAGTTCCGATACCACTTTCTAACCTTGTCTTCAATAAACGTATTATTCTGATTATACAACTCCTGAAAGTCCTCCTTTGTCTGTGGGTCAGAAAAGCTGAAAAGAATCATGACTACCGAGTTTTGCCAAAAACGGTATAATTTAAAGTAACAGCCCAAAATGTCGGCAGTAACTTTGGTGGAGCTGCAGACGCCTACTCCCAAAGTGGGGGGAAAAAATCTATTAACAGGATTAATAGTTACAGTGTACTTTACAAATCTATCTCACATTCAGCCCAAAAGAAAAGAGGGCCATGGTTTAAAGAAAGCTACAAGATTTCTACTTAATGCAGTTAATTGTGTAGGAGCAACATGCTCTAGTTGGATGACATCGAAATCTAATGTTCTGGCTAATGGATGGCTAAGACCAGCACCATGATGTGGGACTACTTTACTTCAGCAGGAACAAGGAAGCTGGTCACAGTTGGAGGCAAAAACCCAGCTAGAACCAGCAAAGGACTTAAAGTGGAAGTTCTTCCAGAAGTACAATAAATCTAAAAAAAACAGCTATAAATAAACTGAACTAAATTATCAGTCATTAAATAAAATACCAGTTTGTGCTGTAATACAAAAAAAGTCTAAAAATAAGTATTAATATTTGGCAAAACACTGTGAATGTGCAGGAGACCATGTGTCTGGATCAATTTCCTTCCCACAAAAAACCTCAACTGATCTTTTCTACAATGCTTCATTGAATGCCTGCAGATTAATTACATTCACACACAAGAGAGGCTTTGGAGGATCAGCGTTATCAAGTGCAGCCTGTAAACAGCAAATAAGACGATATACTGAATTGTTATTGGTTGGAAAATTACTGCAGAACCTCTATTTAGGAATGTTTTCCCTTAAAAAAAAAAGCTCATTTTGCTTTTTATTAATTTTAAAGTAAAGTATGCCCAAATTTACAATCTTTAATGTCTGACTTTAATAAAAAAAGACATCAGGAGAAGGCCAGGCACAAGACTAGTCTAAACTATTTAGAGGATCAATGCAGTATAACAAATACATTTGACACGAGTAAAGGAGAAAAAGGCTTGCTTTATGTTTATTATGTTATAAACATTCAATTTTATTCAATTCAAATGTATGATTTTACATTTTCTGCACCAAACAAGAAGAAAAATGTACACAACTCTGCCCAGGATTATTTGAGGACAAGTGTGTGTGTGTCTTGATGCTCCTTGAGCTTCATGCAGCAGAGGGCAGTGTAGATCTCTGTGTATCATGAAGACCTTTTTACCTCCCAATATTTATGATTGTAGTGTTTAAAACCCACAGGTGGATCCTTGTTTAAAGCTAATTCTCAACCCATCACCTTTCCTTTGTTCTTTCATCCTACCTTAGATAGCTCACTCCTAAAAGCTCACACACATACACACGACGAACAGGGAAAATCTCATCTCATGTTCCCTGAATCCTCCTCTTCTTCTTGCTGCGGCGCCGTTTGCAGGCTTCACTCACTTCCATGGCAACGGCAGCATCAGACAAGACCAACGAAACTTCAACGAGCACGTAAAAGCTCTAATGAGGCAAACGATGCACACACACACACACACGAGTATGGATGCCACAATTTCTGCTCCCCGTTTGTGTTTCTGCAGAGGATAATTCAGTCTGCTCCGTTCTGTTGGTGCCTTCTCACTCACACGCGTACAAACACAGGCATACATACACACAATAAAAGATCATCATCAAGGACCATCTCTGGTGCCGGTCGTTGCTTAGATACAACAAGAGCTGCTGGCTGTCTGAGTTCTCCTTATGAGGTAGCTGCTAATAAAATTACCGGGTTTTGTGTGCATTTGTTGTTTTTATTATTTGCTTTGGGCTTAAGCAGCCATGATACGCACAAAACAGAGACATTTGTTCTTATTAATATACCGTGGCTGAAAGGCTTTAACAACACTAACCGCTGCGAACACTGTTTAAACATTGATTACAGAAGGTTTGTTCTCTCTGAATGCTGAGAGCTTATTTTCTTTAAACTACTCTTTTCTTATCTGGTAGTTTTCTTACTATCAAAACAAATTCACAGAAATCTTTTCCCCTTGAAACACAAACACATTTTTGATATCTGAAATTTCACACAACTAATAAAAAAACATGTCATTTAGTTAAAGGGGCGAAAGCAACGCAGGGCTGCAGAGGGCTGACCGTACGATCTGACTAAGGACGAAGGCTTTGCCTTTTAATGTGTTGTTGCATAATAATTCCATGTGCACCCAATGAGTGCCTGATAATCTTAGGAGGGCAAAGAGGGGGGTTCCCGCTGAGCTGTGTCAGGGATCCAAACTGGAGACGTCATGTACTTAGTGGAGGCAGAGAGCGGAATCAGAGTGAATTCACGATTCCTGTTTCTGGGACATCAAATATGATTGGTCCATATTAGATTAGGATAAACACTCTCGAAATGATTTAGAGGAATTATTGAACAAAGATTCAAGCCAAGAGCAAATAAGGAGAGACGGTGACACTGCAGACGACAACATTTCTATCCGCTATTTAAATTCTCTGTTAACAGAAGAAAATGTGTGTGCATGTCTTTTTTTGTTAGTTACAATCTTTTGTTAACTTCAGTAAAAAGAGAATGATTTCCAAATGATTACTTAATTTGTTTAAGTGAAAAATATAAACCTCAAGTTGTTCTTAAAAACTCAAATCAACAATGATTACATAGATTGTTAAAATTGATAACATTTCCCAAATAACATGCAGGTTTTATTACAACCAAAAACTGAAAAGAAAGAAGAAGAAATCATTGCAACATGAAGCACAACATAAATATCTTTAAAAATCAACACATAATGCACCGATGTAAAGAAATTACAGAATTGATGGGACATTTTTTTTTTACATTTGTGAACCAAAGTGAAAGCCATCATTAATTATCTTAATAACTACGGAGAAAACATAGAACAGTGGTGATTATTTGCAAAAATACTCCACCGTACAACAATGAACACAGTATAAAGCCCTGCAGCTGTCATTTAATATAGTTAAGGATAGTAAATCATTAAACAACAACAATAAAAAACATACAAACAAACAAAAAAATAAGACAGCATCAATGACAAAGTTATAGGAAATGTGTGCATCTTGTCACACTAACCTTAAAACTAGATCAGGATTACAGATTATGTGGTGGTGGTGGTGTATGGACGGGGGCTGATTTTCTTCTTTAGGACCCAAAAAACTAGAAGTAATTGATGGAATCTGGAATTGTACTTCTCTTGACTAAAAAAGGCTTTAGTCCAATGAAATGTCCCATAGTGTGCTTTAAACCTGAGGCAAGTATGTCATCTTGGGAAATTTCATCATGACTAAACTCCTGCGTTAACCTCCATCCTCAGAAGCGCTGTGTCTGTGTTTGTTTGTGCGCGTGGGCAGGTCAGCCAGGGACGCTTCTTTGTAACTCTAACGTCAAGACGCACGGAGAAAAAAGGTCTGCCGAAAAACCCCATCGGCTTTCACAGTCGTGAGAAAAAAATTGAGGTCGGGATAAAGGTGGTGATCAGAGTGAGGAAGAAAAACGGGATTAAATGAGGGAGTGAAGATAAGGATATGAAAACACAGAGCGTAGACTAAAACATTAAATCCATGACAGCAACAAATAGTCTCCTGACTTCAAAAAGACAGATTGTTCAACTGGAAACTGAAAGGAAAGAATAGCAGCAAAATCTGAGTAAACAGACAGGAGCTCAGTTGGGATTGGGTGTCAAAAGAAAAGGTCGTAAAAGTCCAAGACGAAGAAGATGAAGGGAAAAATTAAAAGCATTCACACAATTATACTCTAAAGTAAATCACACAGGTTTGTTTACTGCTATGAATGTGTGTGATAAGCAAAGAGTGGGTTGGTTGAAAACTATTACATGTATTGTATTGTTGTGTGTGTGTGTATCACCACACTCTAAATCTCCACCAGCAGTGACTCTACAGAGGTTGTGGAGCAAAACTGGCTTCACCAATTAAAAGGTTTAGCAATCCTTTGTGCACTACTTCTTGTTTTTTTCACATGTAAAAACAAAACAAAAAAAACACTGAAAACCTAACAAAGAAGTGGATAAAGTCCTCGTTTGAAAACAGAGTAACATATACTTGATTATCTCTGGTGGTCTAGTTTCAAAATGAGGTTTAAGACTGTTTCCAAAATAAAGATCTCTATTAAAAACCACCACTGGTTTACATGTTTAACTGAATTCAAAATATGCAAACAACCCCCACTTTACACATTTCTTTAACTTAAGTAGTTTTTTCTAAGTTCTTAGCTGCAGAGTTATCTATAAAATGTAACAGATTGGGTGAAATCTCCCTACATTTTTTACTTGATGATCTGTTCTGCTCCACCCTCAGGAGCTCAGATATTTAAAAGACAAACCAGAACCACTGTCTCCACTCTGTCATTAACGGGAGGACATGATTTTATAAAATAAAATCCTGATTTTAGCAGGTTTTGTTTTGTTAGTTTCTTTGTCTAAGCCAAGAGTTTCAACTACCAGAAATGCTGTACATCCAGAAAACAAAAGGATCTATATTTATTCACATTTGTTTTTTTTAATGTCTCGAATAAAGTTTCTAACAAAAACAGCAGGATGCATCTTTTTTTGGGTTCTGACCCCCCCGAGTTAAGGAGATTTAACTCTGATTAGAGAAACCTCAGAAAAGCTCAGCTCTTCTACTCAGCTGTCTGACGTTCCTTTGCTTTTTCGTGAACCTTTTCGCATGCGGACCGTGATCCTCATCCTCCATCTCTACAATCTGCGGAGATTTCTTGAATATTGAATATTTTTCATTTTTAATTATTCATGTTTGTTTTTTTACTGTATATACTGCATTCTGACTCGCATGACCTACGTTAACACCTGAGAGGCGCAAAAACTAATCAGGTTCCCCTGGTTATACAACCCTCAGACTCCTTCAAACCAATCCGATCACTCGTTACAACTTCGGTCCCGAACTCTTCACACCTAACTCACTCTCGCTGCTTATTTGAGTGTCATCCTCTCTCAATGGTCCCTCTTGATTCTGGTTCACTCGTGAGGGCTCTGCTGCTGGAGATGAGCTCTTTTGCCTCCTCCTAATTGATAAAGCAGCGATTTTGTTCCGACACACTCTTTAACTGTGCGTCCCTCTCCCCCACAGCCAAAACACTTCGTAACAGATGATGTAGCGAATAAGATATCGTCAAAACAATTTATTCTGACATGAAAGTGCAGGTAAAGCTGCTCTGTCCTATTTGGAAGGATCATAAACACCCGACGTCTGTGGGAAACAACAAGACTGAGTAATAGGGATTTCAAACGGGGATAAACTCTCTTGATAGGTGAAGCAATGTCTTAATGTTTTGAGAGCTTGTGTCATCTCATGAACGAATGAAGGGACTGAAAGCTGTGGGTAGCAGGCTCTGCCAGCAACTGGGATCCAATCCTCCAGCAGATGTTTTACCTCATCCACCTTTATTACAAATCAGGTCCAGAGTTTTGCTCATTACGCGAAAAACAAAAAACAAAAGAAACAGAACATAATAACTCGGAAAGCTATTTAGCTAAACTGATGGTAACACAATCAATAAAAAAAAAGTTTACTCTCTCATGTTTGTCTTAGACGAAGAAGAAGAAGAAGAAGAAGAAGAAGAAGAAGAAGAAGAAGAAGCTGTTTAGAGGAAGCGAGCCCAAGGAGATTTGTCTGTTCTCTTGGCCGGAAAGATTGAATCGAGTTCATGTTGGTGCGCTGAACCACAAAGGCTTGCCATTTGCGTGTCATAACCAGAGGGGAGCTGGAGAACAAGCTGGGACTTCACTGCTCAGATCACTGCCATTACAATGGAGAAAACAATAATAATGGCAGAAAACACTTCAGAACGTACTTTCCTGGTGTATTTATTCCCACCTGCCTGGTACACAGTATACATCTTTTAGGCTTTCTATAGAAAACTGAAATCCGGCCCGAAATGATTGCCTCTGCAGCTCTGTCAGCATTTCCTTTCTTCTCTTGCTTGGATTTATTAGTTCAACTAGTTTTTGTTTTTTTTAAATATACAAAAGGATTTTTTTCGATTACAAAAAACAAAATACTTGACAGCACATGTTTCATCGTTTCATGTTTATTTATTTATTACTTTTTGTGGTTTATATAATATTAGGACAAAAAACTAAAATACTATTTCAACATGACAAGACTGAACGCTTTTTTCACCAAACACGACTTGGGGAACCATACTTAGGAAAAGCCTGATGTCAGTCTCCTGTGTTTGCTCTTCGTCATTTTAATACGGCATTTCCACTCCAAGACGAAGACGCAGAGCAGCAAAGCATGTTTAACAATCTAACAGAGCGGTTAAACTATTTTACCGAACAGCGGATAAAAATCTGTGCGATCGGCTGAAACCCAGAGCTTTCTCACTTTGCTAAGAACAAGATGAAATCGACAGATTTGTGTTTCAATCAGTCTCGTCAACAACAGATGCTTTCCCGTTTCTTCTCTGTGGCTTTTTGTGCACTTAGCAGCTACATCTCGGTCTCTGTGATAAATTTATCTTACCGCCTTTGTCCCGCCATTCTGTTGCGTGAAAATGTGCAACAGAAAGAGAAGTGGTGGAAAAGTGACCCAGCAGTCATTTCCTCATTTTCCTCCGTGCCAAAGGGGGTTTTAACATTCACATTTAAGAAAACAAGTTTACAAATGATAAATTCAACCAGAAAGGGAATGTACCAACACAGAGGTCTACCCGGAAATGATTCTAAAGAATAGATGCATCATCAACCTGCGCTGAACGAGACGTGTGGCCGCCATCTTGAACAACTCAACCCGCTCCACCCAGCCTTATCTGTCTGGCAGGTGAAATGACGCGGTAGCGCATTTAATAAATCATAACTTTCTCAATACAAAACTGATTTTCGCTGGATTTATTGTACAACCGCCATACACGTAGGAAAGAGACTGAACACAAGATTCAGCGCATTTAAATTTTTATAGTACGCTTACGAATAATAGAATATTCTGGTATGTGATAATAGGTGTGTAAAATAGGTAGGCTAGTTTGCAACAGATGCAATATATATATATATATATATATAGATATATATATATATACACACATCTCACAGCTCTCAGCACCTCCGGTCTGCCTTGTGATGGACCCAGTAAGCCAAGATTATTTTTCAGGACTAGAAGGTGGTAGCTTTCATCAAATGACGACGTTACGGCATCCCCGACCAAACTTGCACAGCAAATCACAGGACAGTATGGAGTACGATCACTGTCAAAAAGGTGTATGCACAACTTTAACAGTCGTATTCGTATTTATATGTCAAAAAAGTTCATGATACGCGATCACATCAAACACAGCCCGCTCCAAATTTAAAGATGACGAATGGCAGTTGACCAGGTGGAGCAACCACTTGTTTTTATAGAGATATATATTGATCTTACCAGTTATGCTTCACCTGAGGCTGTTGCTCCACCTGGTCCACTGTGTTTCGCCAGCTTTAAATTTATAGAGGCTATGTGTTTGATAAGATTGGGGATCGATTACTCCACTCTGTGACGTCATTGTAACAATTTCTTACTCGTACCCACAAAGTTGAATTTGTGTCTTCAGAGAAAGGACGAGTTCGTAGTCGTACAAATTAGAGTTGTATTCATCAGACTTTGCACTCACAGCTTTTCGATTCAAACTCTCAGACTCACAAATATTTCAGTAGAATTTTGGGTACAAGAACTTTAATCACATATACATTTTATATATAAATATATATAAATCTTACTCCATAGGAGAGCTGCTTACAAGTGAATCTGTCCCTCCTCAATGCTACTTCCTACTTATTCCTCAAATTTTCGTCTTTGGGAAAACTTCAAAGTAAAAATGGGAGATCAGCAATATTTGCATTATCTCTATAATAGCATCTTTATGTCAGTTGTAATCTAAGCCTTTATTATCGTATATATCATTAGCCTCATAAATGCCTAAGTCTAAAGCAGTCACATAAAACTAAAGGCAATCAGCTGTTTCGCAGATACGCTGGGTGGCGCCGCCATATTGGGTCATGCAGAGGATTGTGGGATTGTTTGGGGGCAAACAATTCGAAGAGCTCCGTTTAATGGTTTTGAAGAAAGAAAAAATGGGTTGAGGCGAACACTGTGTACAAGTACAGATCTTATTCTGTCACCAAGGGATAAATATCTAGAATTCAAGATTTTTAAGTGTTGTATTTAAGTTAAAATGATTGGAGTTGTTAATCTGATGAGGTCTTCACTGGCCCTGACTGATCAAGCTAATTGGCATCAACTGCTTCAACATGAACTGTTTTTTCAGCTTAGTCTAAGTAATGATTTAACTATAAGAAACTAATCCGTGCATTTATCTTTCATCACATTCATTACTGCAACAGTGTTTTCACAGGTCTGCAAAAACAGACAAACTTTAGTTATACATCTCAATAATTATAGTACACATCTATTTGTGTAAATGTGTTAGGAAAACAAATTTATTTTCTGCTGTAAATTACTTAGTTGCCGTAGCTATATCTGAAAATCTGGTTTATTCAACTCAATAAATATATTAACATTTAAATGTGTTTTCTCACAGGTTTCTCACAAGTATCCTGCAGTTTTAGTACTGTAGTATTGTCCATCAATAAACACAACTGTAAATCATTCTACAACTATTCATATGCATGTTCCTCGTAGTGTAATGGTGTGAAAGGAACCTGGAATCGGCAGGTTGCAGGTTCGACCCCAATTGTCTCCTGTCGGATGTCAACGTGCCCCTAGATATGACGCCGGCGTTGATGATGAATGTGTGCGCTTTTGTGAGAGGAGATTTGGCTGCAGTGCCAAGCAGTAATGATTTTAAGAAGCGCTATATAAGTTAAGTCCCAGTACTTTCCTGTTTATGCACAAAAAAATTGCTTTATGCACGTAAAGTAGAATTTTACAATACATACAAGTCAAAGTCCAAAGCAATGGGAACAAATAGAATGGTTTCTTTTTATCATTTTCATAAACAAGTCTGGAGACTAGGAGATGCAGCTTTAGGAGTCAGCTGCTCTTCTTGAGAGACGTATAGAAGTTATAACCAACCTGTGACATGTAGCCTGTCCACGCTGACGTCAATCTTGAGGAAAATGCGTCCTCGACGCTCGGTGTGGTCTGTCCCGCACAGGCTCGGCACATTCACCACGCACTGGTTATGCACGTTCATGTCGCAGGCTGAAGAGATACAACAGGCAGACTTTTGAGTTTAAGGAAGGTGGGATAATATGATCCCTGCATGTCTAATCTTTTTTGTTGTTGTGTTTACATTGGAGTAACTCCATTTAACTCCATAAGATTCAAATAGAATAAAAGAGCTGACCACATACGGGGGGAAGGTTTGGTTACTTTTATATTTGTTTGGTTTAATATTTGTTCTTTTTGCAAGAATCTATGAACTCCTAAAATAAGAATAAGCTTTTCCGACAAACAAAAAATAGTTAAATGTTCATGTAACAGTCGAATCCAATAATCGTTTCACACAATGACACAAAAGCACATGTCCACTTTTAATTGTAGTGTGGTTTTTCCTTATCTGTCTGCGGTAAAATTAAAGTACAATAAAAAATTTAGACAGCCCATTCTTTTTGTAAAGGAGCACAGCTAAAAAAGCAGCAGAGCATGAAATATTCCTTCCCCCACTGTACAGAGCGGTGGAAGTTTATCAAACTAAAACATCCACAGACTCGTTAATGTTTCATTCCTCCTCATGCTACAGCTGGAAGTTATTCCCACACGTTGCGCATCATGAGGCACCGTCATCTTGCAGGGAACTCTTGTGCTGCACATTTTTTGCAGGTTCAAATGTGCTGACTGTTGTTTTTCAAACATTTTCCCAATATTTGTTCCCACAAAAATGCACAGGTGCAAACAATCTACACCGGCATATCTTTGGGATTCGGATAATTGTTGCAATGTGTTGTTTTGATTATGAAACAGGAGTTACTACAACATTTGTAATCTGAAGCACATTTATTGTCCATCCTGATCCCTTTCCTACTTGTGTCCTTCCGTCTGACATGCCGGGAAGAGACAAGGAGAGACAGAGGATTTTTCCCAGCAGCTTGTGGCAGCCATGGTCTCCTCACATCCATTTGTTCCAGTGTGCTCTAATCACCACATACGATTAGGGCACCGTTGGAAACACACAGATGGATGTGAGTATAAAGAGGAGAAAGGGAGGCAGGATGATGGATGACCATGGAGCTGCAACAGATGAGAGGACGGATCAGAAGAGGGACAACGAGGGACAGAAAGTAAGAAGAAAATGAGAGAAATGGCAGTGATGCAGATTTATATTATATAATGGGGCTCCCATAGATTCTTTTCTTTTTAAATTTGTAACTCCTCTTTCTGGGGTGTCGTTATTTTAGGTATTTAAATGCAATGCAGAAAAGCAGCATGAACGTTAAAACCCACAAATAAGTTATATTTTTCATTTCAAGAAGAAGGAACAAGAATGGAAAGAATGTATGAAATGAAAGAAGAAAATAAGCCTAAACCTGATTGATTTCATTTTTTATTACAGTAAAATGTAATAAAAGAAGTTTTACTAAGAGGGAAAAGTATTTTGTTAAAACAAGCCCATGAAGGTTTTGATGGCAGTTTCTGTTAAATAATGAATTAAAGGTTTTTTGTTTTTTTATTGAATCAGGTTTTCTTTCTCTGATGTCAAAAAAAAAAGAGTTCAAGGGCTGAAACATTCATGTCCAATGAAACAGCAAAAACAGAAGAAACCTATAGCAAGGGAATACATTTCCACATTATTGTACAGTTGATATATTCTTCATAGAAATGCTAAACTAGAATGTCCTTGTGGAACACCTTACAACAGATGAGTTAAGACTTTTTGTTTGCCAAAAACAAAATATGGAAAATAAATCGGAGACACGATTGAGAATCAATTAGCTTTATACACCCAAACAAAGGGGGAAACAAGTCATAATTGAGGAGTGTGTGGGAAGAATGGGATCATGGAGAGGGGCAGAGCAATGGATTGTTTCTGGGCGACAGCACCGGGCTATTCCCATCTGTTCTCATTACGGCTGGATAAAAGAAAACCAGCACAGCATATTCAACACAGGTGCACCAACACACACACACACACACACACACATGCACGGATGAAGCAATACTCACTGTCACATTTCATCCCTTGGTGGATGAGTCCATAGAGCAGCGATCCACAGTGGTCACAGAACGTGGGGCTGCCGTATGTGTGGATCTTGAACTTGTGCTTGCTTCTGGGGTCCTAGAATATTACATGAGACATGAGCCACAAACATAAATAAAACATGAGCAAGATTTTCGGAACATGCTCAGGGTTCAAGTACAGTTCTTAAACATTTACAGTGAGAGGTTGTTGTTGTTTTGAACCCTGAAACACATGGTGAGCGTGAAAGGAGACTCCGACAAAGATAACTCGGAAAGTTAAAACTGGACTGAGGGACTTTTTCATATAAATGCGCTGCACTCACATTCAGCCTCTCAACACACAGGGTTGAGTAAGCCTATCAGCGCCAGCTTGCCAGAATCTGTAATCTGTTTTTGTGATGACATTCCCAGAGTAGTGCACCGGCAGCAATGCATTTTATATTTACCACCTGTGACAATTTTACAACAGATGGGGAAGGGCGACGATTTCAGCAGCTGAAACAGAATATTGTGCATCTTTAAATTTAATAGTAGGTTTGTGTTTTTTAAGGGAAGATTTTGCTCCACACTGATCCGTACCGAAAAACAGGAAACACTGAACAAGGATACCTACTGTAAGTAAATATTTACCAAATCAAAATAATTCAGATTATGGATATTTTAACCCTAACAAAAACAGTATTATGGTTCTTGATGTTCAAATATTTTATGAATAGCATATTTCTTTTTGTGGGATTTGTCCTCTTTATGTTTGATGTTTTCATAAAATACAAGTCAAACAGGTCCAAAAATCAACAAAAAGAAATAAAAAACCAATAAAACAAAAACCAAGTGTACAAAAACGCAAATGTACAAAACAGGGAAAAATACAGAGAAACATATAATGTTGATTTTTTTTTTAAAGTTGTCATTGTTTCTCAGAACAACCTGCATTAGGAATTATCACCTTCAATATATTACTCGTATGGTCAGATTATCGATTAATTCATTGAACAACAAAACAGTATAGTTAAATCAACAGTATAAAAATGGATGCATTGATGGATTTGTTTCGATCGAGGTTCAAAGCAAACATAATATTAAGAGGAAATAATTCATATTATTTAAGGGAATTACTGCTAATCGAGACTGAAGCCAGCTGGAACTTAATCTTGGGTTTAGATTTAGGTTAAAACAAGCCTACAAATAACAGCGGGTAACTTATGACTGCACGTTCTGAAAATGTATGATATAATTATATAAAGTAATGCTGATGCATAAGTTTTAAACATGTTTTAAACTCTCAAATTGACTTTTTTAAGCCTCAACACAGATTAGTCGTCATGCAAGTGACGAAGAGTTTTTGCACTAAGAAGGTTGCAAGTTTAATTCCAGCTACATTTATTTATATAAGATTTATTTCTTTAATTTCTCTTATGCTTTAGATGTGAGCATCATGAGAAAATACAATAAACTGTCTGGAAATGAATACAAGGACATTGTTAGGAAACTGATTCAGGAAAGTTACACTAAATCCTAACCTTGTTCTTTTAAACAAGCAGTTTGTCTCTTGGAAATTTGCATGTGTAAGTAATTAATAAATCTCCTTTATTTAAAAATATAAGAAAAAAAATCAGTTTTGGTTTTAAATGTTTCTCAATTTAAACTTTGTGGGCAACACGTTCATTATTTGGGTTCAGATATTAAATCTTAGTTGAAGTCCTCAAATCAAAGTGAAGTAATAAATTACTATGTCGTAAGTCTTTTGTGATTGTATCAAATCAAGTCTAAAATATTTCAATTTGTAAGTCAAGTGACAAAAAGCTAAAAGACTGGGAAAAAAGCTACCAAGCTACTGAAAAAAAAAACACATGAGACAAAAATATCCAAACAAATGAAAAATAAGAGACAAAGGTAAGAACAAGAACAATTCAAAGAAATAGAAAACAACTAGTAAAGATTAAAAAGTCGTTTTTATTATATTAAACTTAAGGAAATGGAGTCAGATAAGCAATGAGGGATTGCTGCAGACTGCATGAACCAGAGTACATCATAGAAAGCATAAACAAACACAACATCAGCGTTGTAGACGTAGATCGGCATGCCCGACTCTCGTTTCCCATAAAGCGCCTCATACATTTGTCCACCTGCGCTGTTAGCTGAGGTTAGTTAATTTCTGCAATCACTGCAAAGCAAACATAGCTCTAATTAAAGCCCTGCAAATGAGGGTAGATTAAAACCCCCATCCGCGTCGCCTCCATCATGCTGAACAGTGTCAGAATAGCTGCATGTGTGATTATACAGGCCAGCGGCTGAGTAGAAGGCCGACGTTGCTGGAGAGGGACTTTTAGCCACCGCCGCCTGAATTAGGTAAACAACATGATGTCAGAGAGTGGATAGATGTATGGTAGAGGGAGATGCTGTCAGTGTTTTAAAGAGACTGGATTTTTTGAGCACTATGATTTGATAGACAGGGGTATGTCTCTGGAGCACGAGGCTCCATTTTTTACTCTATTCCCATCCTCCCGTGTTTGTTTTTAACTGTTCGTTGTGGTTGTGCTCCTTTCGGCCCCACGTTTTCCCTCATGAGTCTGTAAATTAAACAACTGTTTAAGTTTGGACAGGGTGAGTTCCTTTCAAATCAGAATCAGATGAGTGACCAGTGGCCAAAAGGGAGAGAGACAGACTTCGTTTGGTCTGTTTTGGGCGCATTTCTTCACTGGAAGTCCTAAAAAATAAATAAATCTCCCAACAGTGAAGCCAGGAAACTTTTATTGAACTTTTTTCTTTTTCCCTCTTTATATAAAGTAACCGTCTCTGTTGAGATTTTGGTCTTGGGTAAAATGAGCCACTTGGGAGTTATTTGTGATCTTTTGGGGGGAAGGAGAGAGAGAAAAATGCATTCAGAGATACAATATTTGCAGCGCTCAGGGCTTTAGCATGTGTTAAGAGCGCAGATGCCAACATGCATTTACTTCACAAAGTATGCTGGAGCTTCTATGTTTGGGAGGACATTTAAAAAAAAATTCCAAGTGACCCGTATTTTAGTGTGATTTTAGAAAGAGTAATATTTAGTAAACGTAATGAAAAACACCTAGGTTTCTAATATGTTTGTAATATGGAAAATAAAACCACATTATGATTATGGAAATATACAAATGGATAAATCAATAGACATACATGTATCTAGCAATGTAAATTTACAATCATTTAGTGGGTAGGAAAAGTCTTTCTGAAGTATTTGGTTTTAAAACTGTCTCAAATCTTGACTTGGAGTCAAAGAGACTATTTTGTCAAATGTTTGCACACAAGCTGCCTTGTGGCATAAACTCCTGTGGTTTGAGAACATAAAACCATGTAGACCCCCTAAAGCAATAGTCACTAAAATAAAACAATGAACCTGTTAATGGACATAATTTGTGAATAAGCCCGCTGCTCATGACACACTCCATAACGCACTGTGTGTTTTGTAAGTGGACCATAATGTTAGCAGCCTGTACATAAAAAAACAACAACAGAAAAACATAATCTACAGTTTTACACAAATAGGAAAGCTTATTTTGTGCATTTCATGCAGAAAACAGAACAAACTGAACACAGTTAAGCTCTAAGCATTTTAAGAGACCATCACAATTAATGTTAAACGCAGTTTAATGCCATCCAGAGATGTTTACAGGACGACTTTTTAAAACAGAAATCAAATCTTAAATGACTCCTATGATTACAGCTGGGTTATTTAACACACATTTGTCTTTAAGTATTAAAATAAAACATGATATAAAAGCTAATAAAAAGACAGTAAGTGATTGATCAGGCTCAATATTAAGTCCTTTTAATGTGTTTGGTTGGTTCAGTAGTGCACTTTATTATTTAACTGTAAAAACTTAAATGACATCAGATTCTGAGTTAGCCACCATCCTACTGCATCTCCTTCTTATTCATGGCACTTAACTGAGTCTTACCACTTTTATTGTTCTTTACAAACCATTGAAGTGTATAATTTTAATGTGTTTTGTACCCCTTAATCTAATTTAACAGTTCAGTCATCCATCAGTGGGGAAACTGCTTCAGGGACCGGAAGGATAAGAAGACTGGAAGAAATGTGCTTCTGCTGCGATGTGCATGCGAGGATTGCCAATTTACAAAGATTATTATCATTCCTATTTGTTTATGTGCAACAGAATGAATGTTTTTTGCCAACTAATTACGTGCCAATGCACGCTACAAATGCACGACTGCAAAACGCTGCAGCATCCGATTAAATAGAGCTTCACCCAAAACATCAGCTACTCTAACAGGCCGTCACGCTGTGCACGTCAGAGGCTGGCAGAAAAAACCATGACATTGTTTGCACTGAGGCAAGATGAGCCCTCGGAGTGAAACAAGGGGCAACATCATGCAGAAGAACAAGGAAGGAGTCGAGCCACAGTGACTCAAACATTATTCAGGCTCATTTTACTCAGGCATCTACAGACACATCATTACCAGATATACCATTATCTGTCAATGCCTCATAATTATACATTATTAGCATGAGAAGGCAAGTTGAAGAGTTATCTGATTCATGTCTTAATGAGAAGACATTATCTAAAGCTGTCTTAACATCCGTCTACTGCTGACGAGAAGAAATGTACTTTGGCTTTAGTACTTTTGTGTTTTCCGTCTTCTTTTTTTTCTGCGGGAAGCAACTAATTTCATAGTAATATATGAAGATCCATAAATATCAATAAAAAATACGAGGCAGGACTGTATATTTTCTGAGTAAAACTGAGTAAAAGGTGGGGATTTTCAGACGATTTTCACCTTTTCGTCAAATTAAAACAATGTCGGCTAAAGTTCGAAACTACCAGTGATGGAAGTTAATCATTGCTGATCACTCTAGCAACACACATGACAAGTTTTTCTGCAAAACTACCATAAAGGTTGCAGTTTTGAAGGCAGCCATTTAACAGTTGTGACCTTTGGTTCCTTCCTCAAATCCACATTAAGCCTTATTATGAAAAGGGCCAAGTGAAATCAGAAAGTGGGGAGACAATTAGGATTCAGCTGCTGTGTAATTAGGTCAACCTTTCAATAGGTGCTCTCTCACCTACCTCACTATACTTTCCAGTTACGTCGGATTTCAACAATCAGCTGACTTTGACTTAATTTTTGGAATAGAAATACAAAAATCTAGATGTACTTTTTTTAAACAATAAAAGTAAAAAAGTAATTCAGTGGTCAACACCTGTTAACACATTTTTTCTAAAAAAAAACAACCTCTGTGTTAAGCCTCCCTGATTCCATCCATCCATCCATCATTGCTTGTAATAGTCCAGCCCTTTTTGCATGTTTCCACTAGTTATTATTTATCCTTGCTGATATGTCTTGCTCAAGGTTTAAAGGCCTCCTCCAATCACCCTAATCTTTAACTCTCTTTTGACCCTGCAAAACTCCAAAGTGTTCATTTTACCCATTAAATTCATTTTAAACTTAAATCTGACATGCTTATAAATAATTAAGACCTAACTGTCCAAAACCACCAGTGACCAGTTTAATTGCAGAAAAGCAGCAGCTCTACGCGAAGCTCATTGTCGATAGCAGAGGGTGTTTAAAGGCTCTCGTTCACAGAAGCTCTTCTTGCAATCGGAGTGAGCTTAGGCTGATTTTCTTAATGAAAGAAAAAATGGGCAAAGAGGAGCTTAGACAAACGGAAAACAAAAGATGGTGCACAGACAACTTAGGCAGGTGATTCAAAAGATGGTAAGCTTTTCAGATTTTCATTAAAAACCGAATCATTTTCCTTTCACTTTACAGAGATAAACTTTATTATTTCAACATATTAAACCTACAAAAGCAAAGTTAACACAATGTAAATACTGATCCAAGCCACTCTGTACACACCAAAATCAAATCCTTTTGTAATAAACTCAATGTTTCCTACATTTTATTCACTTTTACTAGAGATGTTTAAAAATACACAAAAATGACTAAAAAATTATCATTTTTAAAATGAGCATCATACTGTGACTATTATGTTGGAGAAAAAAAAAGGCCTTGGACACAAATGTGAACAACTGAACAGTTGCTATGGAAATAATGGGTTCATGAAAATATAGCGAGACTCACCGGAGAAAAAAGAAAATTGCAAAGAAATAGAGGAAAATCAGTGAGTGGCTTTATAGTATAATCTGCACAAGTATACAGTCCAGCAGACATACGACTATTGGGGAAGCACATTTATGAGTGTTCCGATGGAAGTAAAGAAAGAGAGAAATAAAGATCAGACTGACAGATGGATACATGTGGTGAAATATTTCCCTTCCTCCAGGCTGAAGGTCAGTTGTTCAGTGAGAATGAGAGAATCACCAAGGGTTGTTTTTAGCTGGGAGGATCATCAGAAACTCACTGCTGGTGGCGTGGATCCAAAACGTCCGAATGCTAGTTGTCATGTTATTTAAGTTCTGACCCACATGAAATGAGAACTCTCAGGAGATATTTAAAAGGATTTTTATTTAGAATGATGTGGAGAAGGGAATCCGGCGGTGGTAGCAACGGGCAAACAGCAACGAGTGGCGAGGAACGGGAAACGGCTACGAGTGGCGAGGAACGGGAAACGGCGGGGCGGCAGAAAACGGCAGGGAGCTGAGAACGTCTACGACGTGGTAGACCGGGAGCCTCTGAAGGTGAGGACAGGTAAGGTGAGAAAACAGCAATCGGGTTGGGAAAAATGAATGGAACGATCTTACTTGGATAGAGTGAACTCTTGTCGCCAGGGGGATGTGAGTGGTGAGTTTCTTTCAGCGGAGTCAGTGAAGCTGTAGTCCAGGGGGTAGTGCAGCTGATGGAGTATGCTGGAGCGGGCAGGCTGAGCTGAGCCAAGAGGAGTGGGAAACAGATGACGAGGGTAACCAGAGTGGATCTTGAAGATGATTCGAGTTCTGGAGTTGAAGGAAAACCTGAGGTAAACACAACTGTGGTTAGAGGCGTGGGGAAAAAAAAAGTAGCAAATCAAAAATCTTTACAAAAACTAGAAGCAACAAGAGACACAAAGAGAAGCATTGAAAAAGGCTAGAGACACAAACAAACACTCAGGCGACGAGTAGCTGATCCACCACTCCTCTTATACTGGCCCAGCTCATCCGCGCCAACCAGGCGCACCTGGGGTGGAAGGAGCTCCAGCAGAGGAGGAGCACTGATGACCCCCTGTGGCAAACTGGAGAAGTGGCTGAAAGATAACTCACACTGACACTTGTAGGCATGATTTAGTCGCCAAAGTCTGATGGTGAAGGGCACGAACTGCATAATGTGCTCAGAGAGTGCAACACAAAAAGTTTGCCTGGATTTTTATTTGTACAACAACTATATTGAGGGGGGAAAAATAGCTTTGCATATGAACTAAGATGTTGATTTAGAGTGATGTGAAATAAGGACCTATTAAATCAATTTAACAAAAAAAACAACTAAAAAACACAGAAAGAAGTGTCAAAAAGCTCAAAACAGTTAATGAAGACAAAGATGAACGTCAGCTATAAAGATTATTGTATGTGTTTATGTGGGTGGACAAGTAAAGGGGGCATCAGATATCCAATCCAAGGGGTTGGCACTCTTTCAGCTAGCCACAGAACACGCCCATGGTTAAAGCAATGAGGCGCTGAAAGAGAGAGAGCTTCACCTGCCGAACCTCCAGGGATATCGGTTCTAATGAAAAATGATTATGCTAAACAGTTAAAAAAGCAATCAGTGAAGCTTAGATATGATTTGAACCTTCACAAGTTCGTTAGCTTTGCAAATGTAGTCTCAGTTGATGGACAGTATCGTTTTCAAGTCTTAAAATTAAAGATTAAATCAACTTTATTTGCCAGGTACATACTGTACAGGAATTTGATTTGGTGTAATTACACCGAGGCAGCCATTTGCGGCGCCAGGTAGGCAGCAGCACAAAGGGTCTTGCCTAAGGACCCACACTGGATACTGTGATGTATTTTGCCATGGGGTGGATTTGAACCCATGACCTTCCAATTGGAAGTAAGGCAACATACCACTTGAGCTATTCAGCTGCTTGTCAGAGACTCTGGATTGGATTGTTTTTGGGACTTTATGTTAGTTTTTGTATTTAATACACAGACAGGCTTCAACCTCAGCAATTCCACTTTAGTTGAATCTGGTCGGTAAATCTGACCAGCTTCCTTATCCTTCCTAAAGAAACTCATCCCCACAGCATGACGGTTCCACCACCCTGTGTCACCATGGACTTGGTGTGTAGGGACTCTTCATTTTGCATCTCTCCAGCATCTCTGGCGGGTAGATTCTGGCATGTAGGCAAAAGTGTTCTCATCAAAATAGTTGTAACCCTGTAACAAGATCCAGATCCAGGCAACAGGTTAGGTAGAACTACGTACATCCAGATCACTTTACCTTTGTTACATTTGTTCAATAATGTTCTCTCTGGTCATCATGGACGAAATTTTGATTTCAAAGGTGGGAGGGACAAGTATTTTTAATCTCTTTGAACTCACCGATAGGTGGTCACGTGGTTCATGTAGCTCCGAATAGCTCCAAACATCTCAGCCCGGTAAGTCCGTTTGAACGGCTTCTGGTGCGAAAACGACTTTCACTTTCCCCCAAAAGTTTACTTACCTAACATGAGAGTATGGCCACAGTGTTTCATAACGTACAAAAACCTTAACAGAAGTAAAAGCACTTATTATAAAAATGAAAATTTGTTGCTGTATGTTTTGATTGAAGACCTGGGAGGAATGCTGAACTTTTGTAGAAGACATAATTATTATAATTTTTGCTTTCATGCAAACTTAGTTGATTTTGCTTGTAGTCTGAGAACTTTTATTTATAATTCACTGATTAAAATATTCATTTAATTGAAACCATTTCTCATTGAAATCAGATTACATGACAAAATGTAATAAAAGGACCAAACAATTTATTTTAAAATATGTAAAATGCAAAAAAAAGAAAGAAAGTAAAATGCAAAACAAACTTTAAAATAAAAAAACACTTTTACTATTTACTACGACTACTATAGTATTTATATACTAAAACTATTTACATATATACACACGCGTACGTGCACACACACACACACACACACACACACACACACACACACACACACACACACACACACACACACACACACATTCCCTGAAAGGAAGGCACACACACACACTCCCCGGCCAGCACGCCGTTCCACAGCTTCTCGGTGATGTCGTCCGTGTGCTGCGAGTTCTACAGCTGCAGGTAGAACAGGTAGCGGCACAGAAGACACGCCACAGCTGCCCGGCCGCGCCGAACACGTCTACGCGGACCAGCCGGCGCTGCTGCTGGTAAAAGCCCACGCGGGCATGACTGGCCGATAAAAGTTAGAAAATAATTTAAGTTCAGAATGTAAGTTGTGATGGAAATTGTAAAACACTGAATCAGACGGACCCGTCTAAACCCGCCAAGCTTGTAATGAGCAGCTTAAACACAACTAGCAAGTTAAGTTAGCAAGTTAAAATGCTTAATTAACGAAAACTGGCAATATAAAATATTACTGTGACACGGAAGAGTCAGCTAACGCTTCACAACAGCAAAAAACAATTGTACTTTTATCAACTGTAGAAAACACTTCCGAAAACACAGAGAATGCTCTACGTCCAATGCTGGAACTGCAGGTGTTTGGAGCTGTTAGCACCGCCATGCTTCTTTCTATGGAAGTCAATGGGAGTGTCCGAACTCTCTCTCTACGGCGCTGAGTGTAATGTTAGCTTCTAGTGAGTGACAGTCGAGACAGCCAATCACACAAGAGATCCAAACAAAAGAGAGCCAATCAAGTGCTGGTGGGCGGTCTAAACTCAGAGAAGCAGGCTTCAGCTTGAGCGGTTGTTTGGTCCGCTTGGTCCTAGTGCTGACAATTTTGGTGTAGTGGAGCGGAACATTGTTTTTGGACAGTAAAACGTGCAGGGGACCAAATCGGATATTTGAAAGAGTGCAGGGGACATGTTCCCTGTGTCCCCCCCCCAAAAAAATTACGTCCGTGCTGGTCCTTTGTATAAAAACTACATACACAAACTCTATTAACTTGGTAGGTGACACCTAAAGGCAAGTAGTTGCACTGGATTTTATTTTGGGTTATTAGAGTAAAACTATGCTCCCGACACACTTTACACACTCACATATGATACAAATTTGTAGCATATGACAATTTAACTGCGTATTATCATCCAAAACCTCAATAAACCTCAGTAAAAAAAGGGTATATATCATGCATCCTCTACTTTGCAAGGTGACTGATTTGCAATGTTACAGCTGAAAGTCTTTAATGTCAAATGAGATTACGCAGGCCAAACTCAACATGACACATCTGTCATCTCATTCTCACATGTCCACACTCACCCAGCAGTGACTCAAGCCCAGATTACTGTACACAACCACCTCAGCTGGAGGGGTGGTGGTGGAACATCTTCTAGACGATAAAGATAATCCTTGATAGCTGTGCATTAAATATGGAAACTTTAAAAGTAGTGCTAAATTAACAGCCACACGGCCAGCTGCTTTTAATTTAGCAGCCTGGCTATAGTTCCACATATCAGAAGAGACTTTAACGGTGATGAATGTTTACTGTGAGCAGATTCGTCTGAGTTCCACAGCAATGGCTGTGAAGGCAAACCAAGTGACAATTCATCACTGAAATTAACAAACAAGATGACATCTCCTTCTTTGTCCCTTACCACCTGCATCCTCCTTCCTATCATCCTCTCTCTAAAGCCATTTTCACTCAAACTGAACTTAGCGAGTTTGTGTTAGTGCACAGAGAACGTCCACGTTTTATTAATGAGCCGTTTCCAACTTCGCTGACATTATTTGAAGTGATGGTATGGTTGTGTGTTCCCGCCCGTGGCCTGCATGCCCTCCTGGCGTTGAATGTGTGTCTTTTTCGTCTGTCATTTGTTGTGTGCCCTTTCTGATTCCATGCCTTTCCAGTCTCGTTAGTGAATAAAACGTCAAAATGCATGAGAGTGTCAAACGCACATGCAAATGTGTCTCCTAATGCATGCGGTCGTACCAAAGCAAGATATCCACCCGTCTCTGGACTAATTTTACTCAATAAAAGAGATGTTTTGTGATGTTTATTGTTGAGAGGATGCCTCTGTTGATCGTTTTTAATTTTTCTGATCAGCACTATCAGTCTGAACCACGTTCTCACACATGACCTGACAGCTCTAATCGTTCTTCCCCATCGTGAGCAACCCCACAACCTCGTTCAGCCTGCAGGATGGTAGATAGCTGCTGGACAGGTGTGACCCTGACCAATGACAGAGCCACGATATTTAGATAGTTAAATAATCATGATGAAAACTGAGGCACTTTGAAAGGGAATACACACAAAATTCAAAAGATCCTGAGAAAAAAAAATTATCACATGAACAGATACAATAAAAAATGACCTATTTTGTTTATTATTCCATGCTGTTAAATGCACATTTTTATTCTTTTTTTTCTATATACATTAGTAATACTTACGAAATGTGTCCTCCGTGCAATTTTTTGTGTGTGGATAAAACAAGATCATCAACAGAAAGCTAAATCATTTATTTAAAAAAATAATTAATGGCAAAGATTTGTTTTTTATCTGAGGAGATTATTGTAAAATGTAGAGGAAGAAAAAAACCCAAGCAAAGGTGATGAAAAGGAAAGCCGCATATAGAAGCTTTTTTTTTTGGTGGTATGCAATGATGATACTTTGACTCTTGATGTTGAGATGTGACTATTTTAAGCTCTTGTAAAATATAATTGTACAAAATATAAAATAAGCATGAATTTCACTAGAGCACCTTTTACAAAGGGTGGAAATGAGTAACGGGACAGACAGGTAAAGAGCTTATGTGTGCAGGTTAATTTTTTTCCTGAAACTGGTACAAAAACAACATCTGACTTGCCACCAATATTAGCATATCAGATACGTCTCCCAAGTCTCATCTCTGAAACATTCCTGACATACGGAACGTTCCCTCAAACGTTCTCTTTAGGGATGCGCGTTAGGAGAGTTAATTTTATTTAGTTATCATCCAGTTTTTAAATTCTGCTGCCACTAAAGCAGTCCTCTTCGAGCGTTGCTGTTCACCGTTAACGAGGAGAGTCCATCTTGGCATTTTGGTACCTGCTTTAAAAATAGACTGTCTGGAAACGATTAAAAAATACTAAACAACATCAGGCTTTTCTCCTAAGTTTTTTTAGAACTCATTAAAAAACGAAAGTGCAGGAATCCCCCTGGTTAGTAAGCATATTAGCGTGTAACTCTCCACCTCATCCTCTGGTCGTTGATGAGAGTGTTCAGTTTGATCCATCACATCACAGACAGAGTTCTCCCACACGCTCATTTACCTCCTCCTTACACCTCAATCTTGTCCTCATCAACAGCTGGACCCATCGCACACTTACTACACTCATGATAGTAAATGATGGGTATCGTATTCTCGGCTCACACTTTATGCTACTGCCAGTAACCGGCAGCCTTAAGCACAAAGAAAAAAAAGGCAAACATACCATAAAACTGCCTTTAATTTAATATTTCTGAAACACATAAAAAAGAAAGGAAACTGCAGACTCAGGTGTTGGGCTGTTAATCCGTGCCCGTCGTGCTCTAATTAAGAGTTGAGGAAAGATCTAGTGTTAGGATGCATTCAGACTACGCCTGTGAACACACCCTTTCATCACAACCCCGCTTTCATCATCAAACACAGCCTTTAATTAGCCTGACTGAGATATGAGGCCGGCTTTTATATGCAAGTGTTTGAATGTCTGCTGGCCTTTGTCGGATTTATTAATACAAAGGCCAAACAGGGGTCTTTAACCTGCAAGAGAGCGAGCGCTTCCTGTCTACGCCGCCCTGACTGTAGGGGTCTGGTGATGACGTAGTTGTTGAGGGTCAAGTATGAACAGGGAACTCACGCACTGAAATATATATACATACATACATATATATATATATACATATATATATATATATATATATTTTTTTTTATTATTATTTTTTTTTTTCTCTGCCAGCACATACTCAG
The DNA here is from genome assembly GCA_032876305.1 of Orestias chungarensis. Lineage (NCBI taxonomy): Eukaryota > Metazoa > Chordata > Actinopteri > Cyprinodontiformes > Cyprinodontidae > Orestias > Orestias chungarensis. The sequence continues at coordinate 60,862 of JAVLVB010000791.1, read as the reverse complement.
CAAGAAAATCATTATCCCACCAAGAACCAAAAATCAATTTCTAAAGAAGAAAGGCAGAGAGAATGTTTCAGACTCAATTGTATTTATTTTTTTTGCTTTGCAGATCAAGTGGGTTAATAAAGCTGGTAACTGCCTGAAATAGCCGACACGCAATCACAAAAGCATTGATTCATGATTTTAAAGTCATGTAGGAATAGCAGGACCAGCTAACCGTTAGACATCGAAGACGTTTACTTAAATGCTGACTGGATTTCTTTTTTTACTTAGTCTGGATGCTGCTCAGAATTGTAGAACATCTAAATATTTCTTTACTCACACGAAAACATTAAAAACAGCAATAAAGTGCCAAAGTAAAAACTCCAGGGCTGTAATATATGTGAAGAAAAGCTGAAAAAACTTAAAACCTGAAGAAAAACCAACTGCACAGTGGGGTTAGATTGTCACTGTTTTTAAATATTTGCACACCAGGCGCCTACAGGAAAATACAAGAGTCGTGTTTTAGGATTTTGTCACCAAGGAAACAATCCACACAAATACGATGTGGGGGTTCCCCAAAAGTCTATTTCTATATGGATATTAGAGCAAACTAAAAGTATAATGTAGAAGTATTAATATATTTTTTGTCCACACTGACTCTAAACCAAACCAATTTATTTTAAAAGAAACCTAATATAAATCCAGATTCAGAGCAAATTAATTCATTACATAATATACTACAGGTGGGAGTCGATTGATGTGATGAAATCAACTGGCAAAAAAAAAGAGAAACCATGAGAAACCAGCAAATTGCATCGAATCAATGACTGAGCAGCGTGCTCGTGCTCGTGTACAAGCATATCTAAAGTTTAAAGAAGATTAGATAGCCTGGATCCTAACCTGTAATCTAACAGACAGAAAATGTGCTTGTCCTGGAATGTTACTCGCACCTTAAAAATTATTATCATAGTTTAGAAAAGGTAACTTTAATGTAAACTTTCAAACCTTTCTTTTATAAAGGCGGAACATAGGCGGGGCCAGGGGGGGGCTTCGATAAAAAAAATTATCAAATACAATATATTTTAAATAAATTTAATCCCATGAACCTTGTATCAAATTTATGCCTGAAAGCAAATCAAATCAAATATATTGTAAATGATTTATACGTTTCTATATTAACGTGAGGTCAAGTGCATTGTCAGGAGTCACGTATTTGTGTCAGCACCATTTTACGATGAGTAAAATGGTGTACTGAGTACATAATTTCGTTCCACTTCATGTACCATCATGTATGTTGAATGACAATAAAGAATCCTTGAATCCTTGAATCCTTGAATCCTAAAGTTTGGCTGGTGGCTAATATTATAGCTTGATGTATCTGAAGGAGCTTTTCCTGATCCCACAAAATAATTCGGGCTAATATCGACAACATCGGCAGCAGTACAGAGTCAAGCACTGGTCCCAGCTCCATGCCCTGGGTTTTTAATGCTGGGGCTGGAGACCTACCGCCGTGGCCCGTGGAGCTTACGCCCACTGCCCGGAGACGCGCTCAACTCCGACAAACCGCCCGCTTAGCTCACTGCGCGCGCTTAGCTCCACGTCCGCGCCCGGAACTCTACATTATATGCAAGTGAGCCGCGCTCCCGGCTAATCAAAGACTGGCCTTTTTCATACAATTAAATAATTCCTTCCAAATACACAAAGTTGATTCATACTCTCAGACTCACTAACATTTCACCAGAGCCGCAAGCGCAGACACAGAGCCGAGCCGAGCGCGAGCAGAGCGAGCCGAGCGCGAGCAGTTTGTCAGAGTTGAGTGCGCGCCCGAGGAACCCATGAGCAAGCGCGCCTGAGATTCACACACACACGCCCACAACCATTGCTCCCCCAGACAGCTCCGCACCCGGAAACCAAAAAATTGCAAGCTGTCATAAAATGTTGAGAAACAAATGAAGGGAGGCAGATTTTTAGGCTCATCTATCAAATGCTTTCCTCAGCAGCTCCTTTCCTACCCCAGTTATTTCAGTGCATCTTTTAAGGTCTTCTCTTCCAACAGAAGTAGAGGAGTGGCCTCTGATGTAGCTGGGCGTTAATCACTATGAAATGGGTACAGAAACCAATGAGGACACGTCCCAGGAGGCCTTCTGAGGTGGAAATCATATTTAAACCTTAAAAAAAAGGCATAGGTGGAAGCATTTAGAATGGGTGTAACAAGGGAAAACACAGGAACATGTAGACCATTCCCTTAAAAGCCCCAAATGGAGGAAAACACAGTGTTCTGACACCATTCTGTCAAAGCGCATGTGAAAATAACCTGTGGGGATTCTTAGTTTTCACAAAAATATTTAAAACTTACAATACTTTATCACTTTGTTTCCACCCAACACTTTTAGTGGTACTGGAAAATTCATGAGGGATAAAGAGATAACCAAGAGTATTACCCAAAGTTTTTAACGATGCACTGCATGTCTCTGCATGTCTGCAATAAAACACTTTAATACTTTAGAGTTCAAGCACTAAAGTATGGATCAGGTGAGGGTTTTAATACAGTTACAGTTCAAATGGTTGAATGTGTGCAGAGGGGAACGCATGACACCCGACGCAGACATTTGTGATAACATCTGGCCAGACATTACATCTGAGCAGTCTTTTTTTTTTTATACTTGTGGGCATGAATACTAATATTGTGACTGAAATTTAGTATATTTCTCTTCAACCTTTAAAAAAAAACAAGTTATTAAGAAGTTACTGTCAAAGAGTTAAATTTTACACCAAACAATGTGTGTCAATTATATTGCTGTTAGTGCCAAACATAGATATTGTTAATTTTCAGCAATTGTAGGAAACACTGCTCTATTTTCTGTGCCCACTTTTGAGCAATATTTCGACATGAAAAGTCCACATGCATATGTGATTATTCTGCATGGATGCAGACTTCTTGTACCTACAGCATCAGCTACAGCATCAGCAGCAGACGTGACGTAAGACTCTAGTCTGATTTCAAGAGCAGAAAATCTGTTGACGCTGCTTCTCATCTTAAAATGTAGCAGGTGCCAGTGCAACGTTGACAAAGATTTATTAGTTTGGTGCCTTATGTCAAAACTTCATCGAGCACCATGACCTCTAGTTTATCATACAAGCCTGATATATTTACTTCTTTTTTGTTTCAAATCAAGTATTCTTCATATTCTAGTTAATTTATGATATATGTATGTGATATCAAGTTTATGTGGCTATTACTTACTTATCATTTGTCTTCATATTCAACTGAACCCAAATTTAAGCATAATACTAAACAGAAACCAGAGATTCTTTCTGTGATTGATAAAATATCATTAAACTCTTCTTAACACTTCCATTATATCAAGGCATCCTTTAAATCTCTCATAAACTCAACTAAATACTTTGGTAAAGAGTGAGGGATGCACAGATTAAAGAAGCCTTTTTGTCAAGCAACAAGTTCCACATCTAAAAGCTGCAGGTGAAAACATAAAACCTTAACAGTCCTCAGAGACAACCTGGATCAAACTGTTTTTGAATGAATTTTGAATGAATTTGTTCATGTAATCCATTATCGTGCAAAATATTTCAAATTCTGCAAAATCAAAAGCAATTGCTTGTTTTCTCTGCTTAAAAGACCTTTAGAGGCAAAGTTTAGTCAATATTTTTGTAACTGCTTTTACCTAAAAACTAATAACTAAGAAGAAATGTCGAAAAATGAAATGATTTCCAAGTGAAAACATTTGGAAATTGTGGAGAATATGGGAAAGATTATTTTCTAGCTGCATCCATGAGCTACACACGTAGGAAACCCACATGCTTTTAAGAGAGAAAACTCAAATGAAATATACTCATATCAAATGTTTTCTTAAGTGAAGGGAGCTCACCACATGTTACGTAAACAGATGATTTTCAGCACCCCGCCTCTCTCTGTGCCATATGTCCTAAAACCCCTGTGACATTAAGGGTGTTGGTGTGATTGCAAAGATCCCGCATGCACCAAACATGAGCGCCGGTGGATTATGGCGGATGCTCTCTAGCTGGCACAGACATCACTCCGGCCCCTGATGTCTCTAAAAAATAAATCAGACTACAGCTGCGCCCCTTCATCGTTTCTGTGCATGCTGATACCACAGCCTTATCTGAGGCTTTTTTATTTTATCAAGACAAGTGAAGAAGATGCACTTTTCTAAGGAACTCTGATAAGTTCACATTATCTGAGAAAAAAAAAGCAGCAGAATTAAGATCGGGGCAAAAGTTCAACAGCTGGCCTGTCAGCAGGCTGCTAATCCAGCAGAGGGGCAGCAATATGCGAACATCCTCAGCAGATTTATCCATATGTACGACTCCCACAACTGGACAGGGCTGCATAACTCAGCTGAGATTAAGGAGGTTTGATCACTTCTGCAAAACATTATATATACGATTAAATAAAAATGTAATTAAAATCTAAATAAAGAACCAAAATAAGAAAATAATTTAGTTAAATGATGTGCAAACCTAACCTGTATTAAAAAGGGCTAACCAAGGCTAGGCTAATCTATTTTAGTGAGACTGTAAATTCCAAGCATGGCTCACTAATGACCCAGTGGGACCGGCTGAAGCTGGGAGAGATCGGTGACATCTTAATGAAGACACCAGGACCGCATGCCTACAGAAGCGGGCAGAGGAGGAGGAATGTAAGAGGTTTAGAGGTAAACAGAGCAAGGAGAGCCAATTTCTGAAGAAGAAAAGCAGAGGGAAGAAGAAGAAGGCTGGCGGTAGATAAATTACAAAGTGCAGCCCATGTAGTTATTCACGGCATAAGGTTTCCCACTAACGTCCACCTACTCCTGACACCCTGGGGATTCACTGTGTGAGGCTGAGGAGCATTCCCAACAGCTCCAGACCCTTTAGTTTTCCAAAAGTGACAACTCAAGAGGTAATTTTCCTATTTTCTTTTTTGCCTCCTATTTCTTGTCCGCCTCTTCTCTCCGTGTCGGTGTTAGATGAGTCACCCCCAGTAGTCGTTAAGACGGGCTGTCACTACTGTCACTGCGCCTGAATATGGCAGTACGATTTGGGAAAGGCCTGCATCAGCATGTTTGCACGCAGACACCCAGGCCATTATTGGAGAAAAGAGACGTGAAAAATGAACATATACTTCAGTTGGTTGGAACTGTTTTGGTGGCACAAAAAAACCCAACATAATAGGTTATTACATTTTGGTATTTAAGAAAACACAGAAGTAAACCTTCAGTCTCAGGGGGATCTGCTCTGTTACAAACATGTGCAACAATCGAAAATGTAATATGAGATAGAGCTGAATTATTTAGATTTTGCTACATGAGACAAATGATTATGAGTACTATTCAGGGAGTTCATAACTCAGAGAGAAATCAGATGCCTTACCTCCGTATTTTGTGTCAGGTGAGGGATTTTACATGAGTTTTTGGAAACTAGATCATAAACAACTGCAGTCGTCCAAACTAAAGACTTAGTCAAGGCTTTTCCAAGGAAATCAGAATCATAACCAGACAAGGGGAGGCAGCATTTATTCTCTTGACAAAAAGTGTCAAAGGTAGCATCTAATTCTAGAACTAGATCTCACCAGAGATGCTTTTTTATGTTGGCAATTATCAGGAGATCAAAGAGAAGATGAGCGTAGATCTGCCTGAGCGTGGAATCGTCTGGGAGGAAATCCCTACCCGTTCACACATTTCATTGCAGAGCACAAATCTAATCTTCTGTAGAGATACAGGAACATATTTAAACCAAAGGTGTTCAGGTAAGAGTGTGAATTGTGCAACCAACTAATTATACATATAGACGTTGGACAGTAATTAGGCCTGGTGCCCTTTAAGATGATATGAGTGCTACAACATTCGCCGGTGATGTTCACACATGCAGGACTAAATCACGCTCGCTTAAGCATCAATATATGAGCAAGGAATCACAGACACAACCTCACATGCTCTCAATAATAAGCTAAAAGCTCCAATGTGTCTCAACTGCAGCCATATTTCAAGTGTTTGCTGAGCCGTGTGAGGACAGGAAAAAGGAAAAAGTGATAAGGAAAGACAAGAGAAGACTAAATAAAATCTGTTAGGTGACAGTCGCCAGTGAAGCAGCTCAAACCGATGTGGTTTGTTGGAGAGACGCAGCTCTTAGTAAGGGTTCTCACCCCCAGCAACTCATGGAGAACAAATGATTGCCTGGTTTCAGCTGTAAAGTCACAAGAGACAATGTGTTCACTAGGGGTAATTAATGTACAAGATAAAGACATCTTGTCATAGTACAGATGATAAATTCTGCCTCTAAGAAGCGATGGCAGAAATAGAACAATAACAAGAGATGATAGCACACGGGGATCATCAGGGAAATGGGAGGAATATGAGCCTAGATTTGGCATCTGGTTTAATTTAGCCTCAGAAAAATCTGATTACGCAATCTTTACAGCTGTGCTTCAGAAATCACTGACGATTTACTACTGGAATATCTGAGATGCATTTACAGATCTAATGAGAATTGAAAAAGAAATAATAATAAAGAAATCTTTGAAACAATCCGGCTTACGAAAGGAAGTCCATCGACCTAATCTGGTTTAGAAAGTAAAGCTGCAGTATTGGCAACAACATCAGCGGACACTAAAAACTGCCATTCTTGTTGTTTAGTTATTTAGGTAACATTTATATTGGCTCTCTAAGCTCGAAACGTATCTGGTGACACTTTTTTAATGCGGCATAGAGTTAAAAAGTTAGTAAGGTGGTAAAATAATACAGAAAATAAAACTTAGACGTTTCACTGCAACTTTTTTGTATGAAATGTTGTTGCCAAGATGGACATACTAAATTTATACTGTACACATCATCATATGTTTGCTAAAATGCCAAGCAGAAATTAACACATTAACACATGCACAACGATGTTGCAGTGTAATCTTGATTGAAAAGTTCTCTGTTAAGAGTCTGTAGCAGGGCGGTTTTACCTCGATAACGATAAATGCACGATAATTAACCCCCACCTAGGGCTGCAACTAACGACTATTTTAATAGTCGACTATTCACCGACTATTGAAACGATTAGTCGACTAATCGGATTATTATTCATTTTTTTCTTACATTTAACATGATATTGCTTTAGTTATGTGGCAAATGATAATAAACACAAGAAAGATGGGTACTTTAATTAAATATGCATCTTTTATTCAACTTTACTGCTGATTCATACAAAAAGTAAATAAAAATATCTGAAACCAGTCAGTATAGACGTCAATCCAAAAACAAATGAATCTCTGTCCAATTTTTTAAGGACAGGCAAAGGGGTTTTATAAAAAAATAATTAATTAAAATCAAGTAAATATTTTTTTTTCCTGTAAACAAAGTGGCAGCAAAACGGTAAATAAAACAAAGTGCATTTTGTGAGGTACGTTCGGTGGTCAACTGAAAAAACAACTTTACAATTCTCAACAGTCTGAAATCTAACGGTTTTAACTACTGACTTTGTAGAAACAAATTCAAGTTGTAAGCACGGACTCTTGAACTGGGTTATCATCCGTTGAAACCCGGCACCAGTGATGGGTCCGGCAACACCGATGCGTCGGCGCATGTATCAAAGCTCATAGACCAAAACCCGTGTCGGTGTGCGTATTGATTTCAGCAAGTCACGTGACCGATACAGCAACTGTTTCGAAATGAACCTGAGGCGCCAAACTGTGTTTATAAGGAAGCGAATCTTGATTCTTGATCCTTCTCGGAACAGCGTCAACTATGGAGCCTCAAGGCAAATGAAAGATTTCCGCAGTGTGGGACCATTTTGATCTTACATCAGAAAATAAGGGAATTGTTTTCATTTCGTTCCAAATTCAGCTCAAATTGAAAAAGCGTAACAGACTAAATTTCAAATTTGTGATTAAAAACCTCAGTCCACAAGCATCCTCAAGTCAAACACATTCACTTAAATTTCACTTTATGGTTCATGTTCACATCATTTATTGACTGTATCTAAGAATATCACATATTTTCAATTTAACTTAAGATATGAAATAATACAATATATTATATACAATGAGTTTAATGTTATTGTTCACTGGTTCATCGAATCAGTCTGTCAACGTTGCCTGTAGTGATTTTTATTGTCCAGCAGGTGTCAGTATTCAGTGACACAGTATCAATACAGTTTTACTGTGTCGACACTCTTCATGACACCTCATCTACCCATCACTATTTGCAAGTAATCTTTGTATTCACCATATCCAGGCAAAAATGCCTTCAAACTTTAGAAGTTTTTGTAAGCGTTGCTAATGTGTTGGACGCCGCCATTTCTGTGTAGGTAACCGCCCTAAGCTATGGAATTCATCGTCGACTTTTTTATTATCGACTTTTTCTATTATCGATTATCGATATCACCCGGATGGAACCCTGAACATAATTGGAGGAAATGCTAACTTTGATATGCTAACTTTTTTTCATTGATTTATTCACCAAATGTCACACCGCTTCTTTGTGGGATCCATCAGCCATTTTCCTTTGGTTTCCGTTCTTGTTCAGACTTGTTGGGTGGAATCACATGACTACAGACGCTAAAGGGGAATCACAAACCCAAATCAGTGCGCACAGTCAATAAGAAAAAGAAAACTACCGACATGGGAAAATTGACGTCGGACCGAAAATTTTCGGCTTATCGCCAAGGCCTAGTTTGTGGAGTATGAGACTAAAATTGTTGTTCAACAGCCTAACTCTGAACTAAACCTCTTCATGATGTCTTCTTGATCTTCGACATGTTCGCTCGTTTTTTCTAACAAACCTCTGAACCAGTCACAGACTGGCTGGATTTATACTGAGACGAAGTTCCACACAGGCAGACTCTGTTCTTAATTGAATAAACTCACTTTTCCTAACAGTAAAGGGAACACGGTAGTTATTTATATTTATCGCCTTCCAAGTTCATCCTCAGTTATCGGAGCGTGAGTGTGATGGTCTTTATATCTGCTCAGAAGATTTTTGTTTAACTCGAGTGAAGGTTGGTTGCTTTTGTTGTTGTTAAATTTGATGCATCAAGGTATGTCCAGTGTCCATATTTTAGTTTCTATATTGATTTATGTTGCAATGAAACCTAATGCAGGCTCAAAGAATTTGAAATAGACATGAAATAAGTGATGCAAGTGAGCATGCAGAAAAATCTATGTAGAAAAGGGAATGTTGAAGATGCCTACGCTACAGATGAGCTTAAGTAACCTTTCTTTCACGTTAACATTAAGTAGGACATATCTACATAAATATGTTCTGGGAAACAGTAACCAAATCTAGACAAGAGATGCATAAAAAAATAAAACTCATCAGTGCAAACAAGTCAGCATCCAGGTTGTGAGTCGCTTTGGTGCCGGGAAACATAGAAACTCTATGTTAGAACGTTTGAGGTAGAGGAACCTGCATACTTATAAAATGATATGGTGATCCCGCCCTTCCTTCTCCAGCCAGCTCCCTCCACAGCAACTCCTCGTCTCTCCTGTGGTCCCACCCTGCTGGTGACATTAAACACCAGGTCGCCTCCGCCTCCGGACTGAAGAATAGGTCAGCTCCCTGGCTGCCGTCTCTTGTGCACAGCTTACAAATGTGCACGCACATTAAAATCCCCCTCCACGTACACATGAACACACAAACACACACACAGATCAGGAGTAAGCCTCCGATAAGCTACGTGCGCATGCACCTGGTAAATTTATGTTGGATGACTTGATTAATTTCATGTGCAAAATAACAATGGGATGAAAAAATTTAGCATTTAAGAATAATTTAATACATTTCGGGGTTTTTTAAATAGCAGTTTGTGAGAAGCAAAAAAGCGAAGGATCAAATAAGTTGCAATTGTATTAATGTCAATATTTTATTATGTAAAAAGAAAATAATGGACTTCCTCTTTTTCTATGACTGAGTCACTGCAAAAATGAAAAGAAAAATAATTGAAATAAACGTCAGACTCCTTATTAGTCTCTAACGGATAAAGTATTCCTTGCAGGTTAAGGAAGGGGGATATGAAGGAGGCTGCAGATGAGGAGCTAATGAGACATCGGCAGAGGCCTTTTAAGTCATGGATGTTTGTTCAGTGGCTTTAAAGACACATCTGCGAACAGTTTTCAAAATTTTTGCCCTCATCATATGTGAGTTTCTTTTATTGATTAGTTAGCTTTCACTGAAACTGTCAGAAATTCACCTCATCCTATCATAGCTAAAATCCAAATAGTTTGTGGAAGTTGGTGAAAGGCCACATTAACCCTTCACTGTATAATCCTTTTTTTTAGAAAAGCAGCAGCGCGCACATGCACTTTTCATTTGTCTAAAGCTTCACTAAACTCTTAATTAAGTAAAACCAAATCATGGTGCATGTTGCATGCACTGCAAGAAGCAGTTATCAAAGGGTTCTGAAATGGGGCTTTCAGAATCCATTCATAATGATACTAACTAAGCCAAAATGCAACTTTTTTAGTTCATTAAAATAAGTAAATAAAGTTGCAGTCAGGTCTATTCAAATGTAGTCACTGAGTGTGTGATTAAGCTCACCAGTTCTTGAAAAGCATTTAACCAGTTCAAGTTCCCTCAAACTTTGCTTAACTTTTACCATCTCTGATCAGATTCAAAGGAAAAACAAATTTTTTTTCATTGTCTGACATTTAACTGGGAGCATCCAACTCCTGGTTGTTAATTTAAATCCTATACAAGAAGAAATGATTTATTATCAGATTAAAAGTATAGGAGAGGATCTTTTCAGTAGAAAAATTTCAATGGAAAATCCCATAGAAAATGACAGCCAATCAAAAACGACCTTGGTAAAAAATTACTGGCTGTCAATGCAGAAATTTATGGGATGACGTATATCACTAAAGTCACAACCCACCCGAACCGTACAAAGCGCGCTCATGTTTGAATTTGTTCATGCGCAGATTGTTGTTTAGGAAGTAAAACGGGATGGACAAGACGCATCATTCACCATTGAAGAGAGGTTCTCCCCGTACGGCAGCAAAAACGGAAGCTAGCAAGAGAAAAACCGTGTTTGAAGTGTCTGAGAAAAAAAGAAAGACGGCTGCAGAGATGAACAAAACACGAGTTTGTCTCGGAGATTCCTGCTTTGTGCGGTGGCGGGCATTGAAAGCCGAACAGGGATTCAAAACCGATCAACTGGTCCCGGAGTTTCTGCTAGACAGATAATGTGCTTCTACCTGCTCATTTAGAAGGATTTGTGTTGATTTGACACAAGTGTTGTAATCGCTACGCAGGTCCGTCAGAAAACGCTAGCTGTGCACTTTATGTGGAATTACTACCCGATGGCGTGATTATTTATCACTGATAATCATTAATTACTATCAAATGTTCTTGTACAAGCGTTTTCCTAAACAAATAACCTTGGTAACTAATTCATTGCTGTAAAAGCAATCAATTCTGTAATAAGTCCGATGCGGTGCCAGAGGCTGTGGTCCCAGAGATGTAAACAGATGCATGTGCTGAGGACGTGCACGCTCCGGATATCAGGGGGCGTTACTGGAGATGAGGTGGCGCATGCGCAGTGTTGCGAAAATGAGAATGAGCTGAAGATCCTCTCCTAAACCTTTAACAGCAGTAAGTGTGCAGAATGAGGTATGCCTGCCTTGAATCAACCCTTTATTTATAAATTAATAAACAATAGAAGTTCAAAAAATGTCTGTCCTTCAGTTGTGGTGATATAAATTAAGTTGTATAAGTCTGCATTGTTTTACCAGCACTTATTTAGATCTCATGCACTTGGAATGGATGAAATACATTGTTACACACAAAACAAAAAAGGAAAGTGAGCCTAAAGTTGTTGGAGGTGTTTGGTCATTTATTAATGAAACCTAACCTTTATGTAATATCACAGGATTTCCACAGCGGATGCTTTTACTAAAGTAAGAGACACATTCTAGTCTCCTGACAAGAGAGTTTTCAAGGGTTTAGAGGCAAAGAGACATTATGACACCTCATATTATGCGTGCATGCATATCAAACCGTGTGTTGACAACCGAATTCATGACAGCAAAGCAAGTGTAATGTCTCTAGTCTGTCTAAAAGATGACAATGCAAAAGAGAAAAGCTGCAGCAATAAAGAAATGTGGAAATGGCTCAAAGGGGAAAGCTTACCAGGGAGATCAAGTAATCGTCAAAAATTACCGGCAACATAAACAGGATTTCATTAAAATACATGTAATGGATTATTAACGAATCTGGTCCTTATTTAGACATCAGAATGAACAGAGAGCTTTCAAAGAGACATCACAATATCTGGATAAAAAAAAGCACAGTTATACACAGCCCTTATGCTGTTAAATCAAGTTAGGCACTAAGGTGGATCTCTAACATCTGCAAAAGTCTCTGCTGAGAGTGCAGGTTTTTAAGACAATTTATCTTTTGAAGCTCGTCTCAGCAGGGAGCAGGATCTGGCGCTCGCATCCACATGAGTGTTTGTGTACCTAGGATAATTAAAGCCCAAATCAGCGCCGTTCGGCGTGAAGCGCAGGAGGCAAAAGACCCTGCTGCTGTTTGAGTGAAAGTTGATGAACATCGCACAATTTGTCATGTTTTACTGAGGTTTGTTTGTATTTATTTATTTTTTGACAAGGACTGAGCACAGACTGGAGCCTTTCTGGGATTTAATCAAGACATGATTGATAAATGCTTCAATCTGAAAGCCGAGTACCACACCAGCCACTTTGCACAAGCGGAAGCCCAAAGGACCTTCACGGAGAAGTGGAGGCTCTACTAAAAGGAGATCAAATTAGGTGAGACGGAAGAGAACAGTGGGTCACAACGTTAGACGTAAACATGTCAGAGAGGTTAAACTCTTTGACAGCACACCTTTCAGTGCAGTTCCTTTTTCAGGAACAACAAAGCAATAAGCAAGCTCAGACTGACGTTTCTAGGGCAGCTGGGTTTGTGTGTGTAACTGTGTTTGTCCTGGACGGAGAAAAAGACTACCTCTCTACACGATAATGCACCGGGGACAGACCGAAAGTTCAGGATGACTTGGGGAGGCGGATCTTTTAGTTATCAGGCTCCTCTCCCGTGGAACCAGCTTCCAGCTTTAGTCCGTGAGGCAGACACCCTGTCTAGTTTCAAATCTAGGCTTAAAACCTTCCTGTTTGATAAAGTTTATAGTTAGGAAGAGGTAGAGAAGACAGCCTAATCCTGTTGGGGAGGAACTCAGTCTTGACAGACGGTTCTCCTTTGCTCTACCTTCTTCATGTCTCACTCTATAGGGTTAAGTTATTTAAGTTAACAACAACACAGTCAACGACAACACAAGCCATTGTTTCTGCATGCTGATTCCAGAGGAGTGAATGCTGCAAGTCAATGACTCCATGAATCTGCTGGGGTTCCTTAGATTGGAAAATTTTTCAAATTGATTTGTTTATTTGACTTTGATTTTAATTCATTTTCTTGTATAGAGCCTCAAGACGACATCTGTTGTAAATTGCCGCTATATAAACAAACTGATTCTTGATTCTTAATATTATCAGCACCCTTTTTTTGTTATATTTTAAGCAGGTTAATGTACTTTCAGGAATTCATCAAATTCTTCCAGAATAGATGGGGCCAATAATCTTTAGCCTTCACAGAGCAGTTCTGAGACAGGAACCCATAAAAGTTATCCAAACCCCCATAATCTGTCAAAACATTGGAAACTCTATTACATCTGTATTGTTTATATTCCTGCCTCTTTAATGACTGTTGACCTGCAGAATCAGCTTATGAATTTTCTATCTTTGGGCAAACTATTCCCCTCAAACCCTTTGATGGGCAATTCAGCCTAAACTAAATCTACATTAAGCTCAAACAGGCTAAATATGAATTGAGGTAGTTCATAAATAATATTCTAAACTATTCACCATCTCAGAATAACCTAGTTTTTATTCAACCTTTCTTTTTTATAAAACAAAGTTTCAAACATGTATGTTGTCCCACACATTTGCAATCTATTTAACTTTAGTGAAATTCTGTTTCGCCATCCTCTCTAGATTTTCACTCGGTTTATTATGATTAGGTCCCTCCTTCTGCTGGAGCCTATCCAGTAAACTATAGAAAACAAATTTGCTGTTTGGCCGTTTCCCTAAAATAACAACAGAGAGCAAAGAGACCACATAACTAACTCCCCCAATTTTTAGCACTTGAAAGCTACAGTATAATGTGGCTATGAAGGTCTTACATATGCTACATCAGTTTTAGTACTTACGGTGAAACAGTCGGATTACAGCATTTTATCACACAACAAACTACTTGTGCTCCTTCTGTCCTGCACTAGAGAAAATTACAGGAAAATTACTGAATTAGGCGGCAATTATCTGCACAAACACACATTAAAAGTTCAGATTAACTTGTCAACAAGAAGGACCAGGCACCCACACACTGTCGGGCACGCACATGGCCCGACAGGAGGAAGGCACTAACACTGGCAGCAACACATGCCGGTCACATGTACGCGTCTTTGTCGTAACAGCTCTCCAGTATGTGGTGTCTGTGCACAGTATGCATGGATCTTCATACTAATTGGACTCCTTTTGAGGTTTGTCTTACACTGACGGTAATTAAACAGCAGGACGATGTGTCCTAAATGAAGCTTCACCTAGTTTTTAAATGCATTATCCTCCTCAGCCTCCGCTCTTAATTCCTCAGTTCCTTCCTGGTTTTTCCACCCTTGCAGCTTTTCGCCTTTTACTTGACCTCTACATGCTCCATCACATCATTCATTGCCTCTCTTGGAAGGTTCTGTTTTGTCAGGTCATTCCTCATTATCCTATTATGCTACGATTCCTGCTTCCTTCAAAGAAAAGATGAAGCCCCTCAGGTGCAGCAGCTCTGATGTGCTCCCCTGGTAAGATCTCCTACATTTCTCCTAATCTAACGTTTGACAGGATCTTGCTGCTCACATATGTACATATTTTAGCTGCTATTTCCTTCTTGATGTTTCAATGTTGGCACTTTTATATCTTCGCCTGCCTTTTTCGATCTTCGCTGCAGCTTTTTTTAGGAACCAGACTTAATTACTCTCAAATGTCAGACGATGCACTCTAAGATCTGCTTTTCCCACTTATTAAAGGTGGGACTAACATCTCAGCTATAACAGATCGGCATCGTATTACATCCTACAAGTTAAACACAGCAGGCAAAGTATTTTTATTTGAACATGAATTAGTCTGTGGATGCAAATTATAATAGTTTGCAAGGTTTTGCAATTTGAAGGGAGTAATTTTCTATTAGGCATTGCGTATGTCTATCACATTTGTAGAATTGTAAGACCTTCATAACAATGAATATGTATCCAAGGAGGAAAGAAAGTAAACAATAAAATATGGAGCATATCCAAAGGACTCTGCAAAACTGCAGGTTTGAATGCGAGTGAAGGGCAAAGGTCAAGTTTTTGATGACTCCCTAAAATCAATTTAAAAAACAACAGTTTTCTAATATTAGTTGGAACTCAAATAAGGCGTTTTTTACTACATTTTGTATTTTATTCAATATTGGTAAAACGATTTTTACTGTTAGTTTATTTATTCTTTTACAAATTTGCTTATAATCTCTGTAATTGCTTCACTTTTTTTTCCCGTTCGGTTGACAAACCGAACTGAACCAATCAGCTGTTGGTTCAGGCAAGTGACAGATGTTTCATATGTTGATAGTTTGCCATGTATTTTAGATTGTTGGGGGGAAAAAAGCCCCTCTGAAAACTCCTGCTAGTTACTTCTGTGCAGATTTGGCTCATTTCAAAGAACGACTAAAGGATGGGAGTTATTGAATAATCAGTTTCACTGACGGATATTTAATAATAATAATAATAAAAAAATCCATTAGCAGCATGCCAACCTGCGAGCTTTATAAACCAGCTCATAAAACAAAAATGCTTGCAGTGTGAAGCAAATTGCTGCTTTATTGCCCCACTAGCTCAGGCCCCTTAAAATTGCTCTCCACCCACTGCTGTGCAGAGCCCCATGCTGCTGTAACACATTCAGGCGCTCGCAAAAGTCAGCTGGTGGCTGCTCGACAGGACAGGCGTCCCATCGGGGGTGTTCTGGTAAAGAGGCCATTTTTTTTTCTTAGAGATGTAAGCAGGATGGTGGACAACATTAACGCAGAGGCCCGAGGTGAGGAGAGACAAACTCCATGCATTATCAGCCCACATCTGTGCAAAACAGCGTCTGCAGTAGTTATGTCTTTTGTATGGATGGTGCTGTCTGACTAGTTTTTGTGCTTTTGTGATAGCTGGCGTACAACAGAGGAATTTTGCTTAACTCACTAACGCATAAGGATGTGTAACGAGCCGTGTAACACACAAATACTAAACGTCAATTTTTTGTTTCTAATTAAATCAACAGCAGAAAGGGCTGAACACATTCTACAGTTGCTCATCCATCTAAATCAAATAACTTGAATGTAATAAAAGCGTTGGGGTTCATGAAAATATACCAACTTCACGGCATTTTAAGAAACAAAACTATAAATTGGTTATTTTCTTTATGTGAATGTTGTGTACTTTCCAAATTTAGCCTGAAAATCAGCTGGAATCTCACTGAGCGTGAACAACACCAAGTGTTTTAGGTCTGTCGGAGTTCTCAAACAAGTGGTTTCTTTAGATAAGTCAGGAAAAGGGTAAAAACAGAAGGGTTGTTTTTCTTTTGGGGATGTCTCGCGATTTCAGGGGATTTAACGTTTCTACGAGTTGTATTACTTGAGAAAATCTGTACCATATGGAAGTGGTTAAGTGGTTTGAGACAGACTGACAGGGTAGGAGACACACTTCAAATCAAATAAGAAAATATTCATGCAAAACTAAGACAGAGAAATAAGAATAATAACCATCAGCACAGTTATCATTGTGTATATTGTTTCAATTGGAAGCAAAACCTAAGTTCTAAGCAATAGTATATAAATGTAACACATTTTTAAATAAGTGACCTTAAATAGACCTGGTAGTAGTCGTGGGTTCAATCCCAACCATGGCTGAGTCTCTTTCTGCGTCTTTCCTGTCTTGTAATTGTCATAAAAGGTTCCTAGTGTGTTTAAACGACAGATTAGTTGTATCTGCAGGGCTGCTGGTGTATTCCTGTAAAGCTTAAAAAATGAGCTTCCAATACTCTCTCATTGACAGTAATCTGTGTGGAATTATCACTCGCTATGTCGGTAAGGGACATCTGGTCGCCCCAGAATAATGTTGTCTACTGCTTAACATAAAGGCAGACTGTGAAACGCGGCCCCATGCTCACAGTCCCTCTATGTTTTGGTTTTGCATAATCATAACGTCTGAAATCTAAAGACTCAATCTGTTCCTGTGGATAATCTTCGAGCAGACGGACGTGCCGTCTCTAAATGACCTGCCTCGCGTGTACACTGCTGGTTCGTATCGAGTTATTTCTTGTCAGCGTCGCTGCATCCAGGGCCTGTGTTGATGAAGTCCGCTACCTGTGAACTTCAGCATTAAAAGAACGAGAAATGTAACATTGTGTAACGTGCTCTCTGTCTAACAGTTTAGCTGCTGCAGGTCAGAGCTGATCGGCCAAGACGTCACAGGCTTGAGGATGGGAAGCAACATAGGCTACTGTATACCACATAAGACAAGCCCGAGGCAACCAAGACCCTTTCAAAAATGCTCTGATGTTTGTGCAATGAGAGAAAGACTTGAAATCAGCTGGAAATGAGTTAGTTAAGTTTTTCTACTCAAGTGTAAAAGCTAGATCAGCTAGAGAAAAACTAAAACAAAGTTCAACTGTCTGTGAGAAGGAAATGCTCCCAGAGCAACTGTGTGAGGACAGAGACTGTAACCTTTCAGAGTTAGAAATCAACATGGAGCAGCCAGCTGTCACAGATGCCAACAGCAGCAGAAGTAGAATGAAGGAACAAGGGATTTGCCATGTTTCAGCTCAACAACTTTCAGCGTGTCAAAGTGAGGCAGGGCCATGCAGAAACTCAACACTATCCCACCGACCTCCACTGATGCTCTGCCGCTTGGTCGCAAGATGCTGACGGACAGCAAAGAGCAGAGAATAGCTAACAGTTATTGTATTGCATAAAGGGGTTGTAAATAAACATGTATTTTTGTTTTCTACCTTAGAGGTAATTTAGGAACCGCCTTTTATATATATAAAACAAAACAATTAACCAACCAAATAACAAATAACAAACCAACCAATCAGCCACGTATCGGTTGGATACGTGGCTGATTGATTGGTTTGTGGATCGAGACATCGAGACAACCAATTAACTATAAAACCAATAAATGAATCAACAAACCTCCCTATTTCAACAACTAGCAAACAACCAACCCAGTCAAGCAAAACCTGCCTGCAGAATCATTGGCAATCGAAGAATCTACATTATTGAAAGCAATGCTAACGGAAGACAACTACAACTACAGTACAGACAGTTTCTGTTTCGACACCCTTCCCTGTATTCTTCCCGGGACATAATTCATAATTCAATCATGACTCTGGGAAACCAAATTCACAATATTAAAACATTTTAATTTAAAGACATTGACTAATTATTTGAGTAATGAGTGAATGAATTAAATCATGTACTGTTAACAAGAGTAACGTCTTTTTGATCCTGTATTTCTCAGTCTAGGTATAAACAGATGTAAGACCATAGTTGCATGAACCTAAACACTCAAAGCTGTTTTCCCAATCCGTCCGTGTAGTGTCTTCTCGCAAATCCCCAAATAATATTCTTATAAGTTTTTGTGGATCATGAATGATGATGCTGTTTTTCTCAGTGGTTTTATAGTGTCTCAGCCTTCGGTTTGTACTGATATATATTCACTATTATTGTAGGCTATTAGTGTTTCGCTGCAGCACGCAGGCTTTCAAACAACTCCTTGAAAGCCAATGCTCTGCTGCAACACGGCAGATTTAAATGGTTCAATGGTTAAGCCAAAAAAATCCAGATTGACAAAGGCTGGAGTTGCTGGAGGAGGGATGCATCTAAATGCTGGAGAATGGTAGGTTTTTAACGACTGAAAGCTGGAGACAGCCCACTTTAGTGTATACTCATTTTGTTTGCACAATCACATGAATGAAATAAAAATATTAATAAAAGATGTTGGTCCTTATGAATGGTTACCAAGGGACTACACTAGTTTGTGCTGTTCATATGTTTGTCTGATCAGAAAACAAAATTTTATTCGGAAAACACACAAACTCAAACTCAGAAAAGACGTGAATGATTGTTGGTTGAAAATGCTGCACTTTGAACATAAATGCTGGGATCTTTGCGTCAATACGAAGGATCACACTTAGCTTCTCAGAGTGATTTCTGAATACAGGAACGCATGAATATAATGTCACATTTGGAAACTGACATTACACACTAACAGTGGCATGCAAATCTAACAGATCTAAATCTAAATCAGTTGCAGGAATTAATTTGTGCATACACTGATTAAGTTCATTGTTGTACAGTAACTCTAAAAGATGGGTATTTATCAGCACTAAAACAAAGCTGCAAAGCTTCCACACTGTTGGTCATGTAGCAAAAAATACTCTAGCCAGACAATCTTTCATTGAAGGTTTATGAATCAAGCAACCTCTAAAAGCCTTGCTAGCTTTTGCATCCCCCTCGTTTTATCAACAATATTCTCATTTTCACAGAAGTTGACAGCCAAAGGCGCCTCTCACTGCTGATCACAGCAGCTGAGCAAAGTGTGTAGGTATCAGCGGAGTCCAAGCGTCAACAGGACCGAGCACTGATGACTGTCGTAATGGGGAACAAAGGGCAGAGTGTGGCAGCATCAGCTTATGCACACACCTGCTTAATGAGGAGTTTGGATGCTTCACCTGCACAAGTGTGTCAGCGTGTTGCTGGGTTATATCATGTCGGGCCAGGATAAATAGAAAAGGGAGCAACATACATTGTGACTGGAAAATTAAACGAGTCAATGCACGTTTGTCGGATCATTTCACAGCGACGCTGATTAAATGGTACAGAGGTAATGGCAACTAGCCGTTAGTTTCATCTATGGGTAAATTGTTCAGGTGTGACCTGGCGAGGGTGAGGGAACGGGTACCGATGGCGGGTAACCGATTAGACTAAAGCATTACATTTGTGGGACGGCTAACTAAATTAAGGAGAAACAACTTAATCTACAGTCGAAAAAAGATATTTACAAACACTAAAAACACATTGTTTGTTGTTTTCACATTTCAAAAAAGGTTTTCTAAATTAGAACAAGGTTATAAAAAATTAACCTTAAGATTTTTAGTTTTTTTACCATGTGTTTGCTACTTGGGTAAAGTCTTTAAGGACATGAAGTTACTATTTCTAGTTGTTTAACCAATTATGAATAACAACTAAAATTTGCTGGCCTACCGGACATCAAGTGTTGCAAAATCTGTGTCTCGAACTGGGAAAAACAGCAATAGATTATTTTAAGGATTTTGGGCCAGATGTCGGACATTACCCAAAGTGAAACAGGAGCTGAGAGCTGAGGACGCATCGCTTCAAACGCAACCTTTCTGTGGCCTTATGAAACAAAAATTGAGTGTTTGATGAGAAGCTTGCAAGACTTAGGTCAAGTGATTGCCGCACCATGTTGTATCATTAGATTTGGTGCAAGAGAAACGGGTCTATTTCACAGAAACATATAAAAGAGAACATTGTAGAAACACCAATGTATCATGTCTAAATGTTGGCCAAGTTCATGTTTGGGTGATATCCACTTGTCATTTATATGGAGGTACATTTGTCTCACATTTATTTACTAAATGATCATAAAAAGCCCTGGTTTTAATTTGTGAGCAGACATTTGTGTGAGCAAAGAAACCAGTTATACGAGACTCATAGGGAGGAGAAGGGTTTGGAAGGAAACACAAAAAAACGGGAGGTTAAAGGGGCAGTTCTACCAATTAGTAAACATTTAGGTTGATGTCTTAATTTAAAGAAAGTAAAAAAGATTAAATATGATACAGAAACAGAAAAACTGTTCTGTCTTTCATCAGGGAAGACAATTACCAAAGCTTCTGCAACTTCATGTCAACCTTTTCATCTACGGAAAACTCTCTCGTTGACAGGTTTAGGAGCAATCCTTGACTCCGTAACACGGGACTGTTTACTACCAACGCTTCACGTGAAATGAAAAACCTAAAGATAGAGACAGAAAGAAAAGAATGAAGGAGAGGGCGCTTTTCTCTCGACACATCTCTCCGTCTTCTCCTCGTCGCGTGAGCCGATCCAAGCGTCTGTCGGACAGATGACGCCATTCACAGATTGTGCCTCACACAGGGGTCACTCTCCACCCACAGTGCAAAGGGGCACCGTGTGTGTGAATGGAAGAAGAGAAAGTGACGATGTGTGTGTGTTTCCAAGCCCAAAGCCAGATTCAGAATCATGACACCACACACATTGATTCAGAAAGCTTTGGGGGCAGCAAACGAGGATAGAGAGAGAGAGAGAGAGGGATGAGTAGGCTTCAGTGAATCATCTTCTCACTCTGAGGACCGAGAAGCGAGACAAGTCCCACTTCCACACAGAGACGCATATCAATGCATCCATGCACGGCACTTAAATGCGTGAGTTAGTATGCAGAGATTAGGTTCGGTTCAGAGAGTTGAAAATGAACAAAGTTACAAAAGTAAGTTGGACATTTTTTTTTTTGTAGATGAGATTTTTTTAAATATATTCATATACACATGCTACGACAACTGCCGACAAGAGTTCGTGATAACCAACAGAATCTTCTTCATCTGCATCGCTGTGGTTGAATTTCTTATTTTCTTTGCAAACATTGAAGGGTTTTAAAAATGCAATAGCTTGTGTAAGTTCCTGCCCTTGAATCTCAATCCCATTGGAGTCAACACTTTGACTAGGCCATTACATTTCGGCAAATTTCAACAAGTGATTTAATAGCTGTTGTGATAATTTCCCCCTTTTTCTTTCCACAGTGAGTTGTATTGAGTTATTGAGCAAAGCATCCCCAGACCATCACACTAACGCCTGTTAGTTTGATGCTCCTTTTTCATACAAAGCGATATGTTAGCTTTAAGTCATATGTTATTGGAAAAAGAAAAGAAAGATAAAAAGTTTAGAAATCTGCAGCAAAAAGAGCTGAATTGACTGTTTTTCACATGACCGTACCGCTTTAAATTACACAACTGATCATAGAACGCTTTTAATTCAGCAAATAGTAAATGTTATTAAGAAATGATATCTTAGAAACAAAGTAAAATAATTAAATCCTGTTATTACAGAAAACTGTCTGATTTAACGTGTTGAGCACCATGTGTTGTTTTACATGTACTTTGATTAACTGAAGCCCTTAAATCCTGAGAAACTTCAAATAAGATCAAGTGTTTTGTATCCTTAACGAGCTGCTGGTGAATCCCAAATCTTCATTTAGCATTCAAAGTGCTTCACCTCTCAGAGATCTCCTCGCTGGCTCTGAGCTGAAGCAGTTTCAAAGATAATTGGGCATAATAACGGGCATGCAAAGATTCACAATAGGACGTCTAAACCACAACTATAGGTGTGTGAGCACTGGAGAGACAGAGAGGGATGAAGGACAGGAACGGTTAGGCGTGACGGAGACAGAGATGAGCTCATGAATGACAAGAGGGGCTGAAAAAGGGGGTCAAGAAATAATAGAGGGGCAGAAGAGGAGAAGAAAAAAAACAAAGGTAAAAATTGACTTTTATATGTACCAGGTGTAACAAAGTGCTCTCACATATGACCTTTGACACTGCTTTTGGTTTTATTTAATGCATGAAAAAACAAGAGTTTAAAACAATGCACTAATTTTGATTTGTTTTGAATTCACTCTTAATGTAAAAAATGCATCGTTTAATTGGCTTGGCCGTGCAACATGCATTAGCAGCACTTTCAGTCTGGTGAAGCTCCAGAGAGGGAACACCAGAGTCTTAATTGGCTTTTTCTGTTGGCACCATGGAGAGGAGACGAACAAAACTCTCCTAATGAGAGTATGTGTTAGTACACACAGATCTGAGGAGAATCCTTTATGTCCACCGTTAACGCCTGCTTCACCCAGAATTAATGTGACCATATGTTTTTTGCGGGATATAAACGTCGGAGGATTGTGAAACATGTAGAAAAACACGTTTAAGGTGGAAAGGGTATGTCCTCAAAGTGTGTATGTTTAAGTTCATGAGAGGTTTCTGTGCCACCACCATCGTTTTTTCTGTTGTAGATTGAATGTCTGTTAGACCAAAAAAGGTTTGTAACACTTTTTTTTAAGTTCGTAGGGTCAGCAAAACAAACCTGCAGTAGAAAACTGTTCAACGATTTAGTAAGATCAGCTTGTCTCTTAGTTAACAGCCTTGAACGACAGAGTGTTCGATTAATTGGTAAAACACGTAATAAGGAGTACTGAAATTTACCGGCTGCTTCAGATATTTTCAATATTTCTTTCTTCTTCTGCAAAATAAATCTGTGTAGCAACTTGATACATAAACAGGGATCAATAAAGCATTTTTTATTTGATTTGATTTTGATCATCTGAGCTTCCAAACTTTCGAACTCTTCCGATAAACCCTCTTTAGCCAGAAGTTTTTTTATTCTTATGGGGAACAACATTTTCTTCAGTGGCATCATAGAAAAAGTTGGTGAAAACAAATGTAAGAAGCTTTTTTACAGGATTTTCTGTTATGAACAAAAAGCTTGCCAGGTTTGCAGTGAGAATTTGAGCTACAGTCGAAAATATAATCATAATAAATACAGCTAACTTACATCTGTGTCAGGACCCTTATCGGCACCGGGACAGGAGAAGGTGACAAACTCATGGCATCGTTTGTGGACCACGAAGCAACAAACTGAGGAAGAGAACAAGGAGACAAAAGCAGATTTCAGTGTTAATGATCTGAATCCATTCAATCCTAAAAAAAAAAGCTCTAGATCTTTAGTCTAAAGAGGAAAATATCTTAAGACAAACAAAAATGCAAAGTAAACTATGGAGAAAGCAGTTTAGTGACCTGGGATGATGAAAGAATGGCAGTGCATCCATGATTGTGTAAGTAGATTATCATCAGTCAACCCAAAACACGTAATGAAGCAAAACCATAAAGACAAACAGATACATGTGTACACCTACATTCACTCCCACACACCGACAACATGGCACATAGTACTCTGTTCTACAGACACTGGCTGCTTCTGATCTTTTGAGGTTGAACCATCATTGTCTTACTGGGGATTGAGATCTGTCTGAGCAAAAGTGTCACTCGGTGTGACATGACTGACATGACACTCGGCTGGCCTCGATGAGAGCAATGTTGACATTTACATTGGTGTCTTGCTTGCAAATCCAGAGATCCAGAGGGCAGGAGCAAAAACCAATGGACATCTGTGACAGCCTGCACACAAGCTGACTGTATTTTTCTCCGTCATTATCTACATTTTTGCTATTCTTTTTGTCTTTTTTTTTCTGTTTCTCACACGATCTGTCTGCTGCTCTCTTTGTCAAGCTGCCTGCATGTTCATGTGTGCTTTTGTGATGTCTCACCACAGAATACGTGGGGATTCAGTGTTTCCCCGTTGCCAGCGTGGTTGCCGTTGCCAGACAATCTGACGGGTGCAGATGAAACAACAGAAAGTGGCTTTACACAGGACTCCAAGAAACAGTGGGGGACCGCACAGACTTTCCTGGAGCCTAAAGTCTGTGTTCTGGAGTTAAAGTAGTAAAGACTAAACACAGAGTCGGATGAGAAAGACCTCCTCATGGGAAATTTAGTGCCACTCAACCATACCTGCATGTTTTAGGAACCCTGAGTACTCGAAAAAAAACCAAGTATGTCCAAGTTTAACTTATCTGGCTTGTGGCGCTGCAAATACAAGCTCCCTTGGCTTTCATTCAACAATGGCCACACTGTTTAAGCCTCCACCAGAGCTTTGAATCTCTGTAGCTCATCAAGAGATCAGGGACCTCTGGATCAGCTGTCCTTTTATTTTATAATTTAAACGAATGCTCACGACTTAAGAGCTTTCCATTTCGTACAACTTTTTATTACATGTATGGAAGATGGACTGGACGGGCCTCACAGATTCAAAACGATCACGTTTCCATTTACTGAGGACAAATTCACGCCACACTTTTAAGATTGTACTTTGTAAAATATTGTTGTTGAGGTTGATGGTTGTTTTTATCGTCTCCAATCGACTGAGATCTGCCCAACCAAGTGTTAGTCAGTGTGACATGACCAACGCTTCTCAATGTGAGCAATAGGCGACCAGAGTCCATATAGTTAACCATATGAATCACTTATTAACTTGAACTTGTCTCCACCAAAAAAACAAAAACATAAAAACAGAAGCTCCATGTTGTAGAATGGCTAAATGTGAAAAAGTTCAATGGGAATAAATACCTTTGCAAGCCGCTGTAAAATTAAAAGACCGGAATTTCAGCAAGGACATATTTCCTAATATATGTTAACAGTTTTCAATTGAAACCATCTTTTCTAATCATGGGTGTAATTACGTCTTTGTTATCCTGCATGTTTACTTTGGTTGTCATAACGTTCCCCATCCTACCCTGCCGCTTGACGCTGATCTCCATTCAGAGGTATAGGAAGGTCAGTAAGCGGCATACAGTGGAAAGGATGATTCTAGCCCCGGGCGGTGTGTGTTTTGATATCAGTGTGCAAATGTTAGTGAAGCTTATTTAAGACAGACAGTATCCCTCTGTGGCTATAATGACTGGTGTCAACCACAGAGGCTCTCTCTGCAAATCTATGTATGGTCTAAACTAGAAAGTAAACTAACGGATAACTGAAGTGGGACGCAGGAACTATGGAACGTAAAAGAACTAGACAAAATAAATTAACAAACCAGCAGAAGAACACAAGATGGGAAAATAAACAAACAAACTAATACAATAACGAGGGGAACCAGAAGCAACAAAAGAGCTAAACTAGTGAGGAATGCAACTACAAATAACAAAGAAGTACGCGAGGGAAACCAGAGACTACAAACCCTAAAGGAAATAAATTAAACGGGAACGGAGGAGGAGGATGATGGAGGAGATAGAGAGAACCAGCACAGAGAATCAACGAGCAGAGGGAAGGCTAACAGGGAGACGGTGAGGAGATGGCAGGAGATGGAGCTAAGAGATGAGGTAAGTTAAAGGACGATCCAGCGGTGAGTGTGTGAATGAACCAGGCTTAAATACAGAGGAGCAGCAAGTGGGGCAGTGGAGAAGATGACCAGATAATGTATAACAGGTGTAAGTGATAATGAGCTCAAGGTTGACAGAAAACATACAGAGAGAGAAAAGAAGGAATAGAGAACACAGAAAAGAACAAAAACAAAGACTAGATCAAAAATAGAAAATAACCTAAACAATAACTAATGATAACAAAGTAAAAAAAGGCAACTACAACAAATTAAACAGCAGAACCAAAACAGGAAAAAGAAGTTAAGGCAACTTTTATCTAAAAGTAAAGAGAACAATAACTTCTTGTAAACAAAACAAAACAAAAACTGCAAGTCTAAAGTTAAAATTGCGGAAACATTAAATGGGAAAATATTCCTACTCCAATTCTGACCAGCATTTTTAAACCGTTCCCTTGGCATGGGCAAATAAAACAATGTGGCTGTGAATAAAAGCAGCTGAGATTATAACTTTTTTTTAAATGCCAAAACACGATTACCAGAACATTTGAAAACTGGTTTAGGTTTAGATTTTATTAGTGTAATCTGTGGACCTGAGAAACTGATAAGAAGCTATAGGAATGTTTCCTCAGTTGTCTGACATCCAACTAAGACTTGTTTCATCTCCTAAATCCAAAATTTGTTACATAATCTTGGGTCAGCAGTGTTTCCATTGTAAAGCTTGTTTCTCAGAGGTCCAGACTCATACACACTTTCTGAAAGCTAAGCAACCTTTCCTGCATACCATCCATGTTATTTGATGTACATAGCTAAGTACCTGTGCAAATACATTAATGTGCGTCTCCAATTTAGAGCAGTGTAGCTTTAAAGAGCCTTTAAAGCTACACTACTTTTTAAGTTACATATAGGATTCAATAAACAATGAAAATGCTGATTGGGAATTTGAGTTTCATGCTTGCAGCATTTTTAGGTTGTGTGGATCAAGCATATAATATTTTCACCGGTAAATGACACATTGATCTTCAGGGTTTAACAAAAATACATAGATTTCTGACATAAACTTAATACACCGACAAATAAAAATCGACAAGGATCATTTCACCGAACAAAACACTTGACTTCAGGGTTTTTAAATGTTGTACGATGAAACCTTCCAAACACATTAGCAGTACCTGCAACTGCTTAGGTCCTGGTCGTGCTGAGCGGCAGACCATCGGCGATCCAGTGACACAGAGACACATTCTCTGGGGATATTATGATTAATTACCATGTTCTTTTGTTTCGCCTGCTTAATTACACTACCACACAGATAAGGAGCTTTGACATTATAAAGCAGCTTCTGCTGCATAAATACAGTGCCGTGTGGAGGACCATGGTGAGCTGATAATAGCATTTAAATCGTTTCACACATATTCTTACATATTTGGTCGTACTATAGGTTTCTACACTGATTCATCTGGTAATCAAGGATCTCTATTAATAGAATAATGTTGCATTGGGGGATTCAGTGAAACAACTCGAGACGGATACTCGGCCAATTTGGTTCCCCCAAAAACATACAGAGAGGATGGATTTGATCTGACACTAGTGGAAAGAAAATGGAGCAAAGGGGGGTCATATCTGGGATAGACGTTTTTTTTTTTTTAAAGAGACAGTTTTAGGGATGAATGCTTCAAAAATGTTGTTGGAGAGAAGTTTGGTGACAGTTTTTGTTAGAATTTACCGATGCTGTATGTGCGCTCTTTTAGATGATCATTCAAACACATAGAAAAGCTTCAGTTTCCCCAAGCCGGCAGGTGATTGTGTAAAATGTTCAACCTTCACCAGCACCCACCCTTTTGTTTTTCGATGCAGGTTTTCTGTCACTTAAATCAAAGAAAAATGGCAGGGGGTGATGAGGAGAAGGAGAGGGGAGCGGCGGGAGAGGTGCATTGTCCTCTCTTGGTTATTTTTAGGCTCCATTCTGGTCGGGGCTGGAACAGAGTGTACTGAACTCCGTCGTTGTGGAGAAGCGAGGGAAGACATTTCCTCTCCACACCTTGCCAGCGGACGCTAGAAATACACGGGCGGCTGGTATTGTAGAAACCCGACAACACGCCTAAAGCAGGCGTGCATGAGAAAGAGAGATGGATCATGAATGAAAACGCATCTCTATCATCACCACATATCTGCTTGAAAAGTGTAAAGCAACCATGAAAAAAGGTGCAGGGTCCTGTCTCTGGAGTTTAAAGGTTTTAAAGAAACTATATCCATGTTTGGAATACTGTCCCAAACTTTACCACAAGCCTCCTGCTTTAACATGATTTAATCTGGAATCTAAAAGATAATACGTTGTCCTTTACAGGTAAGCCTTAT
This sequence comes from Orestias chungarensis, assembly GCA_032876305.1. NCBI lineage: Eukaryota > Metazoa > Chordata > Actinopteri > Cyprinodontiformes > Cyprinodontidae > Orestias > Orestias chungarensis. Next base: position 32,447 of record JAVLVB010000791.1, on the reverse strand, counting down.
TTCATTTCTTTGTCCCTTTTGAATCTGTATTTCCTTGTCTTTCAGCACCTGGCAGAGTTCAGCTTCCTAAGTTATGTTTGAAAATGAAGCCAAGGTGGATGGCTAGTTTTCATGTAGGTTTTTTCGGGGGCTTGTTTTAATTTCAATTGATGATTTCGCCTGACAAAGAGCTTTCAGTATCACTAGCCTAAAAAAAACAAAGAAACTTCAAGAATCGATTAGAAGCGAGGTTATTAATGTCAATCCGTCTGAAAAGGGACTCTGGAAAACCACAGTGAGAGCTATTATGTACAAATGGTGAACTTTTCACAGCGGGCAAAAAAAACAAAACAACAAAAAAATGAATTCAAAAGAAAAAGACAGCAAAAATCCCTGCTAGACATATATAGATATTTTCAAACATTCAAAAATATTTTCTCTAGATCAAAGAAGAAGTGAGGAATATTTTAGGAGGGTTCGGTTTGATTTCACTGGATATTAAACTAACACATTTCAAATTAGAGGCACTTTGATAAAGCCCAACATGCAATCTTTGATATATTAAGAAAATAGGGTTTTTATTGATTGTTTTGATGATGTTTCACTGGACAATCTTTCTTTCAGTTGTTTCAATAATAATCCTTTCTCTATTAAAGGTAGTTGTGAGTTTTTAAGTCATTTTGGGGTAAAAGCAATGTTAGAATCAATACATTTTTGTTTCCTTCAAATCAATACAGATTTTTCTTCCACTGTCAAGCTTTCAGCTAAATGATCTAAACACATTTACGTTTGTTTAAAGACCTTCGATTGACTCACAAGTACCAGGGTTATTGGGAAACATGCAGGTTTTCAGTGTGTGATGTCCTTGCTTTTAGGAGTAAAATGCAGAAACTGCGTCTGAGAGCGATTCAGAAATGTTTCCATTAAAGTGGATCCTACTCCAATGTTTACAACACTCATCACAGTGAGCAGCTCTTAAGCGGAGTAGTCATCGCAGCGCAGCTAATAATGATGGTCAAGTATTTTCACATCAAGTACTTTCATTTCCTAGCTGCACTGTGCGGAGCAGCTTAAAATCCACGTGTAAAGTAAACAAATGACAGGAAATATGTATATTATTCATAAAATGTGATTGTGAATTAGCTGATCTGACATATCAGAATAATTTAACGTTACATCAGATTAGTATAGTTTAGGGAGAAACTAAGTAAACCAATATGAGTTACAAATGATTTAAGTGTGACAGACATCAACAATGGGCTTCGTTTATCCATTAGGGAAGGATTATAATGGCCTTCTTAAACAACTGTGGAGTTAAATACCACTCCAAAAAGCGTATTGGCCTTTGGAAACAACTGAAGAAAGCTCACAATCCTCCCACATTTACAGCATATACACAGCAATCCTTAAATTGTATTTACTACCTCTTACTACCTTTTTTACTACCTTCAAAATATTTTTTACTACCAGCACGAAGCAAGAACTATACCGGTGTACTGACAGCCGGATATTAAGAAGAGAAAGACAGAGTGTCTGATAGAGGCTCTGTAGACGTTTACGAGTGTAAAGCAAGCAAAAGAGCTACAATTAAGTGGGAACTCTAGGAGTTGGATTAATCGAGATTTCACAACATGCCTTGGTCCATAGTTTTTATTACTATGTCAAAAAGGTTTATCCTCGCATTGCTCTGTGAGCGAAGCCTCACACTCTTCCGAGGTGGGAATAAACCGGAGAGCACTGAGGGCGACGACGGACGGCTTCAGCCCCGGACGGGTTAAACGACGACATGAATCGCATGAAAGCCTTCGATCTGGCTCCCCTGCCCCGCCTTCTTAATGCTTCGGCGGCCCTCCGCCCTGACTGGGGCATCTAATTGGCATGGCGACCAATCAAATCGACGTATGCACCAAGCAATTTTTACCCTCAAAATCAAAATGAAAACCTCTCAATCTGGCTGTACCCAGATTGATTAAGACAAGAGCGCGTGCGCTAGGTAGTCTACACATCATGTCATCCCTATCACTCCGGTCCTACTTGCAGCATAATAATAAATAAATCCGTGCATGTAATTTAAGAAGATATGCCTGCATGTAACCGAGTTTACACAGAATGAAACACAGAGGTAATTTTGGGGGGGACACAGGGGACATGTCCCCTGCACTTTTTCAAATGTCCGATTTGGTCCCCTGCACGTTTTACTGTCCAAAAACAATGTTCCGCTCCACTACACCGAAATTGTCAGCACTAGGACCAAGCGGACCAAACAACCGCTCAAGCTGAAGCCACACTCTCTGGTGTGATTGGCTGTCTCGACTGTCACTCACTAGAAGCTAACATTACACTCAGCACCATAGAGAGAGAGTTCGGACACTCCCTTTGACTTCCATAGAAAGAAGCATGGAGGTGCTGACAGCTCCAAACACCTGCAGTTCCAGCATTGGACGTAGAGCATTCTCTGTGTTTTCGGAAGTGTTTTCTACAGTTAATAAAAGTACAACTTTTTTTTGCTGTTGTGAAGCGTTAGCTGACTCTTCCGTGTCACAGTAATATTTTATATTGCCAGTTTTTGTTAATTAAGCATTTTAACTTGCTAACTTAACTTGCTAGTTGTGTTTAAGCTGCTCATTACAAGCTTGGCGGGTTTAGACGGGTCCGTCTGATTCAGTGTTTTACAATTTCCATCACAACTTACATTCTGAACTTAAATTATTTTCTAACTTTTATCGGCCAGTCATGCCCGCGTGGGCTTTTACCAGCAGCAGCGCCGGCTGGTCCGCGTAGACGGGTTCGGCGCAGCCGGGCAGCTGTGGCGTGTCTTCTGTGCCGCTACCTGTTCTACCTGCAGCTGTAGAACTCGCAGCACACGGACGACATCACCGAGAAGCTGTGGAACGGCGTGCTGGCCGGGGAGTGTGTGTGTGTGTGTGTGTGTGTGTGTGTGTGTGCGCGTGCGCATGCATATATATGTAAATAGTTCTAGTATATAAATAGTATAGTAGTCGTAGTAAATAGTAAAAGTGGTTCTTTATTTTAAAGCTTGTTTTGCATTTTACATATTTTAAATAAATTGTTTGGTCATTTATTTGTATATATTTTGTCATGTAATCTGATTTCAATGATAAGTTATATTAAATAGATATTAAATGAATATTTTAATCAGAGAATTATAAATAAAAGTTCTCAGACTACAAGCACAATCAACTAAGTTTGCATGAAGGCAAAAATTATAAAAACTTATGTTGTCTTCCAAAGTTAAGCATTCATCCCAGGTCTTCAATCAAAACATATTAAAATAGGTATTTTTACTTCTGTTAAGGTTTTTGTACGTTATGAAACACTGTTGTCATACTCTCATGTAAGGTAAGTAAACTTGTGGGGGAGAATGGAAAAAGTGAACATGAACCACGTGACCACCTATCGGCGAGTTCAAAGAGTTAAAAAATACTTGTCCCCCCCACCTTTGAGATCAAAATTTTGTCCATGAAATGAAAACTTAGCCCCAGTTGGGCTAAAAAATGTACTACCTCATCCTATGAAGTTTCCTACTTTTTACTACTTTTTTAAAGGCTTTAATTTAGCCAAATTTTTTTTATCACCTTTTACAAACCCGCGGACACCCTGATTTAGACAGCTGGGCAAATTCAACCCAAGGCCAGTCTGCTCTGACACCCCAAGAGATCCTCAGTTAGCATATTATGTGTTAAATTTCATAAAGATAAAATCAGAAACATACTAAATAAGAACTGATTGCTTGTAAACTTTGCCTTGAGAATGACTCTCATCTCTTAATAGTGTTTTATGGATGGGCTTGGATTATAACAATAAGGCCTGAGCATCTCATAGTCACTGACTCAACTTGATGTCATGAACTCATCTGTGTACCAAACGTCCAACGTCAGACATCAATCGAAGCTCAGCTGGAATGAAATCTAGAAACCGGGGTAGCAGCTACTGAAACTTACTTTCTCATAGATGTGGCAGCAGCAGCAAGAAAGCAGATCGAACTGCCACAAAATCCAGAGAGTGTCTGCCAACTCTCCCAACCGCCTCTGGGAGAGGAATCGCATACATGGTTTACTAGCAAGCAAGAGGAAGCTTCAACAAAGGCCTGGAAATTTGATTTCACCACATACATTCAATTATGTAGGTGCATAAAGAAAAGAAATAGGGCCGTAAGAACACAAAGACCAGAAACCTTGAGAGCAACAATCAAGCTTTTCTTAAAGCCCAAAGATGCAAACTGAAGGGAAAAAAATTAGACTGTAAAGCTGCAACAACAAAAAAGTGAGATTTGATGATTGAGAAAAATAAATAGTCAGAGCGAATTGCTTTATCTCTAAAGAACACATAAGAAAAATGTCTAACAATCTCAACTATACAACACAGAGCAGCAAAAAACTCCTCAATCCGGTGCTCCCACATGCTCAGTTCACATGGCAGAAGTCACATCTCAATAGGGATGAATATCTGAGATAAGATTACATTGAGTCTTCGGCCTTGTGATGTTTGATCTCAGAGTGGGGTGGAGCCAGCTCGCCCCCTATTCACTCAGCTCCGTAGGACGAAAGGTGATGGCAGATATCCCTGTTGGCCCAGAGCCTTCTCAGATCTCTGTTTGATTATACGTGTCTGAATGACTCGGTACAGCAAACACAGACGGCGGCGATGGTGTCTCCCAGGGAATGAGTTAATCTGAGTTTCACATCATTATTACTTACAACCTCTCACTTTCACACCAAACACTTCACAGCGGCAGACGTGCAAAACTTGTAGCGTGCCGCTTGTAATGCTCTCGAGCAGTGATTGTCTTCCTCTAAATTGTAGTGCAGAATGTTAGCAGGCCTAAACACTTGAGATATTTCAGTGTAACATGTGACGGCGCCTTATTTCTAACAATCCCATGTGAAATGCAAATCTCTTCTGAAGAATGTACTGCTGTTTCTTTAGAAGATGGTAATTAATCCTATGATAAAGGATAAGGCTTTATGACATTTGTGAAACTTTTAGATGGTATAATTTCAGACATGTTTGTTTGCTCAACAAACTTTTTTTAAGTTATGGTTTAGCAAACATGTTTTCCAAATAACTGAGACTCTTCTTCATCCAGTCCACACAGTGTTTTCAGCAGTTAATTAACTAGTGAACTGCATGAAAATATGAATACAGCTTTGATGCGAAGGCGTCTGGTACTTTTTAGAGAAAAATCGGTTAACAAGAGGTCAACAATTAATGTTCTGGAGAGGTGTACGTCTGGGAAAGGCTGTAAACTTGAAGGAAAAGGATATGGGACACGTGTCAGGGCTGAGGTTTTTGCACCTTTAGGTGTTCCTCTGGGGGCCACCAGAGCTCTCCTCTCTGGCTGGAGCACCATTCCACTCGTGTGCATGCTGTACAGGTGTCCTACATCCCCTGATGAGCCTGAGCTGTATTTAAGGAGCGGTGAATCAGCTTCCCATCACCTGAGTGTTGCGTGCCACTAGTAAAACCACTCAAGTTCCTCAGTGCAAATCTTCTTGTGTTTTCCTAGTTGCTCCTAGCAAAGTGTTGTTGCTTTTTCTATTCATGGATTTTTATGCTTACTCGACTCAGGTTCTTGTTCCAGTTAACTTTTTGTTTTCCCTATAATCTCCTGTCAAGACCTTTTCCATGCTCACCCCCTTCAACAATAAACTCTCTGGACATCTCAGTCAGCTATGGTCGCCGTTCCTTAACTGCTCAGCTCGATCTGCCCGCTCCAGCCTTAACCACTCAACCCTCCATGGACCCCCTGGACTCATCACAAGGACCTCAGCCCACTCAGATCCTCCAGGCGTCACCATCTTCATCCAAAGTAAGATCAACTTTTAATTAACCACCTAACCTCTGCTTCAAATCAACATCTCTGTCCTCAACCTCCAGAAGCTTCCTGTCCTTAGTTCATGTGGGTCAGAAGCCTCAAAAACATGACAACACGTTAATTGGAGAATTAATCTAGGAAGCAGCCAGGATGACTGTAGTAAATCTAGGTGGAGTTGCAGAGACCCACAGCTCAGTTTAGAGAATCTGTTGATAGGACGACAACTTGACAGGCACTAAACAAATGTGACTTTTATGGACGAGTGGCAAGGAGGGAGTCCAATGCTGTGAAAACAAAGCAAGAAATTAAGTTGAAAGTTTGCTATCAGCTAAGCAGAGAACACAGCAAACGTGGAGAAAAAGAGTGATGTTGCAAGATGAATCCTAGTTTTAACTTCTGACCTACACGTAGAAACATCATCATGTTGTGGGGGAGGCTTTTCTTTCAACAGGAAAATATGAATAGAAAAACTGCAAAACCCAACAAAGACAAAAAAAACTGGTTCAGTTTGCAGCAATAGAACAATCCTCGAATCCTAAAACCCTAGTAAAATATGTTCAGGTCTGTAGGCTGTAAATAAAAAAATTATTTATCCGGTATGTAAAGTCAATATTGGTTTAATATTTGAATTCCTGTAGCCAAATTTAACACTGTCTAAATCAGCCGCCGTGTATACAAACAAGCGATTTGACTTATCATCAGGTGCAACAAGCAGTCACAGGTGGGACTCGATCAATTATTCAAATATATAGGTGGAGGTTTTTGGCTGCCAGACATCTCTGAGTCACACTGGGGAAATAGTGCTAAGTCTCCATGATTTAAATACAACTTCAAGCACACACACTCATACATACACAACAGGTTTGTTTATGCACACATATGTGAACCCACCTTGCAACACATTTGGTGCTTGCACGCCGACATATGCACAGCGCGCATGTAAGCACACTTGGTACCCCTCTAGCACTCATGATTTTCTCTCTGCCAGATTATGCTTAGACGAGCCAGAAAATGCGCCAACTTAATCTGGGTCTCTCAGTAAGAATCAGAATCAGAATCAGAATCAGGCTTTATTGGCCAAGTATGCTCACACATACAAGGAATTTGTTTTTGGTTACACAGATGCTTGCAGTGCACGAAAAATACAGTAAAGAAACATTTGTAACATTTAGCATGTGTAATTTATATTTTTTTTAAAGTGCAGTTTTGTGCAGTATAAAAAGTATAGAAGTAATAAAAATATATATATGAATTGTTCAATTGTTCATGAGAATAATGGAAGTTGGAAAAAAGCTTCTCTGTAGCCTGGTCGTACGGCTCTTCATGTAGCTGAAGCGTTGGCCTTATGGAAGGCACCAAAACAGGTGACGGCCAGGGTGAAACGGGTCGGTGAGGATTTTCTCTGCACGCGTCCTGGTTCTGGAGGCATGCAGGTCCAGCAGTGCGGGCAGCTTTACACCAATGGTCCTCTCTGCAGACTTGATAATGCGCTGCAGTCGCTTGGTGTCGTGTTTTGTGAGAGCACTGCCCCACACTGTGATGGATGTGGTGATGATGGACTCTATGATGGCTGTGTAGAACTGCACCATCAGCTCTTGGGCTAGGTTGAACTTCCTCAGCTGGTACAGAAAGTACATCCTCTGTTGAGCCCTCTTGATGATGGAGTTGATGTTGCTGTCCCACTTCAGGTCCTTGGAG
>JAVLVB010000791.1:9013-24834 GCA_032876305.1 Orestias chungarensis | reverse complement strand
TACAGTCATGTCTAGGAAGGTGAGTGCTGGCTTGCTGGGGGGCTCCTCCTGAAGTCCACGGTCATCTCCACTGTTTTTGCTGTGTTCAGCTCCAGGTTGTTCTGACTGCTCCGGAGGACAACTTGATCAACCACCCGCCTGTAAGCAGACTCATCACTGTCCTTGATGAGACCAATGACCGTTTTGTCATCTGCAAACTTCAGGAATTTAACAGAGGAGTCCATGGAGGTACAGTCATTTGTGTACAGCGAGAAGAGCAGTGGGGAGAGTACACAACCCTGTGGGGCCCCTGTGCTGATGGTTCGGGTCACTGAATTCGACTTTCCCAGCCTCACCTGCTGTTTTCTGCCAGTAAGAAAGTCAGTTATCCACTGGCAGGTGGAGGCTGGTACGCTGAGTTCAGTCAGTTTTCTGTGTAATTTTCCTGGACTAATTGTCTTGAAGGCTGAGCTGAAATCCAGGAACAGAATTCTTGCATAAGTTCCTGGGTGTTCAAGGTGTTGGAGGATGAAGTGGAGACCCATGTTCACTGCATCGTCCACCGAACGGTCTGCCCGATAGGCAAATTGCAGGGGGTCTAGCAGGGGGTCCGTGATTTCCTTAATGTGGTTGAGAACCAGTCTTTCAAAGGACTTCATGACCACAGAGGTCAGGGCAATAGGTCTGTAGTCATTTAGTCCTGTGGTAGTTGTCCTTTTAGGAATGGGTATTACTGTGGAGCTTTTAAAACAGGACGGAACAACACACAGCTCCAGTGATCTGTTGAAGATCTTAGTAAAGACAGGTGCAAGCTGGTCTGCACAGGTCCTCAGGCAGCAGGGAGAGATTCCATCAGGAACTGGGGCGTTCTTGACTTTCTGTTTTTTAAAAAGTCTCAGCACGTCTTCCTCGCAGATCTTCAGGGCAGGCTGGATGGGTGGCTGATAGTCAGATGGGTGTGAAGTGGTGTTGGATGCGAGCTCGTTGCTGGGCTAAACTGCAGTAGAATCTGTTAAGGTCGTCAGCCAGACAGACGTTCTGTGAAACATATAAACACATACACACGTCCAGCCAGAGATGAATCACCTGTAATCTTTTCCTTTTAGATCGCCATCGTCCATGTATCAAGTGTCAGATTGGTAGTAGTGTAATGACTCTATCTAACTGTCTGTGCAGAAGTTTAGGGTCGATAGTGCTGCACACTGACATGATCGCTCCAGACTTCACAGCAGACTGAGTGCGAGTGGGAGGCGAGAGCATGTGCGTGCACACAAACTTCCACTCTGTCTACCGCCAGAGGTCAGAGGTTTCTTTACAATGACTTCGTTTTTGCACAGCCTACACACAAACAGGCTAACGAGGCGAAAGGCAAAGGTCACGGCTAACCCCCAGTCCACCGCCCGAGGAGGGGCTCAAACTGCACATCAGCATCAGAACATCTTCTCCTCCTTGAGCGAGGTTCGTCCTAGACACATTTGTTTAGACAAACCAAGGCGAAACGTTCCTCTCATGTCGGTTTTTAAATAGTTTTATTTTTTTAAATGTTTTTGTTCTTTTTTATTCGCATTCAAACATAAAGTAACTGCACAAGAGAACATAAACTGTAACATTAATTTATTTCTGCTGTAGGGAAACGAGGGGACTGTAACCACGGCTGCTGGCGACGAGGTTGCCGAAGATACTGATGCTGCAGGGCTGAAGAGCGAGCTGCCACATCAAGTCAAATATGGTGTGATTATAGTCACTTGCTGCAGCTTACCTTACATAGTTATTTAAAAATTAAATTAAAAAAAAGGTGAAAAAACATAATACATTATAGTGTATTTCTGTTTTAAACTACACTGTAAAAAGGAGTAAAATGGCGTGTGCAAATACTTCATGTTGCTTTCTTGTTAATTTGATCAAAACAAAATCTCCATAAATCCTGTGTTGGAGAAGTTTATAGTGGTCTGTAAATGTATGTTACAACCTCAACCCTCAGTGTATTTTACTGGAATTTTCTGAGCTAGACCGTCACAAAGTAGGGCATAATGGCTGATGTGGAAAAAAAAGGATTAATGGGTTTCACTATTTTTATTTTTTTATAAATTTTTTACAAATCCATAAATAAATATGGTGTCCGTTTTTATTAATCCCTCCTTTGTCTAAATTTCGCACAACCTTTTGCTGCAATTACGGCTAAAATTCTTCATTATTACAGACTGAAATCCTGCTATAGCTTCTTCACAATATACCTTCAAACATTAGATTGAGAGGAGTTTATACTCTGACCAACTTCTGTGACCCTGCAGAAGGAAACCAGCCTGCAGCAGAGTTCTGCCACCACCATTGTTTGCCCCTCTTCCTTTAAGGCATCTCATCTCCAGCTAACGTACAATAGAAATGTTCATAAACATGGGCCTATTGGCTGCTGGCTAGGTTGATATTCAGATGATGTTCAAAGCTTGGGATTATAATTAATAACCTAACTGTGCTTTAAAACTCTCCACATTTTTCCCTGACCTGTTTGCTGTCTTCTTGTTTTTTTTTTATTTCCTTTATTTAACCAACTAAAACCCCATTGAGATCCGGATCTCATTTTCAAGAGGCACCTGGGTAGAAGTCTGCAATACACAACAACCTGGTTACAAAATAAAATCAATTAATACATATTCACAAGTGTAAAACAATAAAAATAATTTAAGAACATTGACATTGTTTCATAAAAATCTTTTCTGACATCTTGAGTTCCGATTGAAGTTGATTCCACCCTTTAGGAGCCAACAAACTGAATGCTTGCTTTCCTTTTTCAGTTCGAACACGTGGAACATGCAGAAGAATTATGTTGTTAAAGCGTGAAGAATAAGAACTAAAAGATCTGTGTAAGAGAGAGCTTAACTATGCTGGGGTTAGTCCGAGTAGAGATTTGGAGGCCATTCAGCTTTTGCATACAAATCACAGTGATGAGTAAGACGCCTACTACCAGTTATAAATCTTAATGCAAAATAATACACAGTGTTCAATGATTGAAGACATGTAGTTGAAGCATTCATATATAAAACATCTCCATAATCCAAAAGTGGCAGGAATGTCGCTGCTACCAATTTACTTCTGGCTTTGAGTGAGAAAATAGATCCATTTCGATAATAAAACCCAATCTTCATTTTCAATGTTCATAATAGATTTGATATGTGATTTTTAAAAGAAAGTTCTTTATCTAGAATATTTATAATTACTGACGAACTCGATTAGTGTACTTACAGCAGTGGTAAGCAATAGAGGGGTTTCTGCTAGTGTTGTAGAGTGCGAAAAAACAATTTATTTTGTCTTATCCACATTCAAAACCCTCTTCAAGGCTTGTAAGCGTGTTTGGACTACATTAAAAGCAGACTGCAAATGCTGTATTAGTGGTGATAGCGATGAAGAGTAGCAGTACATTATTAAGTCATCAGCATAAAAATGATAAAAAACATTTGACAAATTGACACACAGGTTATTTATACAAATAGAGAATAAAAGTGGACCAAGGACTGAGCCTTGAGGCACGCCATTTAAAATGGTGAGAATAGAAGAAGTGAAGCCAGCAAATTGAACTCTTTGGGTTCTGTTTGACAAGTAATCAGCTATCCACATTATAGCTTGATGTGAGAGCCCAATCTTGTTCAGAATTTCCATTAAAAGCATGTGGTTTACAGTGTCAAACGCCTTTGATAGATCAATAAACAAAGCAACGCAATGCTTTTTGTTATCAAGAGCCTGGGTAAGATCATTAAAAACCTGTGGCAGTAACAGTGCTATGTTTTTTTCTAAAACCAAACACAATTTGAATCTAAAAAAATCTTTAATTGATCTGCAACTAATTTTTCAAAATCTTTTGCTAGGACACATAGTTTAGAGATTGGTCTGTAATTGTTTACTTGTGACGATGCCTTTGATTATTATTTTTTTGGGATCAATAACATTCTCCTACTAATCCCAGAACTAGAGATTACACACAGGTGGATTCTATTTAAGAAATGAACTGAATTAGATGAACATTTAGGGACGGGGTTCAAAACAAAAGTTTAAATTTTGGAGTTATAACATCTTGCAACGTAGAGTGGAAATGAAGGCAAAGAAATGGTAAGATAATGCATATGTAAAAGGGTTCAGTTAAATTTTGCTTTTTTTCTGTTGAAAAAATTAAATCAATATATGGAGATCTATTTAATGTTTGATGTTACAAATACACTAAGCAGGCGGAAACAGGAAGTTATTTCATTTTGTTTGTAAAACCTTTATTTAACCAGAAAAGTCCCATTGAGCTCACTAATCTCTTTTCCAAGGGAGTCCTGGCCAAACCAGCGTCCCAGAACAAGAACATTACAACGATATAAAAAAAGCAATTTAATACAAAAAAAAGTAAAACATTTACCAAACCATTAAGCAAAACTTCCTTTAATTTCCTAGCCAGCCCCGTAATAAAATCAAATCCTTACTTCTATATTCTTTTCTATTCGAATTGAGCCTGAGCATAAGCATCACAGCTAATAACTTTTTGTCCTTACAAAAAGCGTCAAAGATTTCCTGCTGTTCAGTCGCCGTCAAACTGGCTTCGGGGACAAATGCACGATGACATGGCGGCGGACTAAAAATACATTCTCCCCGCCTAGCAAAATGGCAGAAGACTTTAGCATTAAGTGAAACGTCACATCGCTTTGGTTAAGAAGCATTAATCATGGCGAAAGTTAAATATGCATTAATTATTTATCTCCCCACCTTGATGGGAGAGTCAAAGAAAATTAGGCTCAGGACTGCTGGGCTCCTGTGAATATCAAACAGCAGGTTGGGTAAAAAAAAAAGCTTTGCATACCAATTTATTTGACTGCATCTCATTGCAGATGCTACAATTCAGTCAGGAAATTCTTCATTTGTATTTAAAAGTTAGATTAGGGTGAAAGCCAGAAGGAAACGGCAGAGAAGCGAGGTAACGTGAACGCTAGTGAAGAGCACAGAACACATAGCGCCTTCCTTTTTTTTCTTGTTTTACTGAGCCGATGAGCTGATCTTGGGTCAGACGGGGTCAGCAATGAAGACAAGAGCAGAGCGGACAGTTCTCACAGCGAGCTCTCCGGCTGTGAGTCTGCAGCAGCTCACACACGCACAGAGGAGCACGGATTTATACATGTACAGTACATCAGCAGATAAATACAAAGAGCCCAGATGTGCACATGTTGGATTCAACTCACAGATGGACACTTACTCAGGCAGACTTGCCAAAAATGCAGGCATGGGAAGAAGATTTCTCGCTCACAAGCATTCAACGTCACAACTTTGGATCCAATATCAGGCGAACATCACCTGAATACATACAACAAGCTGTATTCAAATGTTTGATTTTAATGAATGTGAAGAATTGGTTGCTATTGTTTTAGGGCTATACAGAAGATTACATACCTTCTTTTTAAAGTTTCCTGATTCAGAAAAAAATAGATAAAAAGTGGTCGCTATAGAACTGCCTGGAGGTTTATTGTAAAAGTCCACTTTTACTAAATAACTCCAAAACCTTTTTATACGTGGACACCCTGTGTTTGTCATGTTTCATTGTGACTTCGAGCTTCAAATTTCAAACTAATGGTGAACCACTCTCATTCAGGAATTTCTGCTAAAAAATCAAAATTCCTATTTAATACAATAAATAAATAAAAATTAGGGGAGTCGTTCCGGTTCAGAAGCAATAAAGCAGTCCCAGACGATTATAACACTGCAACCATGTTGGAGCATTGGTATGATGTTCTTTGTGCTTTCGATTTGTTGCCGAGACGTTTTAGGAAGATATGACGTAGCCTTTATGGGTTTAGTTGAAGTTGGCAGTTGATACTTTGCTTGGAGGCCATTTTTGCCCAGACTCTCTTGTCTTACTGTGGAATCTTAAACACCAAGCATAACTGATGCAAGAGATCTCTGCAGCGCTTCAAACTCAACAACAATAACTGTCCATCACCACAGGAGATCGTTCCTGCCCACAGCGATCAGAATCTACAACAACCTTTTTTTCTATTTCGAAACAAGCTTAAACATCATTATTAGTTGCTGACCTTACCATTTAATGCTCATTTCTAGACTCCGTATTTGCACACCTCAGCCTATGTTCTGTTTAAGCTGCTCAGAAGTGTACTTCAATCACACCAAAGCTGCACAGACCAACAGAAAGACCCTCTTGTGGTATTGAGGTCAGCAGTTTGAGTCAGTCCTGGCCACTGAAGCCGCCTGTAAACTGTAGTGTTGCCTGAGCCTCCTTCTTGCTGATTAATGGCCCTTAATGGCTATTTGGCCTCATTAATCCACGCGCCTGCATCCGTCCCAGGGTAGAGCGAGTAGTCATGCCTTAATGCGTGTATGAGTCAAATAGCATTCTGAGCTGAGGAAGGGGAGCGAAACCCGAAAGGCAGCTGCTGTGGAGGACATTTTGCTGTATGCTTTCAATTAAAACCTGCTGCCTTCACCAAATCCTCCAGATTTCCAATAATTTATCATATTGTGTGTTAATCATTTAATTCTGCTTTAACAGCAATAACCTTTCTGGTCTTAGGATCTCCACTGCTCTGGAAAGGTTAGAGCAGTGGAGATCCTAAGACCAGAAAGGTTATTGCTGTCAAAGCAGAATTAAATGATTAACACACAATATTCTGTTATTAGGTCATCCTAATAACAGAATAAAAGAAAATACTAAGATACATATCCAACAAAGATACTGTTGTTGTTTTTTCAGCACAATTATATGTGTGAATGGAAGAAGATGACAAACCAATGCAAATGGCTCAACCTTTAGCTTCTTTCTTCCAGTTTTGCTGAGTTCGTTACTCCCCCATGTCTTTAAATACCTCATGACCTTTACGTTGCAGATAGGAGTAGATGTCAAAGGGCTGGAAAAGCATGAAGTTACCATTTAAACTAGAATAAAGAGTAGAGTTTACCAGAGCAAGCTCAGTCCAATGGGAAACAGCCCTGTGACATGAAATATCTGAGCTAAAGATTTTTGGCTTTCTAAACAATATAGACATGCTTTTCTTTTCCTGAGGCATTTCTGAATGCACTGGGACCCAACACAAGATAATCCCTATATTTATATAACATCTTTAGGAAACGGCTACCAAAGATTTTTTGGTCCTAGGTCAGTTTTATTATGCTTCGAACAGAATCATCACTATCTGGACGAAAATTATGATCATGGTGCTAAAACAGAGCAGGAAATGGTGCAAATTATGCACCTTAAGCAGATATTCGGACACGATTATATGAATATTTAATGTCAAGGTTGCATTATCTTAAAAGATCACAAATATCAACTCAACGCTGCTTCCATATCTGTTGTTTCTGCAGGTTTTTTTTAATTTATTTTTTTTAACACCTAAGGATCAAACTAAGTCATGAGAACAAGTGTTTTCGAGCCTCATATGCTTCTTCTGCTCCTGCAAACTGTTACAGAATTGTAATTCAGTCAGCTGAACGTGTTCATAGACGTCCTTAACCTCACTTTCAGTTACAATTACGCCCACCTTTTCGGCTCTGTGTTCCTTGCTCTCACTCCCTGCCACTCGCTCCAGGTGAAGAGCTGCTCTCTCAGATGAAGGTCTAATTTTGTCTCTCAACAGCTTCCACCATCACTCGGCTCCAGCGGGATCTGCACTGTCCGTGCAGCCGTTGAGGGTCAGAGTTGTTGACACGCTCTGAACCGACTTGTCACAGCTACCGCGTCTGCCTGACACTCGGTTCGTACTACAGAACCAACAATGATCCGCTTCAGTAACATCTATTGGATGGAAAGAGACGATACTGGGAGTTACTACACAGCAGCGCTCTACTATTTAGATGTGTGTCTATAACATGCCGGTAGGTGACTCCCGCCTTGTGGGGCGGGTGTGATGTATGGCTTACTATTTCTGCTGTACTGACAGTAACGAAGGCCTTTTTCAATGCATTTGGATTGATAAGTAATATGGTCATGCAACCAGCATTTTAAAAACAGTTACAGCTTTAACCGCACCTTCACCCTTACTGACTGCAGCTTGACTTTCTATGAGATTTTCAACAGGGATGTCTTTGTTATAAATAAACTCTCAGTATAATATTTTTCAGAGAGGCCCCCGTAGATCTGCATGAAGGGTTTTTGATTTAGGCATGGCTTGCAGCAAAACAACTGCAGACGGCTGCTGTTTTCTAACCTACTTGAAGCTTTTCCCATTTAATCGGGGTAATTACAAAGCTTTAGAAGATCGTTAACTATTGGTGTACAGCCAATCTTTTTCTTACTTAGAGAGTCTCACAATTTCTAATAGATCTGAAGATGTGTGGACACGTTTGTCCAAAGAAAATCAATCAATCAATCTAAGTCGATCATAGAACGTACTTAAACTACAGCTCGGAAAATGTCAAATAAAAAAAAGGCCATTGCAACATTGCAAGAAGATTTTTGTTTTCATTACCTGCAAATCATAGTCAATAACTACAAATGAAGGTTTCAAATATTTCTCTGCATGTTTTATAAGTTTAAATATGAATTTCCCTTTTTTAAATACCAGACAAATAATATAAACTTCTCGCATTTTTTAGCTGAATTTGTAGAATTGTAGTTTTAGACTCATCTCTATTCATCCCAATTACAAGAAATATGTTGGCTTAACTGTATATTTTTGACCAAAATTATAAAGCTCATTAATAAATGTCCTATTTTCTTTAAGAAAAATGAGGAAATCTAACTCAGGCATACACATATAGCTCATAGAAAGTAATAAATACTCTCTTATCCATTCCAGACATGAGGGTTTCCAAAGCTGCAGATCAAAGGATAAAATCCCTCCCATCTAGCAGACGTGAGGCCTGTGAAAATATGGTTGCAAGAGGCGGAATCTCCCCTGTGGTGCCTGTTGCTTTATTTGTCCCAAGATGAGCAGTGAGACTGGGAAAGACGCGGAGATATCACTGTGACCCCTCCTCAATTAGGAGCCCGGGTTTCTGGTACGTCTCGTCTCTCAGGCTTGTCGCCACGCACTGAGAAAAGAGAAAAGCTAAAAGGGTAATAAAGAAGAAACTCAAATAAATGTCTCCAATTTGGGTATTATGTATTTTAGGGACATGTTTCCATCTGATAATATCGCAGAAAGTAGGAACATCTTGTTCAAAAGTTCAGATGACATGCAAACAATCGAAACATGAATACGTAACAATAATAAAAAGGTTTTCCACTGTAAACAGTAACAGCTCTTCCGCTAAAAGACAAAGAAAAAGTCATTTTGTCTTTCTCTAGTGAAGTCCTTCTCGCCTGTTTGTCTCTGTCCTGCTATGTTAGCTGGTTGAGGCGGATGGTGACCGATCGTGAGCCTGGATCTCTTGCAGTTAATAGGGAGGGATGTCTCTCCACTGTCACCCCAGGCTTGCTGTGGGTAGTTATACAACAGTTTTACTGCTGTCTTATAAGGATATTAGGATTTGATTATGTTACCATATTGACCTGAATCAAAGATTGGGTTTTACAGACTGATGAGATTCTGTCTTATTATTCTAAATTAGTAAACACGATAATTATACATTGAAACTTCTTGGTTTGAAAATGTAACAAATAAAAACTCCTAAGGGGATATAACAAAAACAAAAATATCAATGGATAACATAATTAATTCAACATATTCATGAAAGCACAAATCTTCAAATTTAAAAAAATCTGGATACTCCAGCTGGTCAATTTGGACACCGACTGCACAGAAAGTGTAGCAAAATGACACAAATAAACGTAATTGTTTATAATTTAGTTTAAAAATAACAATATACAGATGAAACTAAATTAACATGCAGTTCATGAAAGTGGTGGTTGCACATATTGCAACATAGAAAAATTGCAATTTGAAACATACATCATACATTTTCCATTAGGAAAGAGAATCAGACCACAAAAAGCTACTTAAGACCAGCTAAAGTAGCTAAAAACAAATACGGGAAAATAATTTAAGGTCATTTTTGATAAACGGGTTTATCTGATCAGCGTTTTTATTTCCCTCAATAACAAAAAAAGATGTGCCAGTTTGTTTACAGTCAGTAATCTCTTTCCCGGGGTTAAATATGTTGACAGATGGGGCGTTAGGTAAAGACAGACTGAGGTGAGAGGATGACTAAGAGCTGCGCTGCAGCCTCATACCAAGTGACCCTCAAACTCAAAAACACACACACATACACACTGAGAGACACACAAGCCGTCACACAGCAGGAGCAGGAAGGAAGCACGCACGCTTCAGAAAACTGGAACACACATTCCCTCAGCCTCAGCCTCTCCCTCGCTCTTCCCTGCTGCTCTGTCTCCCTGAATCTTTGTCCTTGCACAAAAATAGCAAAAAGATGGTAAAGTCCCATGTGTCCACCTTAGACACTCGCTGCAGCTTTTCCTTCTGTTCCAGCAGGTTAAATCTGCACCTTATTCAGACCGAACCTTTTCCATTACGCTGCATCCTTAAATTATGATTGACAGATTTCACACTTTCTGAATATTTCCCAAAAGAAACGACCGACCGAAAAATTACAGTGTTCAATCATATATGCTGCAACAACACAGCCGTGATTTTTCTATGTTTTAAAAAAGAAGCATAATTACAATATACAACATATGAAATCATAGTTATCATTGCAATGTCAATATGTGCAGTTTTACAATCACAAAGAGCTGTTTAAATGCAGAGCTGAATATGCTATAATGCTTAAGATGCCAGGATGTCTTTATTTCCGATTATACACAATACCTGGACCTACTAGCAGATGCTAACTTAAGAGTCAGAGCTGTAGAGTTTAAGGAATGGTTTTGCACTTCCCTGATCTTTTCTTTATGGTATAAGCTCTAGCAGAAACCAACTGTTGTACAAAATGATATATCTTGAGTGTATGTGCAATACATTACATGAAAACACACTGTGTCAAAATAACAGAGCCGAAGTGAAGGCCTAAATCAATTTATGAAATCACTTACTTAGCTTTAGACATTGTGCACAAGAGAATAGGTAAATACAATGCATAGAGGTTTGTGCATGTTTTAAACAATATGTGAGAAGGTTCAAGAAATATAAGCATGTATATGTGTCTATGTCTGTAGTGTCAACATCACTATACTATAACATAAGGTTTCCTGAACGATCATCGCTTCATTATGATTTAATAGTGATTAATAAGTCTGCCTCCTTATTATCGAACACAGACGTATTCATTTGTTTCCTGCACTGGTTGTTTGTTTTTCTCCCCTTCAATGCGCAGCAAAGATCTTCACCGTTAAAAGGTCAGTAGCCACATCTGCATGTGACGCGTCTCCCCTGAACACGTTCCAGTCAGGTTCACCTCCGTCCAGACTGAAATCCTCCGAGTGTGAACATCGTGCTCACCTTATCTGGTTCAACACTGATGCTTCTGACTTAAAAGCGTTATTTCCCGAAATAGCTGAGCGGTGTAATCACCACCGAATTCATTAAGCACAGCTGGAGCGGCTCGACGAGTGGAAGTGAACACGTCTGTGCATAATTCCCCTGGGATGAGTCTTTGTGTCTGCGACCATGATGGCTGAGAGCTCCGCGTTGC
Source organism: Orestias chungarensis (assembly GCA_032876305.1). Taxonomy (NCBI): domain Eukaryota; kingdom Metazoa; phylum Chordata; class Actinopteri; order Cyprinodontiformes; family Cyprinodontidae; genus Orestias; species Orestias chungarensis. The sequence continues at coordinate 13,287 of JAVLVB010000791.1, read as the reverse complement.
TCTTAAACACACAGACTTATCCACCGGCTGGCTTAAAGTCCGACACCAACCAGCATTATAGAGGATCACAACCATTGAATTGGACGGGAATGTGGGTCATATGTTCTGTTCTGATTGTGTCCTTCATATAAACCATTGGTGGTAATCTATTATGGATGAAGGAGGGTTCAGGATGCTGCCATCTTCAGCGCAGGCGACTCGCAGTGAGTGCTCAGACTAAGTCAGTCGGTAGGTTAGAGCATACAAAAAAAGCCAGGGGCAGAATATTTTAAGACATATAAAAGTATATATTTGTCTCTTTTGGTTAGAGATTAAACCCGATTTAAGATGAAACTTCATTTTTATATTGGAAAGATACAAACTGAGACGACATAAATTGCGGTTACAAGTAAAAAAGAGATCAAAGCCATACTAGGCGCCATTTTCAAAACTAATTGCCGCTGTTGGTTAACCATGGTATAACTCACCGGCCACTTTATCAGGTACACCTGTCCAACTGCTCGTTTACCCAATTTCCTAATCAGCCAATCACATGGCAGCAACTCAACGCATTTAGGCATGTAAGCATGGTCACGACGATCTGCTGCAGTTCAAAAAGAGCATCAGAACGGGGAAGAAAGATGATTTAAGTGACTTTGAACGTGGCATGATTGTTGGCCTAATCTACTGGGATTTTCACCCACAACCATCTCTAGGGTTCACAGAGAATGATCAGAAAGAGAGAAAATATCCAGTGAGCGGCAAAAAGGCCTTGTAAAGGCCAGAGGTCAGAGGAGAATGGTCTGACTGGTAGAAGCTGATAGAAAAAAAACAGTAACTCAAATATCCTCTCATTATAACCAAGGTATGCAGAAGAACATCTCTGAACACACCACAAGTCCAACCTTGAGACAGACGGGCTACAGAAGAAGAAGAACACACCGTGGGCCACTCCTGTCAGCTAAGAACAGGAAACTGAGGCTACAATTAGAAACTGGACAATAGAGGAATAGAAAATGTTTCCTGGTCTGATGAGTCTCCATTTCTGCTGCCACATTCGGATGCTAGGGTCAGAATTTAGCGTCACCAACATGAAAGCATGGATCCATCCTGCCTTGTTTCAACGGTTCAGGCTGGTGGCAGCCTACCTGAGTATTGTTGCTGACCATGTCCATCCCTTCATGACCACAGTGTTCCATCTTCTGATGGATACTTCCAGCAGGATAACGATCCATCATGTCATAAAGCTCAAATCATCTCAGACTGCTTTCTGGAACCTGACAATGAGTTCACTGGAACCAAAAGTATCACATGAAGGTGCTGGAGAGGCTGATTGTTTCAATCTTTAAAACAATTCTGCAAGAGATAAAGCCAGTTTGATCATCTTTGTCAAGGAAAGAAATACATTTGTTTCAAGATCTGAAAAAGTAGGTGTGACAAAACAAAAAAGGAGGAAATATGTATGGGATCAAAAACATAGAACCCCAGAAAACACAAACGGCAACTCTTCAGGAGAAGGTTTAAGCTGTGTCGGAGACGGAAAGGCACCAAACCTAGCCTCTTTGAAACATTTTTGGAAACTACAAAAGATGAAACCACAGTTCTGTGTCTGTTTTTTTCTCTCACTCTGATGTTGATGTCTATGTCTATTTTAGTTTATTTATTGACTTCTTTTGAGTGATTTTCCCCAGAGAATCCCCCCTCCTGTAAGACTGTGATCTCCAGAGCCCTCCACCACTGCTCTTTTGCCTTTGTGTTTTTGAAACAGAGATTTACGAGGGAACAGAATGTGTCATCGCATTACATGGCTTTGTGTCTCAGCAAAAACACACAGGCAGCTCCCTGACAATTAACTACCCACTCTCGGCTGAGTAATGCCACCGAGCCTCCAAAGAGACCCTGTTTTAATGTCACCAGATGACACTGTGTTACACAAGCGCAACACTGTGACTCGGTCTGCCGATAAAGTCTGCTGAAAGAAGAAACGTTGCGTTTTGTATGGTCAGCGTCGCAGCGATTCGGGAATGAACTGGCATGAACATGAGCTGAAACTGTCTCTTCTTAGACTGTTCAATGATCTGCGAGTGCTGCAGGTCTGCCTCAATCAGATATTGATGGTCGGCATCTCACACATCCTCCCCGAGAGGCCAACAGTAGCGTTGTCAGCGCTTATTAGGAAGCATTATATTTGTGTTAATGGAAGCTGAGGAGGTGATGCCGCGATCCCACCTTGGACCAGAATTCGGGGATTACTCTGAGGAAGCGGTTCTAGAGTTAGGAGAGTTAGCCTGGAGCTTTTTGCCAGCAAATGTTTGGCAGAGAGAGGGCCCGGGGAATGTCACCATGGTAACGGTGGCACGCCGCAGCGTCAAATCTGGCTAAAGGAAAGTTAACGATGGGCTGCGAAGATGGAGGAAAAAAGAACTATGCAGAGATCGTAAAGCTGAGACACGTGTTCATTCAACCCTGCACAGAACTGGACTTCTGCAGCTCAGTCCTACTGATTTACAGATTCTTGGTGTCCTTAGACATCTACTATTTCAAACCAGATTTCTTGCAGATGAAACATTGTCAAAGAGTTGCTAAAATCCTGTATTCACTTGAAATTTAAATCAGAAAAGTTTTCTTTGGATTTTCTTTATTCGGGTTTTTTACTCATGTATGTCTGTTGTACGTCACTCTAACAACATATTATGCAGTTTCTAAAATATGAGGAAAGTTGTCTTTAAGAAACAGGAAAGAAACTCCAGCAAAGACCTAAAAAAGGACTTGATAGCTACATTTCTCTTTGATTGATTATTAGCTATATGTATTAGTTTTTCAGGAACAAAGTTGTTAAAGCTAGAGTACCATTAATGAATGCAGATTGGGATAATATGTGTTTGCTTCTTAAACAGCTAATTTAAAGTTAAACTGTTGCTAAATAAGTTTGCTGCATAACTTATTTCAATAATTACACTCAAACTGAACTCATATTCATAACAAACAGTAATTTTTTGAGTTTATTTCTATTATTATGTTTTTACTGCTAATTAAAGCTTGAAACCGAAAGTTAGAATATTAAACACAGTGGCTCTCAAAGCACACACATAAAAGGTAAGTGCGCACAAACTAAAACTACGTTGGAGCCTGTTAAATTAGAGCACTCGTCTTGAGTTTACACTAGCCATCAAAGATGGAGAACCAAAAGACCTGAAATAAAGTTCCTCCATCAGAAAAGGAGTTTTTATGTCATTTACATCCTATATGTTGCAGAGAGGCTAAAAAGGGTTGAAATTATCCCACAGGACAAAGCTACTGGTCAGGAGCACCACAGCATCATGCGTTATCCCCAGCCTTCAGTCACTGCGACAAAGATGTTAATATGGGGGGATTATATTGACCAGCGTCATGTCTGCAGGCTTTGTTGGAAGATTTTTCCAGTTTTAGAAAGTCTAAGTTTTAGTCCAGCCCTATTGTAATCGTGGTCAGAAAATCTATGGGGCTTAGAATCTTAGAATGACTCCTCTGTCATGGCCCCAGGGGGTCTGTATCGATTTAAATGTCACTAAGCAACTTTGAGGAGGGTGGCAAGAACCCTGCCTTCCACACAAAACAACTACAAATGTGCTGACTGCTTTACGGCATACATCTCTTCCCCCGTTTTTTATCTCCAACTGATCTCATCATGACATTGTTTCACCGTAATTAGATTCATCAACTCATTGCTTTTCATCCTTCACGCAGACAATGAAAACATGAATGTACTTCCATCCAACTAATCAGGATTTGACCACGCTATGCGCTGGGGCTCATGGGAAATGTAGTCTTCCTTCAGGCAAATCACTATCGCTTTTGTCCACGCTGGCCGCCGTAATCGACCAAAACTGAAACTTCTTTGGTGTCGCTTCACAGATAAGAATCAGCAAATCAGATAGATAAATGTCACAAGTATTACAATAAACAGATGGTTCTAAAAGGATATTACAGTGAAGTTTTAATGGATAATACCCATTAAAAAAACTGTTTATATCGAGCTTTAATCAAGATCTACCAACTGAAAACAATCTGGCCGTACAAATGTATATATATATATATTTAAACTAAAGAAAAGTAATTTAAGTAGTTAGTATTTCCGGCATATTGTCTTCTGTTTCAAACAGGATGACACATATAGTAGTTACAGAGTTACAGATTTAAAGAAATGTATGCAATCTACGTATCTATGTCATCGCTTTTTCACATTAAAGTATACGCATGCACTAGTTTAATTTATTTATTTATCATTTATTTATTTTGACCCAAAAAAAAAAAAA
>JAVLVB010000790.1:92894-143625 GCA_032876305.1 Orestias chungarensis | reverse complement strand
ATATATATATATATATATATATATATATATATATATATATATATATATATATATATATATATATATATATATATATATATATATATATATATATATGTAGGAAGTTTGGTTTGCAAATTTTCAGAAAATCATACAACATTGCAGACATTGTTCAGCATTGCCACTGTGCTTTACGTTCACTGCAAAACAGAGCAGAGAAAAAAGTGGTATATGGTTAAATGATTAACATTTCGTTCTGTCTGTCAAGCTCTCCTTTTGCACAGCAGCGTCAACCCACTTGCCTAGGCCAAATGTCTACCTTCTTCACCTTTGCTGCAGTAATTAAGTTCCCCTCTGCCTTCCTGCATAACTAATGACCAGCTAGTGTAAGTACAAGTCCGGTAATCTTTTTTCACTCGTGTTTTGTCTGAAGGTTTCTAACTTTCTTCATTTTCTTATTCCTCACCTTACCCATGAAGACTGTCCACAGGCTTTCTGAAAGCTGAAACATGAATCACACTCCAAACGTAGACTGCTGAACTTTGCCTCTCTCTTAGAAAAATATTTGTTTCAGAGAGTCATCGTGGAATCTTAAATTTGTGTATCCATTTTCAAGCTTCTCCAGCCACATGTTGACATCTATAACCAGGTGAATGTAGTTCTAGTATAAGGCACTTTCAACAGTCAGTATAAATAGAATAGCTGTTATAAATATATATATATATAAATCCCTTACATTAACTATGACACAGGCACCAAGCTTAATTATACAGCTGTCCAACTGGCCTTTAACATAAAAAGCCAAAATATAGTGACGGCATCTAAAAACATTGATTTGTGGTAAGGATATCTTTCTGAAGTTCAGACATCAAATTTGATACCATTGTGGATTTTGGTTACTTGGATGGCAGACCAGGTTTTCTGGAAATGGTCCGTAAATATGAAGACCCGTACCAATAAACCAGTTCAAATACATAAGTGCTTAAAAGGACATCTGCTCATTGTGGGTATTCTGCATGGATTTTATTTTGGGGGCCTTTTGGCAGCATCTTGCCCTACAGTGTTTGGTACGGGTGTTTATCTGGCCACCATATGTGGGTGGCCCACAGGTTGTTGTTGCCTTCCAGGGCTTTCCTCTCTTGGATAAGGTTGATGTGTAGGAGTGCCTAGTTCAAAGTATTGTGGTTGATAAAAAAAACGTTAGTATTCTAAAATATTATTCATATATATTATGTAAATATATATATTATATTATCCTTGTTTGAAAGCACCAGGTTTATTTAAGTGAAATGTGATGTTAATGCTACTACTACTACTACTACTAATAATAATAATAATAATAAAATTTAAATGTAATTGTCCAACCATCACTTTCCTATCACCTAGCTCTAAAAATGGTCATTCAAAAAATAAGCAACGCAATGGAGTTGAATCTGAAAATAATACTCTGACAGTAACAAAGAATAAATAGAAAAGTCAGATTCATGACTTAAATAGTATTTCAGGTACACAGAAAAACATTTTTGTTTCATAATCTGAAGAACAGAAGTGAAAGACAATGAAAATCACACCGTGTTTTGTCAATAGTCCAGCTACATCTCTTAATAGGATTACAACACTAGGTATTGCACAAAACAATTTGAGAATTCAAATAGTTTTTTCTTTACCATAATCTCTTTTTGTAACAGCTTTATGTATAAAACAAGATATCTTTGGTTTTAAGTCTGTTTGAACATTACTGCTCTGTGGATGGTTTTGTCCATTATGATTTACCTTAGTATCATGTAAAGCTGGCCCCGCATTAAAAGAGCAAAGATGTTATGCAAGACGTGAGGAGGAGTAGATGCATAAGTCTTTTAAAAGACAAAATAGGACAGCCTGGAAGGTTATGATGCTCTCCTCTGGCTCAAATGTACAGAGACAACTGCTAAAGGTCTCATTATTGGAAAAAAAAGAATGAGGCTGGAAGTCCTTCAGCTTTGTGCCCACAAAAGTAACCTCATGCAGTACCTTTTTGTGCCAAAAGGAAGATTTACTTTAACTATTCTAAATTACTACTTACTTTTTAGAGTTTTTTAGAGTTTTTGTGTATATTTGAACATTAAATTTGATTTTTCTAATAGCAAGCATAGATGCATATGGTATACAAATAAAAAATAACAGTAATTTACAAACATGATAAATCATTTCAGAAGTGGCTGCAGAAGTGGTCCTGGTAAATCCATCTGTTCACCAATCTGTACCCATTTATGTTAACAACTTGTCATTTCCTCTTTAATCTTTTTCTATTTTGCTTTCACCAGCAGTCAATCTTTTTTTTATTTTATTTTATTTTTTTTATTCACATCAGCATAATCTTTAAGGGTCATGGAAACAGATAATTGACAAAATCACTCAATTCTCATTTATAATTTAGTTTAATTTAAGATAAAATGTTCCCTGATCTAATCACAATAACTCAGTGAAACCTCCTGATGGTGAATAAGTATATTTGTAGCGAATATGTATGGAAAATGCTAAATGTAATTTAACATTTAACACTGGCAAATAGCTTTTTTTGCAACAATTTAATAACAATCAGTATTTAAAATCATATTTGGTAGCAATACACCCTGATGCAAAGAAATATTCCATATTCCATTTGTTTAAATTAAGTATAAAATAGCTGTATGATACATTGTAAATAAAAATATAATGTAGAAGGGATGTCTTTAGTCATTGCTTTGAGGCTTTTTCCCACATACACACAACATAACAGTGGAATAAGAACTAGCTGCAACAGAAAAATCCTCCAGGTGACTGCCCTTTAAGTCCACATTGTTTAGTAGTCAAAAGGATAAACAGATTATAGATCAAATAACCTCCTCAAGATATGGTCATCTAATAATGTAAAATCTTCAAAACCATGGCTGCACTTCAAGGTGTGGCAATGTACAAATTTCCTGTGCAAACTGCAGTCAGGTTTAAACAAGGACAAGAGATAGTTATGCAATGAGGAAAACTGATATCTTTTTGCTAGATGGAAAATGGCTGCATACACTGTAAACCCTCTAACTCTATACATTAAGCTGTAATATGCCAGCAAACTGCATCCACAGGCCTGAACATAATGAACAGTTTTACCATTGAAAACTATGAGCCATTCTAGTGGTCCTAATGTTATGCTGTCCCAGTGACAACAGTTTCACACTGGTGGTAATCTTGGCAACTGATGTCACATACTGACAACAGCTAAAGTACATTAATTTGCTTTAAGCATGTAACATTCACAAGTAATGAAAAGCCTATCAAACACACATGTGAAGTCGCAGGACATTGCAGTAGCTTGAACTTTTGACATTCTGTATATGTTACTTTTCTTAGGAGAACATAAGTGTCGCAGAAGGAAAGATTAGTTTAGCAACTGCAGAAGCAAGTGGCATTGTCTATTTGCCTCAAAGTATTTTTTCCATTCATCATCCCATGACAAATTAATAAAGAAGAGTGGTGAAAAGCCCAAAATAAAGCAACTGTAGTATTTGGTAAGAAAGACAAAAATCAAGGTGGGAGCAGTTATCAAGAACAAAATTGTCCAAGAAGGACTGGAAGGCACTGACAGCAGAAAAGTCACAGATGTTTATTAAAACGAACAAATAAAAATAATATAAAATATCATGACACAATTTCACTGAGAAGGGTAAGACAATCCAGTGTCAGTTAGGGAATTAACATTCAAACAAAATATTTTTATTTGAAAGTGATGTCTTGTATCAAGGTAGCAAAAACCTTCACCAGTATCAAAGACTGAAATTCAAATAGCTCAGAACAAAGGCTGAAAAGAGAAAAAAGAGCCTCTTGAATTTTCTTTTTTTCTTGCTTTGAAAGGAAGAAGGGCAACTAACTATGATAAAATATTGCAACCTAATCTCTTGTCTTTCTTTTTCACTTCTGTATTTTTCTTATTTTTCTAAACCCATTTATTCCGGTGCTTTTTGTCTTGAAAAGGAAAAGTATATCACAGTACCTGTGTATTACTTTGCAAAGTGTGAGACTTAGAATCAAACAACTTGAATACCTTCCTGTCTATTTAATGTTGGCAAAAATATTTTCTTTGTTAACAATATATAAACGACTATACTTCCAGTGCAAAACAAAACACGTCCTTCAGATTGTGAAACTGTGAACAATTTGTTATGGTTGCACCAGGAATCTATACTGAGCAGCCCAGTAATGAATGTCCTGAAATAAAGAAACGCTACCAAACTAAAATGTATTTTCTGTATGTAGGGTTCTATCCCCTAAAGTATTGACATAGTTATCACTTACAACATATCCATCTACGCATCTAAGATTGATATTGAGAGAAACATAAACATGGAAAACAGTTTCAGGCTCGGTTTAGCTATAACCAAAGGGTACAGAACTGTTGACCTAACTTAACAGACACGGAGAGTATGTCAATAATATCTCCACAAAATCCAAACATTTATTGTAAATTAAATATTTTACTACTTAAAAGCCTTTTCCACCACAGCCAATTCTAATTAATGCACACGTAAAGACAAAAACAAACAAAGTACATTGTATCCTCAAGTTAGTATGAAACCCAGCAGTTATGCAATTTCTTCTTTTAACTGTTAGGAATTAAAATTTTCCAATGAAAGGATAATGGCTTCCCTTCATGACATTGATATTTAGATTTTGACAAGAGACTTATCTCTGGATTTTAAACCTTATTCTGAAGGTTTCTGATGAACTCTTTTTCAGAGATCATCCAAGGTCATTGAATCAGTTAGAAGCTCTTGTTACCTGAGTGGATCTTGGACTGACAGAGAAGATAAGGGAGAAACATGACAAGGAATCGGTCTCTGCTTCTCCCAGTTAGCATTAGGACTCATGACCCATGCTGTTAGGATGCAGAAGTTTAATCTATGTTTTTACAGTGGAGGCAAGGGGATTAGTGTTTCTGGCTGTCTGCTAAAGACATCTGGCTCAGTAGAAGGGACAAGAACTCTGAACCAAAGAAAGTTGCCTAGCTTCTCATCATCTTTTTACCTTCTTGCTTCCCTCTCTCCCCATATTTCTGTGCTTATTGACTCTGGGACTGTCACTGAGTTTATGGATGAGTTTTGACAAGGATCCTAGAATTAGGCTATATCCAACACTGTCATGGGCATACTTAAAATTGTTCTCCCGGTCACAGATTTCCTACACTTATCCCCCGCGCCCCTTTACCTGTGTTAAATATAACACATTTTTGAGTCTAAACATGCTGCTCACATCTTAATTAACTGAAGAGTCTGCATTTTTTTCACTTAAATTGAAAGAGCAGTTTTAAGGAAAACTAACACTGTAACTGACTCCGTTAAAGAAAACAAAAAAAACAAAACAAAACAAAAAACATTAAAGATGTTTTTTATACTGAGACCTGTGTCCACAACTGAGGAGAATGAGACTCATGAAGCCAAAAGATATTGCCTTGAGGTCCTCAAAGTAAGAGGAAAAACAGCAGGGGAGGGCAGGGAGCTAGGAAAGGGAGAGATTCTTTCTGAAAAATGTTTTGGTCATTGTGGGCTTGATGTCCTTAGGTTTGCCTGGAGCATATGTTGGTTACATAACGCAATTTCAAATCGTTTAAAGATTTGAAATGAAAACAGATGGGTGGGTGTGCAGATGAATGGATGAATAGGTGGAGTATGTGTAGGAGGCATACTATCATAGCAGCATGCTATCATAGAAAATAAATACAATGAAGGTTTTTACACTAACCCCATTGTCCCTTTCTGCTGCTGAAAAATATGCACCCATATTGTGATCTGGAAAAAAAAGCTTGCAGTGCACAATGTTGAGGATTCTCTTTTCTTCTCACATACAGTAGCAAAAACATGCCAGTAAAACTTAACTGATCACTGTGGTCACTTTTTAGACATGTTATTTTGCAGCACAAAAGTCATCTAAAGACAAGCTAGATTCAAAGCTGCAATTTACAGCATGGGTTGGTTTCCTCATGAATTAAACCAATATATTTTGCACCCAAAAAAAAGAAATTGTGTAAATGTTTCAAGGTGTTCCTCATGTGTCCTACTCTAGCAACTTTGTTCCAATGGTGTGTCACCATAATATTAGCAGTTTTCAGAGTTCACAAATAACTATTATGGCTATTATTTATCAATGAAAACTGATAGTACTCAAGAAAGAAAGAGCAATAAAACGTCATTATTTAAGCAAGTATTGAATCTGTTAAACCTGCTATATGTTATGCAGTTGTAGGTCGAAGTTCCTTATGCCTGTCCCAGCTTCTATTGTGAAAATGAATTTTAGTTTTCGGTTAATGATAAAGGAAAGATTATATAAGCCTTAACTATACTCATTTTTAGCTTTGAGTAAGTAAACTAAAGCACACAGTGAAAACCCACTCAGGATCATTTAGAAAATAAATCCCTGACAGGACAAGGTCTGAACAGTCTTGCCAGTGCCCACTGTTGCTAATTTATATTTGGCCATGGCTTTAACCTAAACTTGGAAGATAGTTACTCAGAAAGATGAACCTCTGAATTAATTATGCACATTTGGTATTGCCTAATTATCAGAGTTTTAGCGAGTGAAATTGATGGGATGCTAAAAATAACCTCAGATCAATCCTGTCCTCATTCTGTTCCTGTATAAACCCAACACATTGTGTAAGCTCTATGCAAATACCCCTGCACCCTCAAAAAATAAAACAAAACAAACTAAATAAAAAATTCAAATGTGAATAAGGTCTACTTTTGTCATTTTTACAAGGAATCACAAAAATTCTTACAGAACAGTTGATGCTCAAAAACGAAAAGAAAATTAATGGTTTTAGTTTGAAAGATGGCTTTTATATCCCAATATTTTGATTTTGTGCTACCACTACAATCGTGGTGTCATCGTAGACCAAATCTGTTTGATTTTGTGAATATGGGTTATTTGCTGCACAATCATTCATGTTTGACACCATTTTATTCAAATTTGTAGAAAGTGGTGGTAAGATGGGGACTTCATTCATCTTCTTAACACACTTTTACAGGGTTTACCATTACATATATTGTAATACTTTAGCAACATAAAAAGAAAGTGGGCTAGGTTTCAGACATTTTATTGTTTCTAGAACACATGTACCAGGGATGCTTGTTCCAGGTTTTGCTATGGCCAGTCACATAACATCTCCAGAAATGTATGTTTTACATTCCCTGTGTATTCTAGAGTAGTTATTACCTTCTTATGCAATTCTGCCTAATTATCATCTCCCTTTTACAATGGGAGGGATTTTTCCGATTGAGCTTGATTTCTCTGGAGGAATTTCGTCCTAGCCAATCTTTAAAGAGAAGGAACAAGAAGGACAATTTTGATTTTCTGTGCTGTTTTTGATTTGTAGCATGCTTACGCTTGTATTTTGGCAATGTTAGTGTAGAACAGTGTTTTTCAACCTTTTTTGAGCCAAGGTACATTGTTTTCATTGAAAGAATTACGAGGCACACCACCAACGAAAAATGTAAACAAATGATACTCTATAGTCGCATATATTAAATTTATAGTAATTCTTATCAGAGTGTCTTTAATATGACTCAAATAAATATGTATTTTTTGTCATATTTTATATCTCTTATTTTAAATAACACTTAACATGTCCACTTCAAAAATACTCAACAATTATCCAATTTTACCAAGATAATTTCCACGGCACACCTGACGATCACCCTGGTTGAAAAACACTGGTGTAGAAGGTGAACAAAGGCATGCAGTCTGTCTTGGCCACGCTTCCAAATATTAAACAATTAGTCTGAGAAAAAGGAATGTTTGGAGTTTTTATTACCAGCCATCTCTTGCAATTTGGGACTTCTCTACACCTCTCTTGTAGTGGGGGATGGATCTTTAGAGCCTGCGCAATTTCTAGTAAGTTTTATCGAGCTAGCGTATAAGAAGTCATGGTAAAATTATAGTAATTGAGAAAAATCAATTTCAATCATTCAAACAGGTAAACAAAAGTCCACGCCTCCAGCACGCATTCATTTCCCAATAGCTGGTACTCCAAGCCCTCTGTACGAAGTAATGCCTAGATCGAGGAGCAAAACGAAGCCAAAAATTTTAACAACTATGGCCAATTAATGGTAGAATACACACGCCCAGAAGGACACTTTTTTTGTTTTAAGTCAAAGCCCTGTCAGCACGCAATGATGGAAAACAATAAAGATTTTATCCACCACACAGAACCCTGACAGCTGTAGAGCTGTCATTATATGATCATGAAGTCATTTCCATGCCCAACTTGAAAGCATATTATTATCATTAAACAGCAACAGTAAAATGTCAATCAATGCCATGCCATTATTGCCTCACAGTTATTGTCACAGATACCCATGTGGTCATCTTTTTTCACGATCTTATATTTACTATTGAAGTGCCACTGTTCTGTAGTTTTCTTAAACTTTGGGATGCTTGAAAAAATTACTGATAAATAATATTTTATGACACAATTTCAAAGGACCTTTTTTATTGTCTATTTGACAAAGGCGAGCAAAAAATAAAAATCTCAAGCGCTCAAACCTCAAGAGCTAACAGAAACAATAGGACTTCAGCTTCTCCCTCATGTTTGTGCCTCTTTGTGCTCTCTGCCCCAGTCCAGTAAAGAATACTTTGTGTGCTTCACCAAGGTCTTGTAAATCTTGTTTTCAGAACTAAATCATTTGCAATCAGTTTAAATAACTCAAAGTTTCAAAACACTACATCACTACAACCACATTTCCCCATTGTGTGTGAAATAATTGAGGTTGACTGTTAAATAATACATATAAATAAACAGATTGTATGTAGTGGTATTACCATACTTTAACATACAACCTTTATAAAGCCCTCAGAAACATTATTAGCTGAATCAAAGTGATGCACATAGCTGCAAACTATAAATACACATTAAAAATAACATAAAGGCCATAAGAACAAAAGATTACACATAATAGAAGCTACAAAACAAAAAGGTCAAAATAACTCTCTCATGATTTAAAAAAATAGGCAGTAAAGAAGCCTCTCTGATATGCAAGAGTAGGTTATTCAACAGTTGAGAAGCAACCATAGAGAAAGAATACCCTCTTCCCTCTGAGCTTCCTCTTAAACAAGAGGGGCAAGGACTTAAATATGGGTGAAGAACCTCATAGAGGTATGGTGAGGCAAGACTATTCAAAAATTTAGAAACTAAGAAAATAATTGTGAAATAAACTCTTAAATTGAGAGGAGTGAGGCATAACAGGGGTTCAGTTTTTAATATACGTCTTAAAGTTTTCAAAATCTTTTGATGGAGCCACAAAGTTTGCTACACTTTGCAGAGCCAGGGGTTCTCTTGAAAACAACAGAACTGTGTAAAGAACACAAACAGTGGAATTGGCCACTCAATTGCGTTTACAGCCACTGAAAGAAAAACTGTTGTTACTGACCAACTGCTTTCACTTTATATTCGGTATGCCACCTGCAACCACAGTGGAGGAAACTAATAAAACAAATAAGCAGCAAACAATGCAGCATGGTAAAATACAGAACAAAGCATTACTTAACTTTATGATGTAAACACAAATGTGGTTAATGTGCGATTGACAGGAAATAAATATGTATTTCAGATTACAATTTGGCTGTATTTTATTAGTGATATAGCTATGTTCATTTTAGTATATTAATATTACACTAGGATGAATTTTGACTAGTGATTTGCGGTTGCTGTGGTGTATCCTATCCATGGACATTTCAATGACTATGCCTCTTCGTCCTCGACCCTTTAATTTTGCTCTAAAAAAAGTACAAGATGGAGACCACTGTGCTCAGTGGGACCTTCAGAGTATCCATTCCCCCACTGATGCCTCAAGACAATCTGAAGTCTAAGAACATTTCATTTTTATTTCATTCTTGGTGTTTGTGCTCTGACATGTACTTTCATCCGTGGGACCTTCGGTTGAGAGATGTGCCCCGTTTCAAGTCAAGTCCAAAAAATAAGTTTAGCGCAGGTGGAGTCCTTTCAAACACTAAAAAAACAATAGATGGATAAACAGTGGACACAGCTAAATTTTGAGCTTCACAGGAAAGGCTGTGGATGTTTATAGTGATTTCTTGGTTTATTATTCTTATTAAATGTTCTATGATCTCTAAAACTACTCTCTACCTTACAATGATAGGTTATTTGTGTGTACAATTTTGTGAAAAAGAGAAAAATTTATTTCATGTTTAATAATTTACAATTTTTTAGTAAGGCTAAAACAAGTTAAAAATATGTATCATTGCTATGTCCCCTACTTTTCTTTTTTGAGCATATGTTTGGTGCAAAAATCAACAATAACAAAATGTGTTTATTTAGCTACATAATAAAGTTTGACTGTAAACATCTCCTTTTTATCCATTCTGAATGGACTGTAAGGTGCAAAGGGATGTCTGTCTGCCCATTTTTCGCCACAGGCAACAAAATTCAAGGAGCATAGCTACAAGGTGCAGACAGGCAGAAAGTACAGATATAAGTTTAAAGTTTTCTAACTTACTGAATCCACACAGTCTTCACTTACAATTTAATACCCTAATTTTAGTATAATGGTTCTGTTATTTATTTTTATTTTTATTTGTTGCTGCTTTCTCGTTACCAATTTGTCAGCAGAGACAAAGCTAACCTTGTCAAAGAACGCTTTTAAAAAACTAAATATGAAACTTTATTCTGTCCAGAGGTGAAAAAACTCTCTGTGCCTTCTATGACCACCAGAAGGTCAAAACTGCCAGCAGCCTTTTAAAGGATCCATCTCAGACTTCCATACCCAATGCTTGACTAGTTGCCTTCTGGACTCAGATAGAGAAGTCCAAGATGCAAAGTTCAGTTGAGTAAAAACACATTAGTCCACAGAGCAATGTAGCTCTTCAACTCACTCATGTCTATACTAAGAAACATTTTTTTTTCCATCTTCATTAAAAAAATTCGGACACTGCCTATACTCCAACTATATTTAGACAATACAAATATGCTACAACATTGTCACAAATATTAAACATACAGATAGGTTCATGAAGAACCCACTTCATTATGTTCACATAGTGCTTTAATCCAATTCACATATCACCTTCTACTAGCAAAATAAAGTTTTGACATCTAACCAGTCTTGGACAAAGTACACAACTTAAGTAGTTAAAGTAAAAGTTGCATGTTAAATATTTTACTTAAGTTTAAGTTACTAAGGTAGATTTTTATATATGTATATATATATATATTTATATATATATATTTAAAATAAAAAATTGTAATTTTACTGAATTGTCTTATTGTTTTCTAATCCTTTTAAGGAAAATTGTAACTCTCTGAAGCCACCTGATTGTGCAGTACACGACATTAGTCAGACATAATTTCTCCAAACAGTTTCTATAATATATATTATCCAGTGGATTGTTTAGTGTCTTGCAGAATCTCAGTCCTGATTTCGTCTAGCTTGGAGGTGATACAAACTGATTCTCATTCCAAAACCTAATTCTAAACTTGAGGTTCTCCTACAGTCTCCATTGCCAAACTCTGTTTATATGAAGGCGGCCGAACATGCAACCCTAAACATTGATGACGTTTTTACAAATTCATCCCGGTTGTGAGCGGCAACTGGGATTAGTTCCATTCCAGTGAGAAGTATAGTTTCTTGCCAATTACATTTCCGGAAGGAAAAACAGCAACCACAGATTACAAAGAAAGCTGACCTGAAAACAAGCTTCATAAAAATGTAGAGGAACGGAAAGTACTATATATTTCTTTGAAATGTAGAAGACTGAGAGTTATGTTTCTAAAAGAAAAACTACTCAAGTAAAGTACAGATGCTCAAAAAATGTACTTAAGTACAATACTTACGTAAATGTATTTTGTCCACTTCTGCATCTCATAACATGATGTGTCCCTACAGCGTGCTGTGGGGAATTGTTTAATAGTTCTTAATGGACTGTACACCACATTTCTCACATATCTTGTTCCGACCGCATCTATGTCTCAAATGAGTTTTCATTTTATTTGTCCCTCCTCTAAAAAGAAAAAGGAGGAAAACCACAATTAATCATTACACCGCGGCTGATGACAACTGTAAAATAATTAAAAAAATGCACACCCATTTTATTTCAACTGTGTTTTTGTTTTTCTACCTTGGATACAGTTTGGTGGGAAAATCATTGATCATTTTATCATTAAGGCCAGAAGATAATAATAATTGGAACATGTTAGATGTTTTTTTTCTTTGAGTCAAAATAAAGCCAGACAGACAAAATATTTTACAGCTAGAAGACGCAGTTAGCATGCTGTAGAACAACAACACTAGGAGGAGAAATGCAACATCAAAAACTACTATTTAAAGCATGGAGTTGTTTCTTCATAAATCCATGTAGCTATTTAAAAAACATAAACAAATGAACACAACTTCTCATATATAGAAGATTTTTTATTTCTGCTCTAGGGACCTGCTCCTACTTCGAGCGAAGCCTCTTCACTTCTTACAAATGTCTTTGTAAATTCTATTCAATGGCTAGCATTGGTGTTCATAATCTTTTTCAAATATTCTCTCCAGCTCTTAAGACATTATAAATATAAAAACTTTGTTGTTTGGAAGCTTAAATTTAATCTCAGCAAAACTTTTCAACCCTGCTAAATTCTTATGGAGCAATGGCTGCACACAGTATTTGGCGTTGTTGAAGCTAAATATTGCCATCGTGCTCTTGTTGTGCTAAAAGCAGAGAAACGTTTAGCACAGCTGCTCAAGTAATGTACTTGGAACCTCTTGTACCTGTTCATGACAGGCAACTGTGGAAGGAGGCCTTTAGTGCAGCAGACGGCTAGGAGAGGGACCTGTAGGTTGCGCTTGTTCAAATTATGAGGTCAAATTTCACAAATTTTCGTAGAACTCTCAAACTGCTTTTTCTAAAGCCAGATTTGCATATGAAATGTTTCCAAATGTTTCATCCTGTATATTTTTTTCTGACATTATTTTTACCACTTTCTGTCAGGCATTAGTCAGGATAAAATGGGAGAGATGTAAAAAAAAAAAATAATAAATAGCTCCACTATTGTGGTGTCCCTTATGTTTGAACTGGGTTTATTCTGAATATCTAGTTTTCCGTTTTCAAACCAAAGACACTGGACGGGTTTTACAAAATACTCCTGTCAGATTAGAGAAATACTGAATCTACTGTATAAAGCACCATTGACCTGCTTAATGATATTACATTTTGCTCTGCTTTTATTTTTTTGTCTTTTAAGCATTCCGTTATTCTTTTAATTCTGGGTGGCAACAAGAGTCGTGCAAGTGAGCTATTTACAAGTATCATAGATTGTAGTCTGAACTGGAGGTGTTCAAAGATACTGCCTGCATCCCTAATTACAACTTAAACACTCACTGTGCACTGGTTATTTGCTGACTACCAGAGTTTATACATTGCAGCTTCATGGAAGTCCTTGACATGGACTACAAAGGTACTAAAGCTGCCTGTGGTGCATTCCTTATCTGCATAATCTTGGGTCTGCATTTCTTATGCTTTTCTACATAAAAGTATAGACGCTGTCTAATTAGACTTCACAGGTCAAAGGCTGTAGAGCTTTAGGAGAGACAGTTTCCCCTGGGGAGGTCATGGCCATGCATCTTACTGTTCTTTCACCTTTTCTTTTGTTCACCATCACAACTAACAGTTTTGTAAAACAGCATTTGGACAGCTGCACACTATACCCATAACAACAGAGATAAATAAAATTCTGCATACTTTAAAAAGAATTGGAGCGTTTCACTGACTGCATACATTGAGGTCGTAGAACTTGAATAATTGCTTGTGACAAAGGACTTGCAATGTGAGTGTTATTCTCTGTCCGAAGATTTAATCCCAGTACATAAACCCCTCTATAGCTCTCTTGCTGCTATTAATTTTTACTGCTAGCAGGTAAATGTCTCTGTTTAAACATAGTTGAGTTTAGCACAACATACTGAACCATTGCAACACTGAGTCATAAGTGGCCCATCACTAGTATCTTCACTGATAGAAAAGCCTATTTCTAATCAACTACAGACAGGGGGCCTGTATCTGTTGAGTATGTTTGCTTTAACACAAACACAGGTAAAAAGACTGAATATTCATACTAACACACACCCTATTATTGACATTCATTTGTAATTAACTTGGAAAACCTAGCCCTGACCCTTACACTAACCCTAACTATCACCTCTACATAAAAAGCTCTAAATGTAACCCTAACCCAATTCACACCATAGTCATACACCTAACCACTAACCCCAAAACAGCATTAATCCAGTACGGGACCAAGGTCTGAGGAGTAATCCGTGTCCACAAGAATAGTGTTTGTTTAAACATTAAGAGATAGTGGTTGGTAACTGCATTTGCAAATACACCTCTGCCAACAAACCAGATACTACGCATAATAGAACAATCATGTGTTATGACTTTTTGTTAAAATGTCTGGCATACTTTTAACCTCAAATTCTAGATTATTATTGTCCTAGCTTCCTAGTTTCTGACTCTGAAAGATAATAAATCCAGCAATTATCAAACGTACATAAAATATGCCTAGACATTCCTTTTCCCTCATTCTTCTCTTTTTCTACAATCCTTCTGTTGATGGTGTTTCTGTACTGAAATAGAGAGCACCTGCCCACCATTTTATTGTGTATGTCAAACATAAATTGCGAAAAAGGAGTGCTACAGTACTATAAAAACTGAATAAATTGGTAAAAGTAAGAGCAGTTAAGCCTTGTCAAAATATTGAGTTTAAGATTTTTTGGTATTTTTTAAATTATAATGGCTAATCTTGTCACAGCAGCAGAGAGGGTGAGAATGACGAAAGGGAGTTGATGTGATGAATGAAGGAAGAATGAAATTGTAAAAGTGGAGCTGGGAGGGATACAAATCTCCAGGGAAACCTAAGTTATGCAGAAATCCAATTTAAAAGATTGGCTTAGTGACTTAATCATTGAAGGTAAACCCAATGAAAATTATAAGGTAAATCAAAGGTGAAAATATGCAAAACACTTGTACTCAGCTCTGTCACTCTCATTTGCTGTTGCTTCATTCCCTCATCACAAAATATCACCACACTGCTTACCACTGAGACGGAGCAGGCTGCATGGGATGAAAAATAAGCATAACAATTAACTTTCTGCCTTTTTGGATTAATAAAACTCTTCATACAATGATATCAGCTAAATATGCGACGTGCCAAATTTGGAATAATGGCTCTATCTTAATACCTTTCCTGCCGTCAATCCAAATAATCCAAATATGTTTGTAAACCATTTGCAGTAGCATGATGACCTATGAGCCCCCCCCGTCTTGTGTATAAAGTACCTATAAAGCTAAAAAGGCAGGATCTGTCAAATCTGAAATGTTTTGGTGGATGAGAACCAAGGAGAAGTGTGTTGTGAGTAGGAGGTGGCCAAACTATTTAAATATTCACAGATAAAACAAACAGTTTATTAGACAATAATGAAGCAATAATAGAAGAGAACAAGATTTTTTTTTTAAACTATGACATATAATCCATGGTTTGACATTATGGAATGACATTTTAGAAGCAGCTTCCTATTTGTTCTGCCCTCTGGTATGTGCAGGGAGAGTAATTTGCTAGATCGTAGATAGGGTGCTAATAAATAGCTGTGCTAGCGGCTCACAAAGTCTTTTATCCTGACCTTTTCTATCAGGCTAAATCAATTGTCTGTTAATATGCCACTAATGGTGAGAAATCTTTGATTTGTTTGGCTCTCAAACCACATTGATGTTTTTCACACGTTTGCAAGCACAGGTGTTGTTATTACATTTACCATCGCAGGTGAATGTGTATGCCGCGGGGAAAACAACCACAACAGTACAGAAATACACCTTTTCTTTTTAAATTAGGTTTACTGAAACCGAAAAAGGTAGAAGCATGAATATTGCAAATTTGCATGAACAATTGTTTTACTTTTTAAATGCAACTTAATGTAACATCACAAATGAAATTTGTACTATGGTGTTTGTCTTTAGATCATATTTATTTTAAAAGAGATTATGTTCATTTTAAGGGGTGGGGTGGGGTTGGGTATCAAATATCTCTCCATGCTCCTTTTTTCATTTTTATACTACTTTAGAAGAGAAAGTAAATGCACATCAGTTTATCTGCTTACTTTTGTGTTTTCTGTTTTCTCCAGTTTAATTCTGGACACAGGTTCCCCAACTCTGTTACGAAAGAATCCAAGAAACGGATCCAGCTTTTTGATTATTGAAAGAAAAAAATTGCCTGTACAACACTAATATTTTTGCATAGAACTAAATAAAATCTATTTTACTATACATTCTCCCAGCCATAGCTTAGTGTTCATCTCAATTTCTTATATTACCACATTAATAACATCTTGCATTAATTTTTATCTTTTCAAAATATACTCTTTGGTAGCCAAAATTATTTTGTCTCATGCAAAACAAAGACATGAATTTTATTTTTGGCTTTAAATTATGTTTAAATAATATTGGACAGCATCATTTCACCTGTTTCATCTGCACTCCTACCTGTGTCCCAAACTTTACAATCAGGCTTCCAACAAATTCACAGTTCCAGATTATTTAAAGCCATAAAGTCAGTCTTCTGTTTTTTTTTTTTTTTTTTTTTTTACCAAGTTCTGCCTCACAGATTTTCCTGGGAACAAAATGACCCTTAAATGAAAGGTACAATTCACTGGATTGGGATATTTTCTTTGTAACATATGTTAAAAGTAAGCTAATAGATTTACATAATTTTAGAATTAAAAGTTTGAATTAAAAATAACAATTGTAAATATATATATATATATATATATATATATATATATATATATATATATATATATATATATATATATATATATATATATATATATATATATATATATATATAGGTTCTCAAACCAAATTGAGAAAGGGTATTTTGTGTTTTGCTTAACCTCTTGGAAAGCAAGATAAATACTTTGACACTTTGACACTCTAATTTATTTATACTGGTTATACTGTCAAAATTGTGTTTTGTTGTTGTTGTTGTTGTTTTTTAATTATTATTATTTTACTCTATATCTAGACAACAGAATGTGTAATTAGAAGAAGAGTCACAATAGGAGGTCAATTGTCAGTCTGATAGGTAGAATGTGTAGACTGCTATAAAGTAGAGTCACATTATCAAGGTTCAGGAAATACTTGCATGCAATAATATTGTGAGCAGCTATTTTCAATGTCCTATTAAAAACAAAACCTATGTATAAATAAAGTAATATGTCTGAATAACATTTGATTTGTTTTCTTAAATGCCATGGGTCAAAGGAAGTTCTGTGACAATTAATGCATTCACATTTTGTATTTACTTTTTCTGACATAAGAAAAGGAAATAACCTTCTAAAGCAATCCTAGATTACCAAAAGCTATATTATTGATTATTTATACCACAAAAACATACCTTGAAACATGCCCTAAGAGATAAAAAATGCCAACTTTACTTCTAGCACAGCTTTGTATGTACTGTCAGTGCCCTGCATCTTTATCAGCATTTCTACCTTTCTCAGTTACCTCAGCTTCCCAATTTATATGTAAATGTGCCTTCTTTAAGTATTGCTTTATGTGTATCTATCCGTCAGTGGCAGAGAACCTGAAAACCACAAATAAATAGCTTGGGCCTTCACATCCGTATGAGTCATTAAAATGCAGTGCTTTCAATGTGGCCCACTAAAAGAAGAAAATATCACAGGAGAGTTTACATTCCCCACCATCTGTGAAGAGTAGTGTGTGACCAAAAGTATTCCACTGTATGTTATGTAACAGCTAAAGGTTGTTTGTTTATTGTGATAAATTTAAGTATAGTAATAAACAAATATCATTGTACTTTGGTACTTTTGTAAACGTCCTTCTAAATTGGTAGTAAAACCAAGAAAAAATATTGCCTGTAAAATTGAAAGATGATGCTCCATCTGCTCTAACAAACTCTACAACTTTGAAAACAATGAACATGACAAAAGGTGTAAAATCTATAAATCTGTAAAAAATAAAGTTTGTTACATTTAGAAAACTTTCCTTACTTTTTTTTATTCTTTTAAGGACAAAATTATTTTAATAGTCAATACCAGTGTGTGTAAACTCCTTTTGTGTTTATAATGGTAACAAAACTTGATTAACAAGCAATGAACCTGTCAGTGCCCCTATCGTGTTTTTTTTTTTTTTTACCTTAACAACTCGGGAGAAAACAAAATTTTGTGTTATGATGTGTAGGTGTTTGAACCTTTAAGTTTTTGTTTTGATCATTTCTTGTTCATGTACTTTAAACTGGTTTTCAGTTCTTAGTGTGTTTTATTTTAGTACTAAATTAGTAGTAGTAGCTAGATTTTTATGATACCTTCGGATTTACTAAATGTTTCTATGGTAAATGATAAATTAACTTAACTTATATAGCACTTTTCTAATCAAACTGACCACTCAAAGGTCTTCATAGTGTCTCCACATAGTGGTTAATGATGTAAACTGCTGCTAAACTTCGTGTTTTACTTGATTTTCATTGACGATCATTCTGAAAGTGGTTTAGTCATACCATGCAACAGCAATGTATAACTATAAAGTTGTTTTTTCTCACTTGGAAGAGTTTGGCACAAATGCTTTAAGACAGATTTCATTCCTTTGAACCTGAAATGCAATAGATGGATCAACAGAAAGAAGATCCACCTGTCAGGACCTGAGTCATGTCTTTGCTGTGTGTTATCCCAAATCCAAAGGATATTTCTTTCACATTGTTCTTGTCAGATATAGATCGTTTTAAGACTTGTCACTCTTTCTTTTGTCTTCTCTTTGCCAAGATTCACATTTTTTGGGAGTGCTGTACTGGGCTTTTTTAAAGTATTCATATCTCTTAGTATCCATTTACCCTTTTCACAAATTAAAGCCATTAAATAGCATGTATTTTAATGGGATTTTATTACGGACCAGACTAAGTTAAAATGGCATGCTACTGTAATCCTGTTCCAAAAACAATAACATTTTTGACATTCATCTCTTTCTGCTGCTAAAGAATTTGTTCGTATGTTGAATTCTATAGAAAGATTGCGCTATGCTATGTGAACCCCCTCCCCTTTATTCCGCCAGCAAAGAAGATCTGCACAAGACATGTATAGTGTGTATGTTTTTTAACAGGCTGTTAGGATGTGGTAGAAATGTAAAACAGCCATGTGTTTTTAATCTTATTGGCGGGCAATGAACAATGAACTTGTGAACAGTAAATTAAAGCTTACTGTGTTGACAGCTGTGAAACTAATTAAATTTGAAGATGAAACAAGAAAGTTTGCAATTGGAAAACTTCAAAATCTTCTATTAAAAGAATGTCGTGTTTTTAGATTAATTGAACAAGTGTGTTTTATAAAATAAGGATTTCTCTTGTTTTTTCTCAGTTTTTACTCTAGCAAATTGTTAGTTCATTCTCATGGCATGTCAAACACATTTCTTGACAACTTCAGTCTTGACCTCTGTGGAATTTTGTTCTCTAATCAACCTGTAAAGCATTGACAGAACAACTGTATTTATAATAATTAAATATGGATCAAAAAAGGCTTTCAATTCCATGTGTTTGTACCAACTCTTTCTTTTGAATATTTTAGATATGCTTAATAACAAAGTCTGCAAAAAGGTGTATCTGCATATACAAAATTGAAAATAGGCAGAAGTCTATGGTACTACTACTGCACATACAAAAGCATTTGTGTGGTAAATGATAACTCTCTTGTGATGACTAATCTGCCAAATGCTTCATCTTCCAAGCATTGGAGGGAAATTAATCTGAGAGCAGCTGGCCTTAGTTATTCTCAGTCCTTTAACAAAATTTTTAAGGCAATTTCGTTGCTAAAACACCCTCTCCACATCACATCATCTTTAAATCAAGAGCATGCATTCTTAAAGTAAAAAAAAGGTTGTGTTGGAAGAAGTGGATTGAAATATTAATGATTAGACATCTGAGATGTCAAATACGGAACTGTCAATGGCACCTGAAAGAAGGATGGCAAGAACCTTATACATGTGTGAAAGGGGAACTTAGTAGTGATAAAGTAGAGGCTGGGGAGGAAAAATGTGGGGTCCCAGAGGGAGTGTACAGATGTCTTTGCTGTAAATCTGGAACATTAAACCACTAAAACAAATAGCATATTTTTCCCTGAAAACCAGTTAAACATCAGTGACCATTAGGTGTTCCTTATTTAAATAACCTCATGACAAAAACCCTATTGCAATTGTTTTGGTTTATTTTTCAATACATACATTTTAAAATATAAAATATGATTTGCGACTTGTAGTCAGAACTCTGACATTCTGAGTTCCAAGTGAGAAAAATATGCTGGAATGACCCTCCGAAGTCAGATGTCCCAATCAGAAAGTTGGAGAAATTTTCCCGTGTTGCCTTCAGGATCCAGAATGGCCAAGCCTCTTAGCGTAATAGTGAGCTGTGGTGGAACAATAAAATGCAGAACAAGCAACAGATACATTCTGTGTCCTGTAATCTGCAGAAGAGCTTCATATTTGTGTGGTTTTTGTCTGTCTTTCTATTTTTTTCTCACAGATTTTATAAGTTATCTTGCATAACTTTGTGCTTCCCATATGCAAAGAATGTAGATATTTTCTGCTTTAGGGGAATTATTCTACACAGTTTCTCAGCACATAATTATTAATGAGATACTGATCGCTCTGTGGATGTGTGTTTAGTGTGTCTGCAAAAGGGAACCAAACAACAGAGATCCAATATCGGATATCCAATCTTTTTTACTTTTTTTTTACTGGAACAGTGTTAACTCAGTGTGACATCCTCTCCCAATTACAAATTTCAACATCTAAGGCAAATGGAACCCAACATAATGGTAGAGATTTCTATTCATGTAAGTTTTATTATGCACTAAACATATTATGTAGTAACCTCCTATGGCACAACTAGCTCCATCAGTTGCATTACTTAAGTGCACTAAATCCAAATCAAATCCAGCCTGACATGTTAAATGAACACATTACATTTACATCAGTGTTACAGGTTAGCAGCCTAATTTTTTTTGTCTCCTATAACAGCCTTCAGTTGTCAAGTCTGATTTTTGGAACGTAGGTGTACTTCTTGCCTCAGGTCAACACTGAAAAAACACAAGTGTCTGTTCTTGATTGCTGTTCATTATCATACACTTACATTTCTGAATAAAGGATGAAAGGGGAAAAAAAGACTTGATAGTGGGGGACACCTCTGCTTTTAAAAAGTAATTTGGCTAAAATCAGGCTTTTGGAATATTCGGATTTCTTACTCAAGTGATTACATTTTCTGTCCATGTTTTGTTATAATTTCAGATTTTTTTTAATGAGTCAATGCACAATGTTGGTGACTAAACATGGTTCCAACCAACTGGATGTAAACACACACATGAAATCATGTTTTGCTTCTGCTGTGAGGGATTTTATTGGGGTAAAATACATTCCTTCTTGGCTACAAAGGCCACATTTAAAATAGAGTTAAATAATCAATTTAAGATGTCAGCAATTCACATGGAGCACAAAAGCCCTGCCTGGCCATAGGGAGAACCGAGAGTATTACCGAAGCGCCGGCCTAATATTGGCCTGCTGGCCTGCGTCTCTCTGTAAAAAAACAAAAAAAGTCTGCCGGGAGCGCGGCTATCAGATAGACAGGCCAGGGCTAAGAAAGGCCATTTAGAGGCACTCAGGCCGGCAGCATGTGAGGAGGGGAAGACGATTGGTTTATTTCGATTAAGACCCGCACCAAAAGTCCGTATCAACCACACAGGTGTGAAAGAAGGGGCGTGGCGTGTGTCTGGTGCCGGCAGCTTGAGCAACTAGAGAGCAGTGCAAGAAGTAGGAGAAGTTACTCGGGTCTCCCGAGAGGGTAAAAGGAACAGAGAGGGAGAGAGACAAAAAGAGAAAAGCGCTGGACGAACTTGCTGCCAAATGCAGAAAAGTAACAAACCTATTTATTCAGTCCCCCCTTGTTGCCATTAAAATAAAGATGCAAGTAAGTTGTAAAAACAAAAACAAAACACGAAAACTGTGAATGTTGGTAAAAATAACATTTTAAGGTTAAATGTCTTTTTTATGTTAAAAATATATTTGTACCAACATTTTGTGTTTAAAGTTTAAACAGAGACCCCCAGAGGAACTTGACGCTGCACACATTCAGTCTACAGTGTAAATATGGAGCCTATATAAGTTTAGCCTTTAAATTAAGATAAGGACTTCGATCTTAAAATCACTGATTTAAAAGCCACTTTGTTATTATTATTTACTTTTGGAATTATTTATTTGTCCGGCAAATGAGATATAATCTTATCTTTATCATGTATATGAGTACAAGGCCAAATCAGTGAGACATAGGCTAAATTATGTATGAAATACAGCTTATGGAAAAACTGTGAGCATCTGTTTACTATTCAAACATGGTGATGGTGATGACACCAGTCCTGCTGGTACTTCAGGAGAAGTGGAGCACTTGGGGAGCTACAGAACCATTTCTACAGTAGAACAACAACACATGAACACTACCAGACGCTAGCATTGACATAAATGGACCTCAACTGTATTAATAGCTTTCTTGGCAATATAGCGTTATTCTGTTAAATAATTTTGTTGTTGAATATTTATGTCTGTTGCTGATTTGCTGTTATGTATCCAAGACCAAACATGAACATTTGTTTATTCCAACCTTGGATTTACTGTAGCTTGAGGTTCATTAATATTATTAATTCCCTGGAACCTGAATAATGAGTTATGAGGTGGAAAATCTAATTTTCTACTCCGTTTTTAGATGCAAAAGCATAAAATAAAAACATTTGAATGTTCTTTTTATGATGCGGTAGATGGATAGACAGACATGCTTCATCTAACTTCTGAGTTGCACAGTATCCACAAATCTGACCTTTGGAAGTTTAGTAGTAAGATTGAATAGATAACAATACTGTCTGCAGGGGCAGAAGACACTATAAACCTAATGATGCAATTTTTGTCATAAAACTGTGACACAGAGAATTGATTTTGACATTTTGCTCTGACCAAGTACAACTTTTTTCATTTTTACATCTAAATCTTCAAAGTAGATGTTATATCGCGGTGATATTATGAGTGAATGTTATGTCACTGTCATAGTTTTGGATTAAGCAGAATAAAGACTCTCGAGACAAATTTCAATCGAGACAATAAATAAAATAAAATGAAAATGTATCCATCTACAGCATATTGCTATGTGCTAAACAACATGTTGAAGGAGGAGTTTGCTGTGATTTAGAAAAATATTTTTTCATAATCGACATATTTCACATCGTGTGGATTTACGAAACCCATATAAACATTATTGTATCAAACCAAACAATTTTCAAGTTTTGCCTAAGTACAATATGGATTCAGAATTCTATTTTTGTCTGGTGATACAATTTTGACATCTTATTTTTCCATCATTTTTAAAACTGATATTTCTTTAACTGGGTTTTCTGCAGGACAACCTTGAGATTTTACTCCAACATAAGGGTTACAAGTTTATGATAGCTTTAGTAATGTTTGACAGGACATCTGGATAAATTCTGTTCTCTCTAAAGATATAATTGACTTACAACAGCCACATTTTATAAGAAGCTTACAACTTATTTGCAAATATTTTTCTATGTTGAAACTCTGATAAAATGCTCTGCTAATTTTGTAATGTAGTTGCAATTTAATATATTAAAAAGAGCACATGGCCTCATGTGTTTAGATCTCTAATATATTTTGCCTACACTTTAAGACAATGTTGCGAGACAAGCAAATGTGCAAACTTTGACTACACAGCAGACTGAATTATATTGCTAAGTGCTGGGAAACACACACATAAATAAACGTAAACCCAGATAAGTGGCCGAATATGTTCTGTTTGTAAGTGGCCCTTAGAAGCTTGGGTTTTGAAAGAGTAGTAGCTTTACTAGCACAATAAACATTGATATGGCTAAAATGAGAATGCTTTTGTCTGAGAGCTGCAATACAAAAAATCTAAATTTTAAAATTAAAGAAATTTGCCTTATTTTTAAAAGCACTCAATATTGATTTTATTCAAATGTACATAAAGTTTGTATCTAAACATAAAGAAGCCTTGTGTGCAGATTATGTCATGTGAGCATGAATCAAACAGAGCATCATTTCTGGATTCCTTGCATCTTAACAGATGGAGCTTAATGAAATCTTAACCAGTTAAATTCAATTCCTATTAAAATAGAAATTTGATTAAATTAAGTCTCCTGATGGACAAACAGAACCATTTAGGAACTTCACATAAAAGGTTTAGGAAAGGGAAATCACTTATGTTTTTGGGAACATAAAATAATGGATTATCTGATACTGTTTATGAAATAAAAACAAAGACAGTCTTAAAGGATGAAAAACAACATAAAAAAACTAAACTTATGACATAGGTTTGACACATCTGAGGCTTTTCATCAAGCACAACTAAAATGACAGAAAGTAGACTTAATATTAAAATGTGCTCTCTTTTCACTAGCACTCAACTATTTAGTTGAGCCCCAGTTCTTTTTAAGCTGTGATCAGCTAAGTCACACAAACATCCCCTTTATGTGATGGGCATTTCATAAAGCAATGCATTATTGTTATTAGCGTTCAGGGGCTTCGCCCAGCTGCTAACGCTGGGCTGAGAAGCAGTCATTAAATTCAAATTGAGCACTATTTTCTTTTGGCTCAGCAGCACTCGTTTATTTGTTTCATAAACTAAACTTTATTTGCTTCACCCTCATGAATGTGTGCTTTCATCAGTGGGACGTTTTAATAAACCTGATGCAAGGTGCTAAATTGGTAATTCATTAGCATGCTATTCACTATCAGGTTCATTAGTTGAAACCAATTTCTAATGCAATAGGGTCAAACAAAAGTGCAGCTGCAATATTCAGCCCAGTAACAAATGAAAATTAGAATGACACTGCTCATGCACACCAGATACACCATCACACCTTTACTATGCATATTTAACATTGTTTCACTATAATGTCATTTTTTTGGTGTTTACATTTTTGGTAACTGTTTTATTATCTCATCATATGTATCCTTTATAATCTACCACCAGTCATCACATTGTTTTTGAAAACGTTTTAAAATGTAAGGTACGCTATGGTAGGTGATTCTGAGGGTTTTAATATGACACTGAAAAGCTTAAGTTTTATACAGATGAATGTTGGTCCACTGTTCTTGAAAAAAAGACTTAAAATCACTCAGGCTTTGCATTACTTGCATCTGTTTATGTCTCCTAAGGTTTCACAACAGCAATCCAATTATTTTTCAGTTTGGACAGATGGTAAAATTGCAAAGCTTTATTTGTTTCCTTCTTCATCAGCATTCCTGTTAAGGATTGGTTGTTGTACTTGAGACCACTGTCCTCTTCATATTTCACTTTTGTGCCATCTTTAGCGATCAAACAGGTGTCACAATTGACTGCAGAATGTTTCTTTGTTGTGCAGAGATGCTAATGCAAGTTTCCCAGATGAAAAAAAAAACGTATTACCACCCTTCTACCTTGATATTTGCTATTGAGCTTTTTTTGTCTTTATTGACTAACCTATAATAAGAGTTTGCAATAATACATTCTTTCACTTGACAAAAGTCACTTAAGGAAGAATACTTTTAGAGAAGCCAAAATGGTGGAACTAAGGATGTATTTACCCGTCACAATATTGAATCTGTCTTTGACTGGATTCTGCCACATTGAAAAATTTTGTGCGAACTACACACGTTCATGACATTCCATTTCTGCTATAGCAATGTTAAAAAAGTTTTTACGTTTCACTTTAAAAAATCTGCAAAGTCTCCTATTTTGTTTTGGTATGTTTTACAGGTAAATGTGTGTTTCAAATCCAGGGTTTTATTGGGGTTTTTTATGTTTTGTTTTTTGTTTTGTTTTTTACTTTCAGATGCAAAGCGAATGAGGCAAAATCTCTCCTTTTACCTGTTCAGTCTAAGATGAGGAAAGCGGTTAACTGCATCTCTTCCCTGCCCGTTGTGCTTTGATCTTCTCTTGGCATTCACTTAGCTCCAACCCTGTTTTCATCGGTGTGCATTAGCTAACAAAAGTAGTCAAGGATTGGATAGATATCTCCCTGAGAATATAGTCCCTACCTAGGGACTTCAAAGCAAGCTTTGAAGTTGGGCAGGAGACAGCAGCATCCAAAGCAGATAGGAGACGCTCTGCTGTGATTCTATGGTGAGTCATTAATTCTTGTCTGCAAGCAGTCCACTTAGTTATTGAACGGAGTGTGACTTTGTGAATAATGTTGTTTGCAAACTGATCATTTTCTTAGCTGAATGTGGTTTTCTACAAACCTCTGTATCTACGGTACATTTCAGCTGGAATCTCAAGATGTTTCAAGGTCAGGGAATCAAAGGATTCAACGCTTTAAAAGAATCAGTGCTAATTCAAAAAGCATCATAAAGTTTAAAACATAGCACCTGTTCTGTTTTTTTTATTTTATTTATTCTTATTTTTTAGGTGTCTTTTGCAATAAATATTTAGTGAAAATTGGGAAGTGGACAGAAATCTTGAAATCTTCATTTAGCATGAAGATTTCAAGTAATTGAAACACATTATTTCGAGATACTTTATTTCAAGCACACTAGTATTTCTGATGCCTACACAACGACATCATAAATGATGGTAATGCACCAAAAGATAAGCAGGATGTTCCGACATGCTGACAAAAACATTTGTCTTGTTAAGGGGAAAGCTTATTTTTTCAGTGCTTACACATTTCACCTTTTACTTTAACATGCTCCTCTGTCCACTATTTGATTTTTTTAATTTAATGTATAATAACATCTATGCCTTAACACGAAATGATTATACAAGTTCAATTAAACTGTTTTGTTTAAAAGTGAATACTCTATGCTACACTTTGTCGCACCTGCCACTGTTTTATTGTTTCCAAAAGAACAATAATACTGTTTGACATTACCCTTACCTGATAAGGCAAGATCTATCGACTTCTAGTGAGGTGCCAAACTTGGGAAAACAGGGCTTTTGTTTATATATATATATTTTAGGTTGAGCTGTGGCTGCCTATTGTTCAGTTTTATTCAGTGCTCATATTTCTTAATATCATACCCTTCAATCTAGACATTCTCCATAAAAAAAATTTATTTTGTTTTTGACTAATTGGTTTCCAGCAACGGACCAACAAACCTCGTCTAACAATTGATAAGCCTAGAGATTCAGTAAAGATCTCTGTCCTTTGTTCTCAGGCCTTTTATCTGTCCAACCAAAGAGACATGCCTTAGCTTAGGTGTTGATGAACCTTGTCATTCCAATTAGTCCAGCAGAAAAAGCAATCTTTTTTCAGTTGTTATCTGCAAAAATCAGATATGAAAAGCAAGAAAAAAATTATTTTGAGTTATAGAGACAGAAAGAGATTTTCATAACCATTTTTGTGATAAATTCTGTGAATGAAGTTACCAGATTACTTTATATGTTGGCATATTTTGTCAATGTATATCTGTAATTTGAAATTCTTGTTATTTTGGTAGATTTGGAATTTCACAGTGTATTCCTAAATAGTCCTATTACTTTATAAATACTTCAAGCCTATATGTTGTTCCACTGTATGCCGTTAGCCAGTTTGTAATCTAAAGATTATGGGAAATTCTAAAAAATTTCAGAACAAGAAAAATGCCTTATCAATTTAACACTTGAAGAAAACACTGTGCAGGTGATATAATTTACCTGTGATGATTTATTTTTAAATTAAAACTAGGGCATTGATGCAAGATCCAACAAGTACTTGGTAGTTGTTAGATTGTGCATAATTTTTTAATAAATTGAGTAAATAATTTTGTCATTCAGTAAAGTTGCAGTGACCGATTGGTGGGAAATTGAAGTGAAGGTAAGCACTCAAAGGGTGTCAAAAGCCCTGTTAAAATAACACATTTCTGAAAAAAAAAATGACCCACAGTAGGTTCTCTTAAAAACAAAAAGTATAAAATGCTGATTGGAGCCTCTTTCTGTTTTCTTCCCACGGTCGATCTTCACTAGTTTCAGTATTTTAGAAATGAGATAACAATCCTGATAAAAGTGAGGTTATTTTTTTTCTGAAATGTCTCGGTTGCAATTGTACTCAGAAACGGTTTGAGACAATGGTATTTTCCCAACTGCTGTTACACAAATTATTTTTGTAGTGTAGTTTGTCTGAATCTACGTAAAGTTTTTTTTTCTGTTGCCTTGTCCTTGAAATATATTTCATTGTCAAAGATTGGTTCTGACTTTGATTATTTAATCAAACATTAAGTTTAACAAGCTCTTCTTGTTTTACAATAGGCCATAAATACTTTTTTATCCCAGTTCTTAAGTTATTGTATGTAAAAACAAACTGTTCAAATTTTTATCGGTCAAAATTAGCATCTTATTTCAGAAAAGTAATGTAGATGTCTAAGCGACTGAAAATTGTGTGCTTCTTCAAACAGTTTGTTTGCTGTTAATGCTCTGGAATCTTTAAAGCTTTATGTACATTTATGTAAATATTTACAGCCTTTGTTTTATACGTTAACACAAGCTTGCCATATCCAACTTAAGACAGATTTGCCTCTTCTTCTTTGCATTACTTCTCTATCTTCATCAGGTTGGATTCGAAAAGTCTATAAAGACAGATCTCTACATGTGTAATGAGGTTTAATGCTGGCTTGGCCACTTTAGGAAAAAGCCACTTGTTTTAGATCTTGGCCTTGTGCTTATGGTCATGGCACTGCTGACAGTTGTTTAGGATGTCCAGGATTTATCTGTACACTACTGGATTCATTTGTTAGTCTTTTTTAAGCAGTCTGCCAGTTTCTGCTGAAAAACCTTCCTATACCATGATGCTGCCACCACCACGCTTCACCTGGTTTCCTACTAGCATCCACACCAAAGCATTCAGTCTTTGCGTAATCCGACCATAGAATTTTATCTCTCATCGTTCATGAGACCTGCATTGAAGCCTGCTCTGCTCATCTGCCTTAACTTTTAAATCAATTGAACATTTTCTGTTGGTTTTGTTATTGCTTTTACTTAAAACAAGTTTAAAAACTATAAAAAGCATGTAATAAAGTCTACCAACAGAACTAGTGATTCCAATCAATTTTCAAGAATGACCCACTTAAAACAAGCTTCGACGTTTGATTATTTGTTAGTTTATTCATTTTTAAGTGTGCTAACATATTTGAACTATAGATTAGGAAAAAAAATACTTGATAGTTTTCTGCTGAGTTACAACTTTTTATTTTATTTTGTGGCTTAAATTTTAACGTATTAAAATAAACCCCTTTTATCCTCTACATCTAGAGATCCTCCAGTGTTTGTGTGTGGCAAATTTCTGTGGCGCTCCGAGTATTGTCCTTGTATTTACTTTCAACCTTGGTCTCAGTTGCAAGCAAAGGAGCAAGCCAGATGGGGACTGGTAAGATTAGGTTTTATTCATGTATGCGAGTAAAGTGAGCCATTTCCACTTTGGCCTTGACTAAAGTCTCCAAAGATTAAAAACCTTCAGACAAAAGATGAACTCACCGTATGCGCTAAAATTAATTAGAGTTATTCTGGACAGTTTCCACTGTGCTCATGTCAGTGTTGTTTTAATTTTTATTGGCATCCTGGCAGACTGGAATAACAAACAGTACATTTTGCATTCAACATTTTGCTCCCTGCCATAAAGCCGCCCATAAATACACATTTAAAAAGCAAACTGACAGGTTGAACCATTGTATACAGAAACTACACGAAGCAGGCATATAAAAGTACTTTCTGTCGGACACAATCTGTATAATTTGCAACTTTTCACACTTCAAGTACTGTTGCTAAAGGAGCACTTGTAATAGTTTAGGTTTTTCTCATTTGTTGAGTCCCTGAACAACTCCCAAAAATAATTAGCGTTTCTCATAGGCTTCAAAGTGGTGGTGTTCTGAAAACAATAAATCTTTTATGTCCTGTTGAAGTTTTCCTCTGTTGTTAACATATGCCTGAGGTACATTTAATGAAATCCTGAATGTCATCATCTTGAATACGCAACACAGGTGTAAACACAGCAGCACTTTGCACCATTGCTGAAGGACAAAACATTTGGTATTTTCTATTCAGGATAAGCAGTAGCTCTATTTCCAAATGACATGGCAGCATTTATATTATGCCTCAGGTTTCACCTCTTTTCTTTTTAGCATGGTTTATATTTTTACTCTGGCATAAATAAATTATACAAGGCTTTTATAACAGTAACAGCAAGGAGTCCAGCCATTGCTGAAAGAAAAATGAAAAGTCTGTGTGCCTGTGTGTGTGTGTGTGTGTGTGTGTGTGTGTGTGTGTGTGTGTGTGTGTGTGTCTGTGTGTTTAAGAGGGAGAGGGACAATGCATGCTGTGTAAGAGATACAGTCTGTGGAGTGTTTAGAGGGTGCAGCTGGACTGGATGTATTAGTGATGTGTTGTTAGCACTCCCAGGGAGTTGCAGTCTCATTGCAAAGGGATTAAGAGACTAAAAGCAGTAAACCTGGACAGAGGGAAAAGGCACAGAACATACTACTCATCCACCTTTCTCTTGTCAATGCATCATATAAACCAAAAAAAAGGAAAATCTATGTTAAATGAATATGTGGCACAGATTTCTAATGTGAGCATCCTTTAAAGACAAATCAAAAATAAACAAGTAGAAAAATTTGTCTATATGGTGTTATATATAGGCATATCTTACATGCTATGAAAGAGATGCACTAATTTGAAATATATGGTCAAGGTACGATTTCCATTTTTTTAAAGCCCTAGCTTCTACTCACTGCACTATGTATTTCAAAGAAAACTATTCCCCTGAACTGGAAAACAAGGAAAAACCCTATCTATTAATCCGTTAAGGGATCTTCTGTTAGATCATTTCAGT
Source organism: Orestias chungarensis (assembly GCA_032876305.1). Taxonomy (NCBI): domain Eukaryota; kingdom Metazoa; phylum Chordata; class Actinopteri; order Cyprinodontiformes; family Cyprinodontidae; genus Orestias; species Orestias chungarensis. The sequence goes on along the minus strand of JAVLVB010000790.1, from coordinate 112,744 downwards.
ATTGAAACAATGTCTGCCTCTTCAAAAAATCAGTTGATTGATACTTACAATCTCTGGTCTTCTCTAATTCATTCCATCACTTAGCAGGGTTGGGGGGTCACTGTCTCACTGCTGTAGATTGCTCTAGAGTTGGCTGTGGGGAGATCTTGGTGTTGGGGGGGCCGGGCGAGTGTCTGGATATCTAGGTCGAGGGTCTGCATTGGTGACCCGTGGGTGTTGCTGCTGCGCTGTGGTTGATGGGGCCTCTGTGGGGCCGAAGGGCGGCGGCTGCCTGTCTTTTGTTGGGTCGCTTAGTTGCCCGGGTGAGGGTTGGGGGGCAGCGCTGGGGCTCAGGTGCCCGGGGAGCCTCCTGCACCTGGTTGTCGGGTCTGCCTGTGTCCGGTGGGTTCGGGCTGCCTTCTGGCTGACCCCTGCCAAATATCCACCATTTTACATGTTCATGTCTGGCTTATGCAGGACATTAAAATATGAAATTAAACTAGTTAAAATTTGTACGTTTTTTTTAAAGTTTTCCTCCACATGTGAACAGGCTCCTTTCCACTTATGGCTGACAAAGGCATGTCATTAGAATACGATATGTGTAACAATTTTTAACAAAAGTCTGCACAAATTATGCAGAAATTATTATACTTATATTAGAGTTTCAATAAATAACATACAATTTTTATTTGGAATTTAAGTCATCTCTCAGCAAAAGAATCATTCAAGTGTTACTTTAGGAATATAAATTCACCAATTTCCAAGAAAAAGTATGCAGCAAGTATGTGCAGCTTTACTCAAGGATTTTCAAAATGTTGCAAACATTTGTGAACAGAGCATGAATGAATGATGGGTTCTGAGCTCATAAAGATAAAACGTCTCTATTTTGATGTAATATTTCCAGCATTTGTGTTACTTCTGAAAGTCTCACTCAAGGTTTAAAAGTGAAAGTGTTATTGAACAGCAGATATGAAATGTGAAATAATAAATGAAATGCAGCTAGCGAAAATAGTTAACTTTGTGTTTTCTTTCCTCACAACACACAGAGGTTTTCTGGAGACAAACTATATTTGGTTCATTCACAGTCATCTGTTTTCCCTTGATTTTTGTTGATTATGATTGTATTAAGAAAGCGGTATATTTATTTGTTCTGTGTTTTGAGAAGTGCAAGCAAGAATTGTGAAACAAATTTGAGATGGGTATCCTGAGATTTAGATCTTTTGAAAAGATAATGGTTTAAAATGGATTTAAACACAGCCACAGAACACCATAGAACACATAAAAAAAATAGTTATCCTTTGTGCTTCATCCTATCTCATGTAAAAAAAAAAAAACTAAAAAAAAGGAAAACAAAAGTGTTAAACGTCTACACTTATGTCTGACACACCTGAATGATAATTTTGGAGGGATCTTACTGTTACGCTATGAACAATTCATTAGTTAAACTCCAAATAGATCGTTATTGTTTCACTTACAAAATTGTATTTGCTTTTCACTGATAATGATGTGTTACTCAACCTCATTATAAAAATTTATTTGCAATGTATATGTAAGTGTGTAGATGTATCAGAGAGTAAATTTTATGGAGAAAAGTAAACTGTTGTTTTATAGTCGGTTGTCGATGTGTGCATGCAACTTTGCCGTGTCTCAGCACAGCATTAAAAAACAAGTTCTGTGTAGGGGCACCTTCAGAGGCTTGTCGCAAAAGGCAGATCTCAGCCTCCTGCCAAGCCTAGCTTGTGTGTGTGGTTGAAGATGCAAAGACTGTAGAGGATGGGATTCAGTTCCCAGAATCCACTCTGAACCCATATTAAAGACTGACGATGCCAGACTGTACTGCCCTTGAAGATCAAAACGAGCAAAGATGCAAGCTGTGAACTAAGAAGGTTTCGCTGTGCCAGTGTTTAATTATTGACATTTCCAGAGCTGCAAGTAAGTTTTGTTAACTCAGCAAGAGAAAAACCATAACATATGCTTTAACCCAATTAGTTTCATTGGACTCAAGCTTTTATCCAGCCTTCTACAGAAAGATCAGCAAGCATTAAATACAATTTAGCCTAATTTTAGCTTAAAATAAAGATCCATAAGTTATATTTTATTTTTGAAATGTAAACAATAAATGTAAACATTTCCGTGTTCATACACAGTATATATGGAAATAAAAAAGTAACTTTTTGCCTTTTTTGTTGTTTAGTGATTGTATTTTTGTAGTTATTGCATCTGTATGAAGAACAACTAAAAGCAAACAACTGTGGTCTTTATTTTTAAACAGATGAAACAGACACGTTGACACAACGGTGTCAGTGACTAGGACACAAGAGTAACAACATGTGTGCTTCACTTTTTTTGAATGACAACTGATGTGGATTTCTTCACAGTCAGGGGTCCGAGAAACTCACATCCTCAGGCACCGTAATCCAAATATAATTTTCTTTGTGCTATAAAATGTCTGTCGCAATTTTAGGTGAGCGACGTTAGGGTGGGTTTGGTTTTTGACGTGACTTTATTCTAACAAGCCTGCACAGCATGTGGCCATCTTGTATGTCATTTCCTTTAGACTGTGCTCTGACTGACACACAGGGAGATGGTTCTGCCAAAAGGCATGCCTTTTAGTGTACAACGAAGAAGACTAGAGCCATGGCTGCACATTTTGATTCTCGACCATTGAAATGATTGCAGAAGCACTGGATGACACTTGAATCTCATCAATTTAAAATATTCAAAACATTGTAGCAGCTAGGATAACTAACAGAGAAGGCCAAAAAAGTTCATGTAAACCATATAAGAAATTTCAGTTTTACTGATTTATTTACCACATTTGATATGCTTAAAAGAAGTTTTTGCCAATGGAGTTATTAACAGAGAGATGCACTGGCTTTAAATTCAAAAGGTAACCACCTTCAAAGGAATCCTTAACTAGGAAGATTGAAACAGGGTCTTGACTAATGTTCTGAATCTGAATGTGAGCCAATCCTAACGCTACAGTTTAAACACGAGTTAAAATGACACAATATCATCATTAGCATCATTATCACTATCATTATGATCATCATGATACAATATCATATACTATCATTAAATGAGTGTTTACTTCCTAAGATTAATGTTAAAATTTATATCTGAATGCTAACCTAGCCTTGCACAAACCAGAGACAATTTAAATCAATAAATAAGAATGTTGTACCATGCTGCTAGTTTAAAAGCAATGTCTTTTATTTTATTATATATTTTTTTATTTAGTAATGCATTACTGTAGTAATGTTCGTTGTAGTTTTAAACTTGTTGTTTAATGGTTTGTACAGTGGTAAGTCTGCTTTTATATATATAACAGGATAATATAATCGTAATTACCTTTATCGTAACAACACACATCACTGGGCTCCGTTTCAAAAGTCCTGGCCTGGGAACGAATGCAAAGAGAGCTAGCTAAAACTATAGCAATTCCATTTAACTTTGAATACACACCAAACTCACTACTGAACTCACATATTTAGCTGCACATACCTGGAACCTGTGCAACAGCTGACAATGCTTTGTGAAGGAATGTTCCTAAGCATGAAATTTAACTGAGTTGCAAACATGTTTTTAGAAAGTTTTATTCACTACTTGCAACAAAAAAAACAAAAAAGTATTGTATCCTTACTGTCTTACCAGTTAACGTAGCTTTCCAGCATACCATCGACAGAGACAAAGTTGTTCTAGAATAGGAAAATGATAAATGCTCCTAAATAAATTTTAATTACATATGATATTGCACTAATCCAGGGCATCAATTTGAATTATACCAAAGTGTATTAAAAAATATTGTTCATGTACTCCATAATTTTACTGAAAATGCCTAAATGTTTTCTAATGGAAACATACACCCCCCCAAAAAAATGTCTACGTTACCAATAAAAGGTATATCAGACACAAGTTGTGCTGTACATGAATGGTTTTGTTTATATAAGTTTAAAGTGCACCAGAAATGAATTTCATCTATAAAAAATGATATACAAGAACCAGAGTACCACTACAGCTTTGTGTTCTTCATTAAGAAATATAGACAATTTTTTTTAAATGTCAGAGAACCTTTCAAACTATAATAACTTGGTGACCTCTTCCTATTGCCAAACTTTATCCTGCATCTGCATTAACTTAACCTTGTCAGTCTTCAGCCTAATTTCCAGGCCTGTTTATTCCATGCATTTCTATTGCATGCAGATGGTAAGTGTTCAGTAAACTCAGTCAGGCATAACTAATCACTCCCGGAGATTGTTTTTTGATTTTGACAGGTAGCTCTGGTGGCTTGTGCATATGATTATGTGCATAAATATCAGGACAAGCGCAGGCTGCCACGTTCCTCATTCAGGTTTCTAAAAACAGTGACCATAGCAAGGTCACAACATTAAATCCCTGCCTTCCATCTTTTGGAAATGTGCTCTTTGTGCAAAAAAAAATAAAAAATAATTCTTATAAACTTTACTTAGGCAATTCCCCCCCTTGTTTTATTTGGATAATACAGTTATTTTGGATTGAGTAGCAATCATCCGGCAATAATCTTCAGCGATCTGGAATGGAATTGTAGATTAAAAGCCCTAAAACCATTAAATATTTTTTCTTTGGAGAATTAATTTGCTTAGGCTGTCAAAATGATTGCTGGGCCACTGTATGGCCAGACTGTTTCTCCAGAGATTTGTGTCAAACTCTCAAAGCCAAATAAAAACAAAGTGGAGTTGTTGTAGTCAGTACCATTAAAACGAGATGCAGACAAATTGTTTCATTCCAGACAGAACAATATTCCAAGGGGAAACTCTAAATAGATGATAAACTAAAAACATGCAGCTGCTTTTCTTGGTGAGGTTTTATCTCTTCATCCACTGTTTTTTTTTTTTTTCTTTTTTTTTTTTATGCAGTTTTCTTATAAAAACTAAATCCGACAGTAGATGGTGAGGTGGCCTGAATATAAATGAGGACTGGGATATGTTTTGCATCGAATAAAAAATCTTAGGAAGAAGATTACATCATTCAAGCAGTAAAGCGTAAGGTTAGATCTTATTGCTTCTTTTGCAACATACAGTGAACTGTACCTCGAGTTGGCAGAACTAAACCTTTGTAATTTTCTCAACTGTATATGTTGTTTTTTTCTCTTTTTTTGGAATACTTTAAATGCAAATATACAAAACAAGAATCCAATTAAAGGATACTCTACATAGTCTTTTATGTTATTGAGATATTTTTTTTAAACTTTTTTTTGATGAGGCACTCTTAGCATTCTATGTGTTGGTTTTTGTTGTTAATTTAATTTACTCAGCATTATTAGATATTGTTTCCTTTTGTTCCCTAGTTTACCATTTATTTTTTTGCATTCCTTTCTTTGTCTAGTAGTTCTGTATTATTATTAATATTATTATTATTATTATGTTTTCTGTGTTTTCTTTTCGCCTTCTTCTTGTTCCCTGTTGACACTCTATCTCTCTCTACCTCTTCTCTCGTATGCACACCTGTAATCACTCTGCTGTTTAATCACTCCTTTGTTCCACTACTCATCCTCCTAGCTTATATTACTGGTTCTCCACTCCACTCAGGGCTCGATCCCTAATATTATGTTCCTCCCAGCTCTGTGTCCTTGTTGTCGTTCTCCTCGTCGTTGATCTCCACTGTTCATTTCCAAGTTCCCTTGGAGTCCCCTTAGTTCCTAGTTGTTTGCATTCTGCCAATCTCTGTTCTGCTGCACCTCTCCACGACACGCCAGTATTTCCTCTCTGTGTTCAGTTGCTGTTTCTGGTTCCTGTGTTCATCATCCAAACCGACAATAAATCCTCATCTCACCCAATGCCATCCCCATCCTCTGCAGTTGGGTCCACAACAATATACCACTCCATGACAATATTAATACATGGATGTCTATCCAAATGTATAATAACCAGTTTCTATGAATAATTATTATTAAATAGTTATATTGTGGGAACTGTATAATTATTAATATACATAGATATAATTATATTTGAATATATGCTCAAAGGCTTTTTCTGTATTTCACACAATCATGCAATGCAAAAAACCTACCACACTGGACATTTAAGAAAATAATATTGATAATAATACAGAGGTAATTTGAAAATAGGTGGGGGTAGTGATCCTTCCCAAAGTGTTTATCTTATATTGTCAAAGTTTCTTTTTTTTTTCTGGAGCTCAAATGCTCTTTCCAAAGAATCAGACTGGATATACTTTTTACAGCTTTACATTTCTCTCAATAGTTTTAGAAACCATACAATAAAATACAATAAAAAAAATCATCATAAATGTATATTTTTATGTTAATAACTAACTTCTTAAATCCCTGTAGTCAAATTCCCTGGAGTCAAATCCTTTTTAACATCTTTCGAAATTAAGGTCCTAAAGTGAATTGTTTCTATGATCCTCTTTGATTTTTTACAGATTGTTTTCGTTCTAGCCTAGTTTTATTGCTTTATATTAAACTTGCATGTAATTTTTTTAAACATTTGAATATGAAATTACTCAGTTTATACTTTTGTTATATTAATACATATTTGAGGGGCATGGCTATTCCTACAATGCCTTAACCATGATCTTAACTCTTTGGTCGGAAAATTGTAACAAAAGAATGTTGAAATAAAAATCCAAGACAAAAGGCCCATCAATTTTTTTGATGGTAACAGTAGAGGTAGGTTACCCTAAATAATGCTTTTGTCTTGAAACCCTAACAGTCATTAGCAAAAAAAGGTTTTACTTTATTAGGTCCAAACATTAAAATATAGTCTTTACACTTGCATTAGAGGATCAATAGCTATGTGAATTAAGAACAGTTACAGAAATGCTACAACAGAAAAATGCTAACTGGTCGGGCATTGACCAAAAATTTCTATTAAATTTAATGTTGAGAAATATCAATGCAAATATTTGGCTGTATAGAATTATAATTATGACTAATAGTATAGTACATAATTATAAAAAAAGGTTTATAATTAACAAACGGGGCACCATATGTAAATCAGAAAATAATTAGGTTATGCTCCCATGAAGGCGTTAAAGCCTTTGGACTTTGGAAGCTTCACAGGTTACCTTGAAGGTTTAATGTCCTTTGTGAGTAAGTGTGAGGATGCACAAAAACAAGGCGCAAATTCCGTAAAAGAGGTTACTATGTAGAAAAGATGTTTAATATGAAAGTGAGTCACCTTATATTGAATCAATGTCACCAGACAGCCCCTTCTTCCGGTGGTTTGGTCTGAATTCAGTTCACTACTGAAAATTAAGTTTTATTAGAGCTATATTACTACTTACACATTTAAAAATTTTTGTTTTAGCTTAATAACAGCTAAAGTAGATGTTGAGACAAGTGAATGTCTTTACATAACAAATTATTGTCCTTGGGGTCTAGCGTCATTGTCAGGAGAAATGCAGACAGAAAAAGGCTAGTGTAATTCTCGAGCTACATAGCTGCAATGATATGGAAAGTAAATATGTGATTTTTTTTAATATTCATCTAGTTTGTTTGTTATCTACACAGAACACGTTACTTACAGGATTTTAGGTGGTCACATAATATCTATACTATTCTAATGAATAGGTTTCCAGTCTAAGGAAACCCAGCAGATTCAATGTCAAGTCCATGAGTTGGGGCATTCATTTCTCCGGAATCAGTATACCAAAAGGATAGCTTTCATTGTGTTGTTCACTTTAATTCAATCCCTCATACTGAGCATGCATGCAGTAACAATGGATAGGAAAAACTCCCCTTTAACAGGAAGAAATATAGATCTGCACCAAGAATAAATGCTACAGCACCAGCAGTAATAAGGTAGATAGTAAAACTTGTAAATACAACTTTATTTTCATTCAATATGTGCTTTTAATTATGTTTTTATTTATGCCTTTAACGTGCACTTAAAAAGGGAATTTCCAAATAATTTGCACTTTTCATTTATCAGAGAAAAAACTGCCAGTTGTGTGACAACACTGGTTATCCAACAGCATCTTCTTCAGGTAGACTTTGAAAATGTGTTACATGTAAACCACCCTACATATCATCAGTATTCAGTGTAAAACTGTTTAAGGACATGTTATGCCCTTATAAAATGAACTCAAGGCTTTGTTATTATAATAATATGCTGAGTGCAGATATTATGTAATACGTTGGAATAAGTGGTTCTTTCCTTACAGGAAGAAGACTACCAGCATTAAGGAAAAGGTAAATGGCTAGGATTTATTTTTGTTCTTTTTTAAAGCCTTTTTTTCATTAGTGTATGTATACATGCGTGCTTGAGTTAGTTGGTGCTTATTGACATGTTGTTGTACATTTGTTTCTCTCTGCTTAAGTGCAATGTGTGCCTCCATATATTGCACAGGAAATCTATAAAAACAAAGCGACACACTCTGGAGAAATCTGATTAAAAAAGCTCTGAAATCAAAATTAATTTGGAAAATGCTTGTGCTCTCCACCATTACCTGAGGCACTCATTAATTTAAGAAATAGCTACTCTGTCCAACAATTTGCCCAGTTAATCTGAACTAGGCTGATAGATGTTTCGGCTGGCCACAGGTATACCATTAATGTGAAGTTAACATCCTTAGCTGTAAGACAACAAGTATTCTTTATTGTTATTTGCTCTAAAGGAAGGTTCAGTGCAGCATGTTTAATTAGTACATCGCTTAGGCTTCAGGGTCCAAATAGGAGAATTTATTTTCTTGAGCTATTGTCTCTGATTTAATCAATAATTAGCTTTATCTTCTGAGGTAATGTTTTAAGAGATAGACATTTGGGAGAAAGACTTTGATACCTATGTTCCCTTTTTCTCCAAAGAATGAGTTTCATTTAGATATTCCCCTTTGTTATTAAGCATGTATTTCAATAGGGACATTTATGTTTAATATTTTTTTTCATTTATCTTATTTTAGGAGTTGTGGTGGTATGTGAGGTGACATTGTAATTTGATTAATTTACATTCCTAAGATTTTTGTATGCAAATCATGATAAATGGTTCATGATTACCATGGAAAAGGTAAAGTTATATGGTTACACTTGTGCAAAGCTTGGTTTTAATTTAATTCTCAGGCTTTAGGTCATGAATGAAATCATGAAACTGCTTTCCAAATGAAGGACTTTTGTTTGTCCTTGTTGCAAATGTTGTAAAAAATGTGTTTCTTTTTTTCTGTAATGAATGGAAGCTTACCCTTCTTCTTTTTAGGTACTTTTTTTAATTTATTTTTAATCTGCAATTTTTGAGAAATCTAGAATATCTTCAATATTACTCCTAATGAATATTTTCTTCCTACACAGACCAATATTTTTTAACCAATTGCTTTAACTTTATCACAATATTCCCTTCCCTTGAAAAAACAAAGTAACACAACAGGTATGGAGAAACATATTTTATATGACAATAACCTTTTTGTCGGGATCGGTAAATACGACTCGAACAAAGGTGGATTGCGAGAGAAAAATACTGATTTATTTTATGGATGAATTATAATAGAACATAAACAGAGACTGATTAATGCGGAAGGGAGGTGGAACAACAAACCAAGGAATAAACCCGGGACTGGAAACAAGAAAGAAATATAACAACAAACAAACCAAAACGTAAACAACTGAGAGGGGCACGAGAAAAACTACAGGCAACGAAGAAACAAACAACGGACGAAATAAACTATGGAAGTGAACGGAATAACACGAAAGGGGAGAGAGACCAGCAAAGTGACACCAGGTGTGCAGAAGGGGGAATTTACTAAGAGGCCAGGTGGACTGGAGCGAGGAGGGGAACAACGAGAGGTAAGGTAACGTAATAATCCAGCGATGAATGAATGAGGGAACCAGGCTTATATACTGTGGAGCCAGAGGTGGAGCAGTGGAGAAGATGACCAGATAATTAGAAACAGGTTTAAGAAATGATGAGACTCAGGCTGAGGGAAAACACACAGAGAGAGGAAAAAGAGGGACAGAGAGCAGGAGGAACTGAAGAACCCAGAAAAGAATAAAAAAATAAAGACTCAAACAATAATAGAAAATAACCTAAAATCAAAACAAAGTGAACAAGACAACTACAGCAAACTAAACAGAACAAAAACACAGACCATGACACTTTTTTTACACTGTGTTTACACTGCTACTTTTTTGATAGATAACTAGGATTAAAATGTTCTAGATAAAGATTAAAAACAGGCTAGTGTATGAATGTTTTTCTATGCCCCCGAAACTAGTTAATTTTAATGTTCTATCTGTTGAAGTATCTATCATATTAATGGTCTCAACTCCTTTGCAAATTTACAATAAAAAAACTTCAAATTCAACTCCAGATAGAGATGAATTTATTAAACGCTGTAATGCAACCATTTTTTTTTCAATCTAAAAGACTACATGTTCAAAACTTTAAATAGGAATTCACCTCCAGGAATGAGACATTGTGTTAACAGGGATTAGGTTAAATTGTTTTTCTCTGCATTTAATTACAATTAAAAAAGGTCTTAGGAAAAAAGATGACATGGCTACACACTCCAAAAGTCTATATGTTCAAGCTGATCAGCATGGTGTGACAACTCTGCTTGGAAGCTAACAGTTGCTAGGTTGTTGAACAGCTCTGTAGTGACTTGAAAAAAACCTGAAGAAACAGAACAGCACAAAGGTTGCCCAATACTAAAACCGGAACAACGACCGGGTCACCCTCTTAAGAGCCGTCAGGTAAAATAGTTCCTTCGAATCCTCAGCTTTGTTTCTCAAATGTTTGAATTAACTCACTTTCTCCACATTTGTCTGACCAATGCAATGCATTTATGATTATTATTTATGTTCCTCCAAAATTAGAATGAGAAAGAGGATGTACCCAGTTTATAATATTAAATGCTTACTCCTTTTTTAAAACCTCCCCTCAATTGTTTTAATAGAATAAATGTGTGGAATTAGTCTTAATATTGTTGGAATTAATAGTTATTTTAAAATGTTAGATTTCATTCAGCCGAGGCAATGTTCTCAATTAAAAATAATTATAAAACAGTATATAAATCATTTCTGTTTCCAATTAGGCAAAATAAGTGTTTGTCAAACATTATCATGTTTTTTTTGTTTGTTTGTTTTTTTTAATTACTTGAGAGTTTTGAGTTTGATAGATTTCGCTACTAATTGGTGCCAAAATGTCTTGAGCTAGCATTTCTGCTGCTCAAAATGTTTTCCTACTTTTCTGCTGTAATCATTTCATAATTTCTGCAAATATCTTTTATAATTATCAATTGGCTTTTTTTATGGTTACAATGGTAGTGTTGATCGTTCACCTTTTGCAATGAGCTCCAAGCTTTTGAGTTCAGATATCCTCCTTGACACACGGTAATCTTCAGTTTTTGGGTTTCACTGTATTTTCTATAAATCTCCATAAAAAGCTTTACTTCGTAAAAAGTAAAGCTTATGCTTAAAGTTCAACACGTTCTACTTTTCACACAATTCAGCATAAGGAATGTGTCAAGCATATGTTTCTTCAAAGATCCAAATTTTATAAAAAGTGGAAACTTTTATTGTCCGTTCAAGCAAACATTTTTATAGTTAAAAAGCTAAGCATGCTACAAAGATATAACATGAAAGCCTTTATCATTACAAATACATTGATGTCTGCCACCTTTGAAAGATACAAAATTTACCAGATGTAAAATTCAATTATGTGAGAAAGTAAGATGTATGATAGAAAAACCAGGATCTGTGATAAATCACTTTATGTGTGGAAAGAAATGATAGGAGCGTAAAAACTCATGGAGCAGTGAATTTGCAGTTAGATAATGAGCTTACCAAGGGGGCACATTAGTTATTTATTTCCAGAGCTTGTTTCGTTTAAAGAAGGGCACAGCAATTAGCTCTGAGGAGATGACATCCCTTTGTGCCCAAGTGCTTGGCTGGGAGGCAACACAGAGCCTTGTCTAAAATGCTAAACAACCTGTAGGGCCTGGCAAAATGGGGAAAGGAAAGAGCATCAAGTCTGTGACCAGCCATGACACCCTGAAAGCAGCACAGCCAGCTGGAGCTACCAGTGGAGAGGGAAACAAACAACAGCTGGCTGGAAATTTAATATGCTTGAACAGAGAAAGGTTATGTGCAATGATCTTGAAGGTCAACTGTGAGTTTTGGTCCACTTCTATTCAGTGTGGTATCTCTATTTTCCTTTTTTTGTGAGAATCATTAAATTATTTCCTTGGTTATAAAGAAATGTGATAATGTTTTAAATTGAATTCTGTATTCCTTTGAATTTGTATCCTTTTCTCTTGTTTCAGTTTCCTTTTGGGGGGGGGCACACATAAGCTTTGTGGTTTAGTCCTTGCCAGCGAGTCCATAGTGCATCTTTCAGTAGGAATCACAATATAGTAGCTACTTTCCTTGAACGTTGTCATGGTTCTCTATAGACGCTCATGGCATTATATGTTTGAATATTGACACCAATGCTTTACAGTATTTACACAAAATTGGAGCAAACATCTAAAAAATGATCTGGTTTATTTTATTTAACAACACAAAATCAGACAATTGTTCTTACTGCAGCTAAATTATACAAAGTATTTATTTTTGCTAGAGATGATCCTATGAGGATTTTGCTGGCGATTCCACCCATGAGAGCTGACCCCTGATACCAATCACGCACAGGGTTTTCCCCAGTGTACTTTAGGACTGGCAGCCTGCAAGCACTAGAGTGAGAGCATCAATGGTGCTGTAATTTTCCCAATGTGTTGGACTTGCAAGCTCTTATTTTAATATTATTATGGTGCCTGTTCGTGCACCTCCAAAATATTTTTTTTACTAAGCATGTATAAACATTGTCTATTGTAAAGTTGTGCAGGTCACGTGTACCAGCATTTAGTTAACCTCCGTATGAAGGCATCAAATATAGAAGTCTCTCCGCCAGCTCTGCTCGTATGCAAGTCTAAAGCTCAACTACAAAGGCTGAGTTATAAGCTTGAAGAGGTTCTTGGTCAGCGCTTAGCGTGACTGATGTGAACCATATATATCAAAGAATCATGTGCAGTGTGTGTATTTATACGCTTGCTTAATATATATTGTGGCATGCACTTGACTTTGTGTCTGTGCTTTCGACTCAATGATGCCTGTTTAGTTGAATTCAAAAATATTTCATTGTTGCCAAATGGGAAATTAAATATTACTGTATGTTTGTGGAACATAGGAATCAGCATCGTGTTGTTGCCATCATTACTTGTCAAATAATTTTTTTTTATGATTATTTATTTATTTTTTACTATAATATTTTTTCGATTTTCATTTTTTAAATACTGCAATTCCAAATTATGTTACTGTAGTTTTAACTGTATCTACTGTTGTAGCCTAATGGAGCGAAAGCATTTGCATATAAAACTGGTGAAAGAAAAAAATATTACATAATTTTTGTTGTAAAAATCTAATTTTAATATGCAAAATCCAAGTATTCTTTTAGAGAGACACATGTTAACAAGAAAAAGAAGATAAAGGACAAAAAAAAACATCTCTTATCCAATTTGTTTCTCTAGGAATGTCTGTTTATGTACCTTCATTAAACAGGGGATCTGCTCTAAACAAGAAGGGATGAAGCTTCGTTTGAAATGTCAGCCCTCTAAGATATTAATTGGAGCTGAGAGCTTCCAATCAAGAGTACAAAATGGTGTCTACCAAGGTGATTGGTAATAAGTCTGGCTTTGTATGTTGGTGAAAGCTGGGCTGATTGAAATTACTGGCTGTGACTGACCCAGCTATAAATGTAGTCTTTTTGTCCGTAATTAGTACAGCATCCTCATTGTTTTCTCAACTATGTGATTTAACAATCAGGAGGTTAGAATTGTTACAGCAAATTATCTTTGAAAGCATCTCTTCTGGACAAACATGCATGCAACTTGATCCAATTTCATGGCATGAAAAATCTTGAAGATTGTATTAAAGCTGTTATCACAATATCAGTATCTGGTTGGTTTGAAGTTAATAGAAGTTCAAATTTCTTTTTTCCAGCATCCTATAGCCTTAAATGGAAACATTTGCTAATGCTCATTTTAACTATTTTGCCATACATAGGTGACATGCTATTTTATGAAGCAAATTTCTGACTTACATTTTCTGAATAATGTAGCGTGTTCTCTTGGTTCTCAATTTAATTAGTCGATACCATAAATGTGCCTTTTTGTCACTTTGTATAGGGTTTACATAAGTTATAAATGTCCATGAGATCTCTGGTTAAGATAAACTTTTTATCTAGAATCCAATAACCCAGAGCTGGTACCCACCGAGATAAAAAAAAACACTGTACCATCAACCACATAAATCAACACATCACCCTTCCCTGACACTTACCTTCATCATCAACCATAAGCCTCTTGACTTGATTATCAGATAAATTCATTATTTACCCTTTCTCACATCTCACCCTCTCCCTGCAATCACTGTTCCCAAACTGTTTTATTTGTATTTCTTGTAAAAAAAAAACTTTGAATTTATTTATTCATGTCTCATAAGAGTGCCTTACATTTGTGTCAGAAGTCTTAATGAATCCTCATAATATATCAACTTTGTTTTTTTGGATACATCCGAATTAAACGTTGCTAAATCTTAAACAAAAAATTTATTAGGAAGCATTGTTGCTTTTTTTGCATTTACAGCCAATAATATTTTCTTCTTTGCATAGTCCTCAGGACCAAGATAAAAATATTTAAGAAATTTATACTCTACTGAATTCAGATTGCTTCCAGTAAAACACTTCTGCCGAAAATGTCATTGACTGTGATTGTTTATTATGATATTGAAAGTCGAACGCCATCTTTCATAGGAGTAGGAACTGCTCCATATGCCTGAAGGGGATGATTACAAGAGCACTTTGTCATCAAGAGTACAGTACGCACACAGCTCTTCATACCATTAACCTCTAAGAACACAGCTAATTTATATTCTGCGGGAATGTACAGATGCATTTTATTACAATGCCGGAGGAAAAAAATGAAAAGAATAATTGAATTCAGTGTTACTGTCTAATATTACGTCTGTTAGTCTAGTTTGCTGCGATAAGTTATTTATTTTTGTTCTAAGTGGGAAACACTCTGACAGAAACCTAGATTATTTTTCAAGCAAATTTGTTTTGACGCTATTTGTACATGCAAAAGAGTAATCATCCCCTATGCAAATCTATTATAGACAGCCAGGTACATTTATATGGAGGGTCATTAACTTTGATGGGAAATGTAGCCAAATCCCTGCCAACCCCCCAACAAATAGAAGAAAAAAAAAACAGTTTTTTATCTGCTTTTTAATACAATATATAATTCATTTATATCAGGGGTGAGCAATTCCAGTCCTCGAGGGCTGGTGTCCTACAAGTTTCAAATTTATCCCTGATCGGCACACCTAAATCAAATAGATTAAGCACCTCCCCAGTATAAATCAAGTTATCTAAAGTCCTGCTTAATGACCTGATTATTAGACTCAGGTGTGTTGAAGACAGATCCAAAACCTGCAGGACGCCGGCCTTTTAAGACCAGAATTGCTCACCCCTGATTTATTTGCTTCAATAGCCTCATTATACCATTAATTTCATTCTAAACAAATTTAAAAAATCTTTGATTGAGGAGAAAGCAAACTTCAGTAAAGTTTACTAATTGACTTTTTAATCTCTAAATGTTGGTCCTTATGCAACCTCTACCCCTCACTGAAGCGAACACATACACACTGCACAATTTTTAATTCCCCAGAGCGAAGAGAATAAGAGAAAGGGATTTAGGTGTATTTAAAGACAAGACAAACTCCCTCACAAAATGCTCAAAACCTCAAGAGTTACAGACCCTGAAAGGAGAAGATATGCATACATTTGTATAAATTAGAATGCAAATTAAAAGTCATGTTTAAAAAAATGCTGGCATTCAGAAGATGACACCCAATTCTAGGTAGAAAATTACTCTGTTGTATGTGTATATGGATTTAGATTTGATTTGTTTTTTTCATCCTATTACATAAACTTTCCAATTTCAGTGTAATCATATGGTTCTATTTTTTATCCAAGGTAAGTTCTAGATACGTACTGAATTTTTTCAGATCTCAATCTTGGTGTCACACCTTCCCAGTGTAGAAATGTTGTGTAACAATAGAATTGATTAGGCTACAGATATATATATTAATAAATGCCAAAGGTAATCATTTATAGAAATTCTTATTTTCGATATAAATTATCAAGTCAGGTCACCATCCAATTTTCAGGAAATAACAGCCAAATAATGTATTTCTTATAAATACCTACCTGCTACTTATTAGGTATTAAATAACAGTAGATGAATGATTTAAGTTCCTGTAATAAGCTCTATACAAATATTTATGAAAACAACACATGCAACTTTACTCCAAAAAATATATAAAATCTTAAAAAAATAATTCGTACCAGGTAAAACCAGGACATTGACTCTCAACTAAACTACTAAGTGAAAGTGAAACAATAATGAAAATTAAAAGACTAATAAAGTCTACAAAGAATTGAACAAATAGGAGTAAATGGTCAATAATCAAAAAAATAAAAATAAAAAATGTCCCTGTCATAGTTCAGAATGAAAATAAATTCTAGGTGCTGAAACACCAAGATGGCTTTTTAAGAAATGTCATGATGCCTTGCTTACTTAAAACAGAAATAAAAATATGAATGATCTCTTTCAGTCTTCTGTGTACTTTAAAGCCTAAAAATATGATTTGTTTGTGAGTGCTATGGCTGACCATAACAAGAGCATAGAAATCTATTTTGCAAGAAGCGGAATCAATAATTGCTACCTTAGCTTAATACCACCCACCAAGGTAATATACAAAATATAACACAATATTAAGGTCTAATTCTACACATTAGTGATAAAAGAAAGGAAAAATACCAATAAAACACAGTAAGCGCACATGAATAAAATTATTACTTATCAAATGTTTTTACCACAGGGTTAGTGGCGTGTTTGCACAGAGCAGTGAAGGAGGAAAATTTCTAAAACAGAGCAAAAAACCCCAATGAAAACAGAAACAATATTCAAAATATTGCAAAAACTCTACTTCTGCCTAAACACAGTGCTGTATTTAACTAAAATAAATAAAGGGTCACTAAAGGCCATCAACAAAGGAAGACCGGACAACATAGGAAGCATTTGTGGTGGCTGTAGGGAAAAAAGGGAAAGTTCATTGGGGTGAATGGAAAAAGGAAAGGCTTTGCATTGTTTGCCAATTGAAGAAACAAAAGGGGTAACTGTGGAGGTGGCCACTTGGCCAGTGACTGGCCGCAGTTCTTATTCTTTTAGTTACAGTATAGGGGCTTGAGTTTCTGAGGTTGGGGTAAGTGTGATCAGAGGGGTTTTTGCTGCATTCAACTTGGTAAGTGTCAGCTCTGGTGACACACGCAGGCAGCCTTTGTGACACAGCAGCCCTTCTCTCTTGGGACAATGACAGAAGATTCAGTTTTGTGTTAAAAATAGAGACAGCAACTCTTAAAATTACAATTCAAAGATCCCTTCAGCAGAATTTCAAATAGGAAGGGTCAAGACTTATTCTGAAACTATTCTGCTGAAATGCAGTCACTGTTTACTAAGACATTAGATCCAGGGTACTGCACCTTCGAAGACAAGAGTACCTCCCTTCTCCAGCCAGTGAAGAACATAGCCTTGTATCTTTGTCTGTCTAGTTTAATTTTCTACAAAATTAGTCTAGTGATGTTTTTTGTTTTAACTAATGATTTGGTCATAAAACTGTCAACCTAATTATGGCTCTTAAGTCAAGGTTATTTATAGAGCACTATAAAAACTGCCAAAGCTGACCAAAGTGCTCAACAACTCAACAGTGGTTAATGAAAATAAAAGTAGAAAAAAAAATATATTTCACACATGATACTACAAAGTGTCATACTTCAGAAATTAAGCTAAGATTTAACCAGAGTATTGTTTGCGAACAATACTCTGGTTAAATCTTGGCCTAATTTTATTGTTGCATTGGAGCATCTCCACTAAAATTTAAAATATTTTTAACAAGGTAATTGTACATTAAAGGAAACCTGTTTCCAAACTTTTAAATTCAAACTATGGAACTATGCTTGGAAAGCCTTTATGTTACTGTGTGGGTTTAAACTTCAGGGTTGTTTTAGGGTTGGGTTTAGGTTGCTGCACTTTTTCCTGTTTTTTGTCTAATCCAGTAAGGCTTTCTCTAAGATTACAGAAGGTAAAGTCAGTAAACATTTTGTTGGAAAAGAACATGATTACAGTAACAACAGCAGTGTGTAGGAGCTTTTTCACCAACATAACCTTGTTGAGCATACTTAACAGAAGACGATTATTCTCAGCATCTGTGCAAACAGCTTTTCATCGTTCAGCAGTTGCAACGTTCCTCACTTGACCTGTAACTGTGTTTGGGAATGCTCAGTCATAACATGTTATTTCCTACTCATAACATCTGTGAACAGAAGCATATGGGGAAGCTCTTTTAATGAATTTCCATAAAGGCTTGAGTTCTGAACTGGAAAAAAAGAAAAGCGTTCTACAAGCAATAACACACATTGTGATTGTTATTATCTTTGCCGGTGTGGTCAGCTGTTGAATTTTCATGGTTTGGTCCGCCCTGGCCAAAAGCTTTCTTTTCTGCAGACAGCTGTTTGGCGTAGCTGCGTTTGTGTACTCACAATTAAATGTGGGAATTCAATGGCAAGGAAAGGAGGAGTTCAGTTCTTTTTAATTCAAACTTAACTCAAACGCTGCAACATGGCAGGACACAAAAGGGTTGTCAGGATAATTTACATGCAGACATTCTAACAAGACTCTTTTTCCACCATTCAGCTCCCAGCTAGGGTTAACTAAGGTTTACTTGTATATTTATTGTTAATGCATCTACATTTTAAATTTGTTTAAATTTAAACAATCTAAAATCCCATTATATTGATTTTAATCTAATGGAACTGTTAATGTGCTCAGTGTCTGATTAGCTCCCTTTCGCTGGTTTTCAATATAATCAACATGTTTTTTTGCTGGACAAGCAATGGTCCACTGAAAATGGGCTGGGTCCAACTCTCTGGGGACAGTTATATTTAAATACGAATTAATCATAAGAGGCTAATTCATCACCATGACAGCTGTAAAAACATCCTGCCAAGCCCCCATCCACGCCTTCCTCCTCTTCATCCTCTCCGGTCTCTTCAGATTCCTTCTTAAAAAGAAGCACTTTTGGAAGTCCCTGTGCATGGCTGCAGAATATGTATGGCTATGAGCATATTCATATGGTAATTGCATAGTAAAAGCTGAGGGTGTGAAATTAACCAAGCTTGACGGAGGCCCATGTGACCTCCAAAGACGTCGAGAGGCCAGAAATAACATCGATCATGTGACACCGGCGAAGCTGAGGCCAGCCTGGCTTGGTCAAGATGGATGCTCTTTCAGGCCACACATATAAATCTGCCTTAAAATATTGAAATTAGAGCTAAATTGTAACAAATAACACTAGCTGCATCTGCTCTGGAAACGTGTTCATCTGTCCCCCTCCTTTTAGCTTTATGTTTCACACAATTTGTACGTGTGACAGAAAACTGAGTCTTTTGAGAGACCCAGAGAAAGGGAATTTTTTTTAAATAAAAAGTCAGGGCATATGTGTGTTTTTCAATTTGTACTCTGAGTAATGTGACTCTAAAAGGGGTTATTTAAAAAAAATGTTTTAGGTTTCCAGTGTGCGATGGTATGAGTGCCATAATGGACAAAACATGACTGAGGACCCTGCAATCATTAAGATACAAGGCTGTGGAATGATAGGAGTGAGTGTGTGTGTGTGTGTGTGTGTGTGTGTGTGTGTGTGTGTGTGTGTGTGTGTGTGTGTGTGTGTGTGTGTGTGTGTGTGTGTGTGTGTGTGTGTGTGTGTGTGTGTGTGTGTGTGTTTTTTGTGT
>JAVLVB010000790.1:68408-92794 GCA_032876305.1 Orestias chungarensis | reverse complement strand
TGGGAGGTAAAACTACAGACTCAACTGAATCAGCCACAGAAATGGGCTGTACTACAATTCTCCAAGCCCCAACCTCCAAGCATTTTATCATCACCATGAAGCTGAATGGTGTTTATTCTTGGTCTTAAGCTTTTTTGTGTAATTCACTAATAATAAAGTAAACATCACGACCATCAAGCGGCACTCAGGGGAGTAACTCTTAGTGAACCTGTTATGCTGTACTTATAAAGTGGAATAGCACAGTGGAAAAATGAATTCGTTTTACTCCACTCTGTCCAGTACTGTTGGTGTTTAGAAAGGATTTGATATAAAAATTCAGTTTGGCCTGAGTGTTCTGTCATGTTATTTAAGCTTCTGACCCACATGAAATGAGAACTCTCAGGAGATATTTACAGCAACGAGTGGCGAGGAACAGGAAACAGCAAGGAGAGGCGAGGAACAGGAAACAGTAACGAGAAAAAACAAAAAATTGTCTAAAAGGCTGAACGACTGCGGGGGCCTGGCTGACAGAAATTCTGCAGTTTACCCTTAAACGGTCCCTTTCTCTCAGACGGCCGTCAACACGTGCAGCCAGAGAAATAAACTCCTCTAGCAAATGGGGTTCATCAAACAAAGCAAGTTCATACTGTAAGTGTTCATTTAAGGCGTGAAAAAATGCGCTCTTTAAAGAGCGAGGGTCCCATTCCAACCGGGCCGCCAGAGTTCTAAACTCAATAGCAAACTCAGCCATGGTCTTGGAACCCTGTCTTATCTTCTGCATCTTACGGGAGACCCTCAAATAATCGGTCTCATGACCAATAACCCGTATGAACTCCTCTCTAAAGTCTTGAAAAGACAAACAAAACTCGGGGTATCTATGGAAGCGAGATTCAGCCCATTTGAGCGCTGTTCCGGACAACTGACCAATAACAATTGGTCTCCCAATCTACGACGTGGGAGACCGGGAGCCTCTGAAGGTGAGGACAGGTAAGGTGAGAAAACAGCAATCGGGTGAGGAAAAAATGAAGGGAATGATCTTACTTGGATAGAGTGAACTGTTGTCGCCAGGGGGGAGTGAGTGGTGAGTCAGTGAAGCTGCAGTCCAGGGGGTAGTCCAGGGGGTAGTGCAGCTAATGCTGGAGCGGGCAGACCGAGCTGAGCCAAGAGGAGTGGGAACCAGATGACGAGGGAAACCAGAGAGGATCTTGAAGATGATTTGAGTTCTGGAGTTGAAGGAAACCTGAGGTAAACACAACTGTGGTTAGAGGCGTGGGAAAAAACAAAGTAGCAAATCAAAAATCTTACAAACACTAGAAGCAACAAGAGACACAAAGAGAAGCATTTAAAAAGGCTAGAGACACTAGAGTTTGGCACTGAGACTAGGTTTTACCCGGAGTAAACAAACACTCAGGCGACGAGTAGCTGATCCACCACTCCTCTTATACTGGCCCAGCTCATCAGCGCCATCCAGGAACACCTGGGGTGGAAGGAGCTCCAGCAGAGGAGGAGCAATTTGTATATCCCCTGTCCCCCTCATAAAAGCAGATTTATCAGCACCACAGCTTCATGAGGTGCAGTTATGCTCTCACCACAAACACACAGCTATAACGTGTTGTAAAAAAAGCAAGAAGAGCTTAAAAGAACATTTGACCGGTTGTTTTTATGTTTGCTTATATGTAGACATGCATCTGACTGACAAAGACACATGCCGAAACTATGAATGTATGGATAAATAATAAGATTAAACTTCAGTAGAAACTGCCAGTGAGTCCTTAAGCATTAACAAGCCTTTTGAATTAATTTAATGACATACTTGCTTACCTCATACATATGACACAGTAATTACAAAATGGTGTAGTGAGTTAGGTATGCAAATTTCTCCGGGCAATTTGGAAATTTTAATATTTGGATAGTTGTGAGCAAAAACAAAATGGGGTAATTTATTTCTTTGTCTCAACAAGTTTTAAGAAACCAATAGGTTTTTAAAAATCTATACCTTCTTCTTAGGCAGGTCTGATGTGTCTTTTTTTTATTTCGTTTTTTTTGTATAAGACTAGAACACTTCCATAGGCTAAAGCTGTCTTATTCAGTTATTTACTTAAAGCAGTTTACACACAAACAGCTTTACATTTGAGATTTAGAATGTAAAATTATCCCAGTTCAGTCTTACTCACCATTCAAGATGTGACCCAAATTCAGGTAGAAAATGTATGTATTTTGCACCTATGAGTGAATTTAGTCTCTGCCCATGAAAACCTTCAAGTAGTAAGTGTAACTTTACTTTTTCCAATATAAATGAATGTGAGTATATATAAAACTATACTGGTATTTCATTTTCCATCAATCTATACATTTTCCAACCAGCTTATTCTTTTGAGACTGCTAGGGTCTGCCGGCCTATCCCCAGAGGTACTCGAGCGACAGGCTGAGGTACACCCTGGACCGGTTGCAAGTCCATTGCGGGCAATTTTATTATTTATAATGATAAGCGTAAAACATTAGAAAGCGATTATATGTGACTTTAAAAATACCATCAAGGAATGCGGCACACAACCTTGCAGTAGAGACACTAAAGTAAAAGAATGCTACACCAGGTACTGTTTTTTACTGCTATAAAACTGAGACTACATTTTACAAAGTCTCTCCAAAATGCACAGTAACAGATAGGAGCAAGGCATGAAACATGAAAGCATCCATATATCCTGGCAGCTGTAAGCAATTTAGGCTGGTGCTGGTTGTGCCATGGGATGGGGAATATTTCTTTGCACAATATTCTGACAACAACGAAGTTATGGCCTCTATAGTTACCAGATCTCAATAGAGCACCTTTAGAAGATTTAAATTATGAATATGAAGCCAAAAAATCTATAGAATTGTCTCATTCTGTCCTTTTAATATGGACTAAAATCCCAGAGGACTGTTTCTGACACCTTGTTGAATTCATGACTCTGCGCCACAAAAAAATTAGAACAGTTCTCAAACAAGAGCAAGAGGGGTTCCAACTTAGTATATGTACAAAGAAGTCTGGAGTAAGTAATTAGCAGATCAGACAAGGAATCAAAACTAAAAATGAGAACTTTTACATCAGGGTTTGCTTTCTTTTCAAAAAAGAATGTGGGTAAAAACCCAAAAAGATTTAAAAAAATATCTACTAAACTTTCTTTTAAAATGTTATGTCTACTGCTGTTTTATTTCGAAGAGCAGATAAAGAACAAATTTCCTCAGAGCAATTCTGAGCAGAGGTCCTACAGTTTTACTAGCATCCACCTTTTAATAACCGATGTAAAAAGGAGCAATAATCCCTGCTCTAGTTCAAACCTCTATTTTGCTATCTACCATGAAGCCTACTCACTATTTCTTGAGACACCTCCAAAGCAATCTGTGATGGCAGGCATAGATGGCTCCTCTAACCCAGGTAAATTATCTTTGAACCTTTCAGAGTAAACAGACGTGCAATTCTCCACAAGTCTGGACTCTTGCAGCCATGAATAGATGCGAGTGGGGTTGTGTATGAGAGTGCTTCTGTGAGTACACATAATGCACATACAAGGGGAAGTGAAACTCCTAAAACAGAGTGGGTTAACATTGCATTAATTGTCATGATGACATTTGGTAGTTATTGAAAAATAAGCATGATCTGTTTGTACTGTAGGAAAGGTAAACTCCACTGTACCGTTTGTTGAGAATTTTAAAGATGATTGAAACGTTAATCTAAATTTAATAAATAATCCAGAAAAATCTGCGTACAATCATACAGAGCTACAAGAGTACCTTTTGTGGCTTGGCAACCCTGGAACTTTTCCACATTTTGTCACATTAGAACCACAAATCTTAATTACTCTTACTTGGGATTGCATATGAGATCCCAACACAAAGTAGCACACTGTTTTTATGTGGAAAGATAAGGGTACACTGTAGCGAATCTTTTCATTTACGAATAAAGTATGAACATTGCTCCCTTTATTTGTATTCAGCAATTCTGAGTCAAACAATTGCAGTTACATCTGCAAATCTTTAGGGGTTTATATATGTTAAAATAAAGTCTTAGTAAATGTGGATTAATTGGAGGGGTCTATATAAATGTATTTCCAAGTTCTGCGAGAAAGATTCAGTTCAGTTCAAGGACTTTGTTTGGGCCATTTAAACAAGGTTTTACAGTGAAGCAAAAGTACTGAACCACCAACAGGAGTAAATATAAGCTAATGAATTAGATTTACGAAACGATGGGATATGTCAAGAATTAAAGATAATGACAAAATTTTGAGTTTCGGGAAGATTTGAAAATTGAAAACTTCATAAAATTAGCAGAAGATATCTTTACATTTGCACACCTTTGGCAGCAAATTTAGCAGTATAGGAAGAAGTCCATGAATTTGGTTCTATCCATAAATTTATATGTGTAGGATGTTACTATTAAGGATTTAGCGGGTTTTGAGAATGTTGGATAAAAGCAAAGCAAATCATTTAAGTGTGCCCTTACTGTGCCTAGGCATTCAGGGTCTTCAGAAAATATTCTAATTGTTGCTATTTATATGGCAGTCTGGAAAAGGATTTATTGTTTTGAAGTTTAGCTACAATTTGTGTAGAATATGTAAGAATATAACACTTTGGAAGAATACAGCTGAAAAGACAGGGTTTGGAAACATAGTCTTAGTTCAAATATTGGTAATGAATACAGCAAAATAAACCACACAAAGAAATCATAACAGATGTAAATGCGAAGAAACACAGTGGATTTTCATTAAAGCATAAAAACATTAAAAATACAGTATTACTTGGGCAGTACACTCTGCCTGGGCCAACTTCCTCACTAGTCTAATGTCTAAAGAGTTTAGTACTCTGCTAGGAATTTAAAGACTAATCCGACCTTTGATGAAATTCTAATGAGGATTATAACAATACGTGGATGGAGAAGATATGACCTTTTAATTGCTATTTTATTTTATTTAAAACTCTGCTATTGTGAGATTTCTTGTTTGCCATGGCATTTAAATATAAGGGAGTGGATTGATAGTTATTTCTTCAAACATTGGATGCAATTTGTAAAGGTATTTTAAGCCCCTGAATCTAACCTGCCAAGATAATCTAGATTTGCTCTAAATTGTTATTTCACTGGACCTTTTTACCTTTAAAACTAGACAAATTATTCATTTTATTATCTATTGTGGATCTAGTTAATTTAGACTGGTTAAAAGATGGGGGCAGAGTTCATAGTGAAGGATGGCTGTCCCTGTGTATTGTGTAACTAACGGCTGCAGAGATGAGTGGTCCTGTGATGAATGGTGCCGTCATGCCCAGCTATAATCACGCCTACGCATGGCTTCCTGCATAATTGATTTTTAATCCCCTAATACAAAGTAAATCACATAAGAAAGGCCTGCTTCAGAGCCATCGCAGGAAAAAAGTGAAAAATAATAACAAAGGGGGATATGACACGGAAAACGATTTTGGGGTAAAAACTGAGATAAAAATATTACTAATAAATCCTATAAAATGTGAAATGGTGTGGAATTTAATTTTTTGCAGCTTAGCAGGCCAAACAAAAATAAGTGATTTGCACTATTCGAAAGGTATAAAATATGCCACACAAAGTATCATAGCAGCTGAACTTATTTGTAGGCGTTTAGAATCCCAGAAAAGATTATACTGTTTACAAAGAGTAATGAGATATGGATTGACCTATCAGTTGATAGCGGAGAAGATTGCAACTGTCATCCAAAATAAACATGGCTGAAATGTCGCTGATACTGTAGACTGGTTAACACAAAGCTAAAAATCTCCCAGAGATTAAATGTGATGCTGGGAATTACTTCTGTTAAAATTATTCTTTTGAAGCTACTCAGGGTAAATTGTAACCTGAGCTGACAATCTGGCATAAATTGGCTATATTTTTCACAAAGCTGTGCTTTATATGTGTCTGAATGAAGGTGGGGTGGATGAACGTTCAGAGGGATATTGTTAAGTATTTTACTATTTCTGTCACTGTAGACTTACCAAGAGCTTTGGATGTGGAGATGAGTGAAATGTATATCTGTAGACTTGACATTAGATTCCTCCACAATTACTTAATAAATAACCCTGACTACTACTTGTAGTAAATTAAAATGTGTAATGTTTTGAAAAAATGGGTAACTGTACTTTGTTAATCCTGTTTTGCTTTGCCAGTTTTTGGTGCTGTTGTGACATATAGGTATGGAAGACCATTTCCGCCAAATTGGTGAAAAAAAAAAATGTATATCTCATAATTATGACTTAGCTATCTCATTATTATGAGATAGTATCTCATAATTATGACTTAGCTATCTCATTATTATGAGATAGTATCTCATAATTATGACTTAGCTATCTCATTATTTTGACTTAGCTATCTCATTATTATGTAGTGATGGGTTTGGCAACACCAATGCGTCGGCGCATGTATCAAGCCCATACACCAAAACCTGTGTCGGTGCGCGTATTGATTTCAGCAAGTCGTGAACGATACAGGAACTGTTTCGAAGGCCCCAGACTGTGTTTATAAGGAAGCAAATCTGTCAACTGGATGGATTCTCCAAAATAATTCTTTATTTTTTTCGGTACAGCGTCAACTATGGAGCAGCCTCAAGGCAAACGAAAGATTTCCGCAATGTAGGACCATTTTGATCTTACATCGGAAAATAAGGGAATTGTTTTCATTTTGTTCTTTCATCCGGTTCTTTTCAGTTTCTAGCTGATCTATTTGAATCTAAATAGATATTTGTAAGGAAAAACTACAGTCCACAATCATCCTAATTTCAAGAACATTCACTTAAATGTTACCTTTATGGTACATGTTCACGTTATTTATTGACTGTATCTAAGAATATCACATATTTTCAATTTAATTTAAGATGGGAAATAATACAATATATAATATACAATAACATACGACTTAAATGTTATTGTATACACTGGTTCATTAAATCAGTCTATCTCCGTTGCCTGTAGGGATTTTTAATGTCCAGAAGGTGTCAGTATTCAGTGACACAGTAACGACACAGTTTCAATACAGTTTGTGTCGAAACGCTTCATGAGGCCTCATCTACCCATCACTATTATTATGAGATAGTATCTCATAATAATGAAATAGCTAAGTCATAATTATGAGATACTATCTCATAATAATGAGATACAATCTCATGTATGGTGTATGGGCTTGATACATGCGCCGACGCATTGGTGTTGCCGGACCCATCACTACATAATAATGAGATAGCTAAGTCATAATAATGAGATAGCTAAGTCATAATTATGAGATACTTTCTCATAATAATGAGATAGCTAAGTCATAATTATGAGATACTATCTCATATTAATGAGATAGGTAAGTCATAATTATGAGATACTATCTCATAATTATGAAATATAATACTTTTTTTTTCACCAGTGTGGCAGATATGGGCTTTCATATATAGGGATCTAAGGATACAATAAGCTGAAAAAACCTCTTGTGTGCTTATTCTGGCATACTCTGGCTAGGAAAAGCCAGGAGAGAAAGACACTGTTAGAGCAGAGACTAGGCAGGGAGAAGAAAAAGTTGATGGACAACAATGCAACAAATTGAGGTTCTCCACCTTTTTTTAAATAATTTTATTTTTGCTTTAATGTTTTTATTTTAAGAGCGCTGTACAGTGCATGAAGCGCTGTTAATGCACCATTTTGCTAAATCCATTGCTGGTTAGAAACTTTCAGTTAGTGTTATCTTGCCCCTTTACATGCAGTATCTTTGCTTCATATCTTGATGTTTTGTTTTTGTTTTTTGAGAAATTTGTCATTTTTGAAAAAAAATAATTATTTTTTGTTTAAAGTACTGTATGCTCTATTAATTCATATTAAAACAACAAAACAATCCTTCTGATCCATCAACGTCTCTTTCCACTGTTTGCTCCATTTCTCTTCCCGGCTGGATAACTTTACCAGAGCCAGAACCTGTTGGGACCTATCGGACCCATCTGACCACTGAGGAATAGGAGTGGAGGATACAGGCCAACCAGTGACTATATTGCGGTACTGCAGATCATTTTATTGCATCCTGTCCCATGCAATCAAAACAGAGTGTCTGTTAATAAGTATTTGGGCACTGATGGACCAATTTGAAACCCACACATTTGCCCAGATTCCATGCAATTATTCTCTTTCTTTTGGCCTCCTTGTTCTTTAACAATTATTCTGCCAACCCCTGTGCCCTTATACATTGTTTTGTGACTTGGCTCAGATCACCCAAACTATAGTTCAAAAGGGTCATTTATAAGTCAGATCTCTACAGAATCTGTTGAAAGGCATAGCCCTGGATTTTCCTCTTGTGCCACAAATAACTCACCAAACTGCTTATCGGTACCAAATACCTAACTCTCATTATTTCTGGAAATCATCAGCAAACCATCTCATTTTAAGTTTTCGGCCTCCCACAGAACATATTATCATGAAATTGGCCTTCTCCCTGCTGCTCCCATGCGTTCCAATTGTCTTTTTGATGTGTGTTGTTCCAATAGAAGAGCTATAGAGAAGTATCTAAATGAGTTTCTTACCTCTAGCTTCATCCGTCATTCTCAATTTCCTCAGAGGGCGGGCTTCTTCTTCATGTCTAAGAAAGCAGGTTCCCTCTAACCTTGAATTGATTACAGAGACCTGTAGTTCTGGTTAAAAAGATGTACCCACTCCCACTCATTTCATCCACTTATGAAACTCTTCACAATGTTAACATCATCACGATGCTAAAACCTCTGCAACACCTACCACCTAATCTGTGTCCACCAAGGAAACAGTTTGAAAAGGACTTTCAAGACCTCCTTAAGCCACTTTGACTACCTAGTCATGCCCTTTGTAATCTGTAATACCCTATCAATCTTCTAAGGCCTCACTAGTAATATCCTCCAATGATGTTTTGCTTCTCCTCCACCTTATGCAGGTATCCACTAGAGCAAGAGTGTCCAACGAGTCGATCGCGGTCTACTGGTAGTCCCAAGTCGACTGCGAGGTTATGACCTGTTATGACATGACAGGAAGTCAGAGTTGCCAACTTAGCGACTTTGACACTATATTTAGCGACTATTCAGACCCTCTAAAATAAAATAAAATAAAAATAACAAAATAAAAAAAATAATTTTCTAAATTTTTTTTGGCCAGTTATGCATGGACTTCTTCTACCAGCAGCCGCGCTGCAGGTGTGGCAGCGTGGCCTGCCTTCTGCACAGCTACATGCTCCCTGGCACTGGAGAACTCGCAACACACGGACTACATCACGGAGAAGCTCTGGAACAAAAGTGGTTCTTTATTAAAGCTTGTTTTGGATTTTACTTTTTTTTGCATTTTACATATTTTACAATAAATGTTTGGTCATTTATTTTTGCACAATTTAGTTATTTTGTCATGTAATCGGATTTCAACGAGAAACGGTTTCAATTAAATTAATATTTTAATCGGTGAATTCTAAATAAAAGTTCTCAGACTAATAGCATAATCAACTAAGTTTGCATGAAAAAAATAAATTAATTATGTCTTCTACAAAAGTTAAGAATTCTTCCCAGGTCTTCAATAAAAACATATACAGCAACATATTGTCATTTTTATAATAGGTGTTTTTGCTTCTGTTAAAGTTTTTGTACGTTATGAAACCCTGCAGACATACTCTCATGTTAGGTTGGCAAATCTGGTCAGTAGCCTATATGCATTTAATGATGTGTTAGCAATCTCGTTTCCCTCCAAATTTTTTGCTGCTTAAAAATGCTTTGATAAAGTGAAAACTCAGTGAAGTAATCAGTAATCGGTTCTATACGAAAAGCTAGCCTCCTCCTCCTAGTGCCAGGTCTCCCACTAAGATAGGAAGGGATTTCCTGTTTTCAAACAGAGATCTACCTGTTTTTTATCTGGTTTATTTTTCTCTTTGGTTCATATTAAGGTAAGTTATGGCTATTACGCATCATGCAGATTGTTGTGTGTGTGTGTGTGTGTGTGTGTGTGTGTGTGTGTGTGTGTGTGTGTGTGTGTGTGTGTGTGTGTGTGTGTGTGTGTGAGCAATTTGTCTGTGTGTTTGTGTGTTTTTGAGAGAGGGCAGGTTTGTGATGTGATGTCTAATGGTTGTGTGCCGGCAACAAAACTTGTTGTGAGGGTAGTTACTGCAGGCTGGAAACGATCTGTGGGGTTTTGCGATGTTGACACTGGACTGGTAGATCTCAGGGAGTTGGATACTTGAAAAGTAGCTCTTGGGAAATAAAAGGTTGGGCACCCCTGCACTAGAGGGTGCAAGGAAGAGCTGCTGTGGTACACCTGTGGGTCATCAGGCTCATTTCCTGGTCTAAAGGATGTGGCTACAAATCACTCCTCTACCGAGTGTTGACCTACATGATAATGTGGGCTCAGTATTTCTTTCTAACCTGTGTGTCCCTGTTTCCCAGTTTTTACTTCAGTTCAGCCTGGAGCTCAAACCTATGTCCCTTTGGAGCATGCTGTTGCAGACCCAAACTTACCACAACCTCCTTGGATCACTTATTGGCAACCTCATTCCCTGCTTCCATCTTCACATCATCTTGTACTTCCTCTGTGGATCACTGGGCTAACTCTTAGGGCATGTCTTCCTGTACCACAACCCCGGACTGAGTTTACCTTCCTCCCTGGAGGACTACATCATGTTCCCTTGGTAAGACCATCCTCTGCATAATCTGTCAATCATTACAAGTACAACCATTAATCTCACTATCTTTCCTGAAGCTCTAGATCATCTGCTTTGCACATTTGCACACTTTTAGTGATTTCTCTTCTCCTGAGAGTCCTTCTTGCAAGCAGTTCAGACGGCGAAAGAATTCTTCTGTCATATTGGGTGGTATTTGTTGACCCAGATGCAGAATCACTCCAGGAGTATCAAGTACAATTTATTTACAGAAAACAGTACAACATAGAAAAGTGCAACAGAATGACAGGAACATGTTAGATCAGGACTTTTTCTTCCATACGTGAAGGGGTAGGTAAATCGACAGTCTCAGGTGAAGTAGTAAAGATACAATAAGGTTTTCTTACAGTGGTTCAGATCGGAGTTTAGCTTCTGAATTTGGAGTCTGGTGAGGTTGAAGTAGGGATAGGATCTTGAGACTGGAGAGTGAGCAGGCAGGTGAGGAACTAAGAGCATGTGGTATGTGGTTCTGCTCCATGGCTGAGGTGGATTTTTTCCATGTTTGTCTTTCGGTTATCTACTCACAGTTTTTTGGACCACATAACATTAATTGTCCCTAAATAGTGAGAAGTAACAGTGAGTCATGTTTGTAGTTGTCTGCTATATGAAATATTAATACACCCTGGGTATTAAAACCCCTTCCATAATTGTGTACAATAAGAATATGTAATTTTCCTAAAGCAGGAAGTGCTTTTTTCAATCCAAATTGCACTCTGTTGAAAACTGTTAAATTCAGCTTCAAGTATAGAAGAATTTTGTATCATGACACATTTATGTAAAACACCTGTTGTGAGGAACTAAGATATATGTGGTCTAACCAGCACATCTGAAATGGTGGGCGAGGTTTCTGTCACTGCCCGGCATTCAGGAAAGGAGGCGAGGCAACAGATTGCAGTTGAGATGGGGTTTATTAAAACTGCAGGTCATATTTGAACCGACACCCCCCTCCAGTGAGAGGCAATTCCACTCTTACAAGGTAAAGGGGTGATAAAACAAAACAAGAAATAATTTACACAAACCTAACAAAACAATAAATTGTACCAATAAATATTTAAATGCATGCAAATTATTAGAAATAAACTAATCTAAGATCAATCAATGATTACATTTAAATTACCATAACTCTTCAGAGAACTACCCCCCTTAATTAAGAATGGTATGCTCCAGGAGCTTTTCAATAGCACCTGGAGAACTTGTCTCCCTTTACTGCTTCGCCCTGCTGAGGAGATACACCTGAAAGGTAGTTCAAACAATTAACCTCAAATTAAACAAACTAACATTTCTCCACATTCCCCCTGTCCAGCAAGGATGGCCAGTCCCTCTGCCTGAAAAAAATGTTTAAATAAATATAAATATAACTGAAATAAAGAACTGAAACCAAAAAGCATTTATTCTTTAAATAAATATCAATAATCTAATGGGATGGAGCCCTGGTCTCCATCACACTCCAATGACACAATGAAAGGTAGGATTCTTCCAAAACAAAAAGTATCTGATAATTCTTGGCATGTACTCTATCTTCTGAAAAGTTGACCCAATTTGAGTCAAGGACTAACTGTCACCTCACATGCCAGCCAAATAACTTGAGGAACATGGAGGAGAAGTGAACAAAGACACAGAGGAAACTGCAGCAGGCAGAAGAGATAAGAATGAAACACTTCAGCAGCTGTATCTCTGACTGTCTGAAACATGAGATTAGGAAAGGCATCCAATTGCCTAGAAAATGTGGGAATTTAAAATTAAGTTGTTGGATTGCCTGCATAACAACACTATATTAGAAATAATAAATCCAAATGCAATTTTTGTAATTGTGAAATGTTGATATTCATTATTCTGTGAACTAAGAAATTGTAAATTGGCTAAATTCAGAAAGCTGTTGCTCTGTAGCAAGAAGATCAAGGGTTCAAATCAATAACAGAGTGTTTATATGCAGGATTGAAAAAAAGGAAAATCTGATCTATCTAAATCCCACCTCTTTGTCTTTGATGCACTGACAAGATGAATTTGGCCTTGGATGCCTAGTTGAGTTAAAAATGCAACAAGAATCATGCACCAAAAGGTATTTGATTAGATTATATAACTAGATTAGATTATATATTACTTGAGCAGTGTCCCTTATACCCCTTTTTTGCACATCTTAAGTTGTATACATATAAATGACCCTTAAATGTTTTTGTGGTTTTTTACTGATTATTTAGATGAGTCTCCCATGGTGCTAATTTGAAGTAATTTAGTTAGGCTGCCCATTCTTAGGAAAATTTACTACTGTTCCATGTTTTTCAGGTCCTAATTGTAAGCCCTCATTTTTGTTTGTTTGACTTCGAAAACCATAGTAATGGTTCTATAACTCATTTTTGACTGATAGATGAAGATGTTTTTTTCTGTTTTTAGTTTTGTTTGGATTAGGTAGGAAGTGAGGCTTTTGTGTCATTTTACCCTAGTTCTTATTAAAAGAAAGGTTTCAATATGGTTTCTTGATACAAAAGAAAGCTCTTGTTTTTCGGAATAAATAAATGAAACATGTTATTTTGTTTGCCCTACCACATACCACGCAAAAAGACTGCACAGCATGGCTGTTTTTGTAGAGGGATTATTAATACAGACTGAAGACGACAATAAAAACCACGATTTATAATGTCCTAAGAAGTCCTTGCATATCATATACATGTGTTTTGAGGATCAGTGGGAAAGGTGAAGGAAGTAGTTGTCTGGCAATCAGAAAGTTTTGGGTTTGATTCCATTTCCCAACCACATGTCAAAATGACACTGAACCTCATTTTACATTGTGATCTGCTTACTTGATGTGTGAGTATTTTTAAGTAAAAATGCTTTACATGGCTGTAAAGAATTTACAATCTGTAATAGCCTGTGGATTATGCAAGCAAATGTTAGTAGAACATATTTGGGAAACAATAGTTTGTTCAACCAACAAGTGCAATTTTTACAATGGATCAGCATGCGTACAAATGGTTTGTTACCATAGAGAAATACATAGATTTTTCCTTTTTTGTCTGTAAACCTTTTTTGTATGTTGCTTGATTGTCACAGCAAGAATCAAAGATATTTTGGCTCACTTTATTCTGATGCACAATATTCCCAATAAAGGAATCTCCAATGTAACAACATTTCATAAAATCTAATAAAATAAAAACTCTGCATTTTTATTTTTGACTTTGCCAAATCCAAAGAATATTACCACATGTAAGTAAGACTTACGATGCCTTACTTTTGTTTTTGTGCTTTCTGCACAGCCAACATAAAAATATTATGCATCTTAAATTACACAGATATAGCCTAAGTAAGTGAAATTATATTAGACTTGATCAGCAATTAAGGTTAAGTATGTGATTTAAGTTGACAAGTTTTCTTCAGTTAAACTAGCACAGAACATATATCTGATAGCTGACTGTCACGATCAAAGACCAAACCTTCAACATTCAAAAGCCCTTTATTGAAATGCAAATTGTAAGATAAAGAAGAAAAAAGGAACATTTTGTGAAATGAAGAACATTTTGCTAGACATATCTACAGGGGTTGGACAATGAAACTGAAACACCTGGCTGTAGACCACAATACTTTATTAAGATGGTGTAGGACAACTCAGTTTGTCTTGGGAATGACATATATAAGTCCTACATGGTGGTCAGAGGG
Organism: Orestias chungarensis; assembly: GCA_032876305.1. Classification (NCBI taxonomy): domain Eukaryota; kingdom Metazoa; phylum Chordata; class Actinopteri; order Cyprinodontiformes; family Cyprinodontidae; genus Orestias; species Orestias chungarensis. The sequence goes on along the minus strand of JAVLVB010000790.1, from coordinate 78,480 downwards.
ATTTTAAGCCATTCTTCTTGCAGGATAGTGGTCAGGTCATGATACTGGTGGAGGAAAACGTTTCCTTACTCGCTTCTCCAAAACACCCCAAAGTGGCTCAATAATATTTAGATCTGTTAGCTGTGCAGGCCATGGGAGATGTTCAACTTTACTTTTAGGTTCATCAAACCAATCTTTCACCAGTCTTGCTGTGTGTATTAGTGCATTGTCATCCTGATACACAGCTCCGCCTTCAGGATACAAAGGGTGGGCTATAGCAGCCAGGCCGTGTATATTGACACTGTGGAGCTCCCCACAGTTTTGCTTGAAACAGTTGAGGTGCACATTTAATTCTGCCGTGATTTGGGCAGCCATGGTTTTATGTTTTTTGGATACAATCTGGAATAGCACCCGAACATCCCTTTCAGACAACTTCCTCTTGGGTCCACGGTTAATCCTGTTGGGTTTGGTTCAGCTGACATTACCCTGGATACCATGGCTCTTGATACATCACAAAGACTTGCTGTCTTGGTCACAGATGTGCGAACAAGATCTTTTTGTCTTGTCTGCATTGGAAATTCACACTCTGCTCTTACTGGTTAAATGCAATTAATGAAGATTTGCCACCAGACTGGTCCAATTTACCCATACAACCTTCCAAACTAAAATCACAGGTGTTTCACTTTCCCTGTCCAACCCCTGTACGTAATCTAGTGTGGAATTGCAGAATGATTATGGAAAAAAGATTAAACTAAGTTTTTTTCTTAAAACATGGGTTTTACTTCTTAGAATAGTCAGGGTATGATAGAACAAGCAAAGTAACACTAGGCCTGCAATTTAATATTAATGATAAGGGCTGAATGATTTCTTGTGTGAAACTGTATTTTAGGAAAATTGGACTCATCACATGACTTGACAGTTAAACCTACACCAAAAATTCTGACATAATCAATAAAAAGCAACAATTAAAAGCAATTGTTGAGAAACTAAGAACTTCTAAGAGAGATATGAGTTACAACAGTAGTGAATCTTGGAAAAATGAAGTTATATGCTGTTAACAAACTCGTGCTCTGTTTAATCTTAAACTTTAATTCTTCACTGAAATTACAATGGAGGGTTTCTCTATCTGTTTTGCACATGTAGCAATTTAAACATTTGGCCACTCCTTATTAAAATATTTATTCAAGCTTAGTCAAATTGGATTGAGGGCATCAGTGACCACCAATTTTCAAGCTATGCTTTAGATGTCCAACGTGAGTTCTGGGACACGTGAGAGTAATAATATCCAGGAATATGTTTTAACCAAAAACATTTCCTTGAAACTATGTATGCACATTTTTCCTTCCCATGGTTTCCCTGAAATAAGCTACTCAATTATCATCTACCCCATCAGCTTTCTTCCCTCTGCAAAAGAAAAGTATCCTCATTGTGTAGTCATGATGTTAACCATTACTGCTTTTTTCTACACAATAGGTTTTAACTAAACGATCTGGCAGATATAAGCCTGAATTTTAGTTTTAATCTCTTCTATGTATATATGCTATGTTTATACTCTATGCCACACACAGCTTTCAAACTGCAATAATTATTTATTGCAACTTTCCTTCAACAATGGCTTTTTCCTGGCACTCTGTAAAAAAGGCAAGAGCTTTGAATTGCACCAACTCGTAGCTGTCCTGTAAAAGTTTCTTCCACCTGAGCTGAAGATCTTTCGTGAGTTACCACGGCTGTCCTTGCCAATTTTATCAGTACCTTTTCCCCGAACTTTCTGTCCTTTTTTCCATGATAGATTAAGAATGCATAAACCCAAGTTCTAAGTGATTTGGAGAAATGGCGAAATCTTGTGATGTTGGTTTCTGGCATCTTACAAAGTTTGCGGAAGTAGTGAGAAAACACGCAAAAAAGTACAAGGGATACAATAACTTTTACAAGAAACTGCTTCCCTATGATTGTGTTATTTTGTGTGCATGTAAACACAGTGCACTTCTTTGTTATACCTCTCAGATAACAGGATAGCAGTGAAAGGTACAGCCATACTTATATAAGAGCTTTGTATTAAAACTGACATAAACCCAATGGAAAGAAACTCAAGTGGGTCCCTCCTACTGACAGCTGAGCCTGGTTAGTCATGCATGCTGTGGGAATGGAAAAGAAAGCAATCACCTTCTCTTTTTTTAATGAAGCTGTCAAGCCAATCACAAGTGCATGTTGGCCACAGCAGCTGTGGCTGTAGAGAGGCACTAAGCCAGCCCTTTGAGCCCCGGGGGCCTGATCACTTTGCCTATAAATTCACCATGCATGATTTTATGCATTTGGAGAGAAGCAATTCTAACAGAAAAAATCTACTTGTCTGCAATGTGAACACTGTTGAGAAGGACAATGTGAGTCTTTCTTGTAATAAAAATTGTCTTGTATAAACGGTTGTTGTTAAAAAATGCATACGAGTTATAAATATGAGCAATCAGTCAATTTTTAGCTTTGCTAACAACATAGCTCTCTTAATGATGCCAATCTGTTTAGTACAAGACCAGTAGGTATTCTAATGAGGTACCAGTGGAAGTAGTGGGCATTTAGATTAGACTAGGGAAATTAGAAACAATCATGATTGTCATGGATAGACTATGGGGTCAAAGCATCTCCAAAAAAACGCTGCCTTTGTGCAAACTTCAACGACTGACATTCAGGAACTTCCACAGTTTTTCAAGCAGGGAAAACCAGTGAACCGGTAGAGGGGTAATCAGCAGCCAATGCTCAGTGATGCATATGGGAAGCAAAGGCTGTTTAACATTGTCTGATCCAATATAAGATTTAATGTTCCTCAAACCACAAAACCCAGTGCATGGTAGTTCTATCACAAAGTTGGCTGACCTATGTGCCCCCTGGAATGTGTCAATAACAGGTGAACAAAACAACATTTGGCAAATTTTCTTCCTGCTATATAAGAGACATTGTCAAAAGTTCTCAACGTCAAAAAATGTATTTGAGAACTAAGAAAAAGAGTGCAAACTAATTGATTAAAAATGATGGAAATTAACCAATTTTAAGGATATTGTCTCCATGTTTTTATGCTATGTGATGAGATAAACTATGTGTTAGATATCTTTCATCTACAATGTGTGAGTAGAAACGCTGTAACTACTTAAAAACATCTTCTGTTTAGTAAAAGTCTGGAATGTATTAATTATTTTACAACAATAGTAATAAAAAGTTGGATGGTATAGGTAAAGGAAATGGCAAGGGAATGTTATAAGGACCTCAAAATGGCAAATTCACACTCGTGAAAATTCTACCTTGGTCTTACTCTCAGTCATTAAGTGAGATTTAAGCAATCATACCTCTGTGTACAATGGTAAAGATTCAAAATACCTATTCATGAATGTACTTCAGATGCCTTTTTTCAGCAAGGCATGGTCTGATCTGAATATCAAAGCTGAAAATCTTTTCAGATGTGTCACACACATGTTGTTTCCCGCTGCAGCTTTGACCTTTCTGATAGGATTCACACACTCAAAATCCATGCTGATTATGCCAACAGGGAACAAAACCAAAGGCATCAGCTTTTATGTAACAGATTGTGTGAGTGTGATTTGATTTATGTTCAGTTACGTCACAACGTGATCTAAATAAGCTTAAAAGTATTATAAATATTGCAATGATGCAAAAAAACTAATGAAATAAACTTTGACTTTGGAAGCTGTTTGATGCCAATATCATCAACGAATAAACATATGCACAGTACAGACCAGTGCATTAAAAATCTACCACAGTAAAATTAAATTGTCAGTGACTATGCTTATGAGTTTTTTGCAGTCTCGTGTCTAAGTCACCATTGTGAGTAATGCTGTCAAAGATGGGTAACATTTTTAATGTGTCATGTTATAAAGTCAAAGGTGTATTTACAGTAGTATCTTAAGGAACTTGCATGTTATTGTAGGCACTGTTTATACATTTTCTGGTGAAATTGGAAATGTTTCGTTGCATTCGTACTGTTCATTTACATGACAATGTTCACTCTGCCAAATGAACTATTTTAGAGTATCCCAGTGTTGTTTGAAAAAATAAATCTGTGGAATTAATGTACACATAACTGCCTACAAATGTAAAATATAAGGTGTAATGTTTCGTTTTTTGTTTTTTTTCCCTAATAGTCTGACCCACACACGACAACAACAATAATAGTAACAATGTACACAAGGATGTGCTCATTTGGAGGGAAAACCGGAAGCTTGGGAAACTGTTGGGAACTGTAAGCTTGGAAAGGAGCTGTTCAGGTGAATAATGGTCCAAGGTCAAAGTAACAGGAGATGGTTGAATACTAGAGAAACATGGAGGCAACAGGAGTGGCTCTTACTATGAGACAAAAGGGGGTCAACCAGGGAACGGTGAGTAGATCTGGAGTTGTGGGTTGCTGTGGCATGACGGTGGTTCTTGAAAGTGTCTTGCATGGGTGAGTTAAAGCTTTTTATTCACTTTAATTTAATTTATTACTTTTTTCACAAATGCGCATGTTGCGTTTCATAGATCTTTGTCAAAGTTTGCGATAACGACTCGAGCAGAGGTGAATTTGCGTCATGAATATAAGATTTATTGTGCAGAAAGAAAAATGAACCGAACATGAAACAGAAGCAAAAGGCAATGCAGAACGGACCAAAGATGCAAGGGACTGAAACTAGAACGTAAAAAAAAATGGTTAACTGAAGAGGAATTCAGCAACTGGAATTGAGAAAAGAACAACAATAGAAAGTAAACAAACTGAAGAACACTGGATGGAAAATTAAACAAGATAAACTAATAACAACAACAAGTCATGCCAGGGGAACTGGAGGCAACGAAGGAAACAAAACCATAAAGGAAATAAACTATTAGAAACTAACAACAAAGAAGGACACTAGGGAAACCGGAGGCAGCAAAGAAACTAAACCATAAGGAAATAACTAAGAAGGGGAACGGAGGTAAATAATGGAGGGAAGAAAGAGAACCAGCACAGAGAATCAAGCGAACAGAGAAAAGGGCTTACTGTGAGACGGTGAGGACTGGCAGAAGATGGAGCTCAGAGACAACGGGGTGAGGTAAGGTAACGGACGATCCAGCGGTGAGTGCACGAATGAATGATGATTAAGTACTGAGGAGCAGGAGATGGAGCAGATGACCAGATGATAGGCAACAGGTGCAAGTGATGTTGACATTAGACAGAGAGAGAAGAGGTAGAGAAAGCAGGGAGAACCGGAGAACACAGAAAAGAGTAACAAAACAAAGACTCAATCAAAATAGAAAATAACCTAAAGGAAACAATATCTAATAATACTAAATAAAGTAAAACAAGACAACTATAGCAAACTTAACAGAACCAAAAAACAGATCATGACAATCTTAGAAATAAAAAAAATTCCCGTTTTCACTGTTGCTGATAGGATAGAATATGTAATTAGAACGTTGTCATCTTTCTTTTGACTTTAGGTAATAATAAGTCTGAATATGATATAGGAAGATACGCAAGAAGCCAAAAATTAAAACCTGTTCGTTAATAGATGGTTCAGAAAAAAAGTTTTTATTTATTAATTGTAGATTTTCAGAATCGGAAACAAAAGTGCAAACCAATCCTGAAATCTGGGGATTGGTTTGCAGATTTTAAATCATAAGCAAAAACTTTACCAAGGAGAGAGTTTCAAGTTATCACGCATGTACGTGTCGCTGACATCAGTAGAACATGGGCCTGTTGATTTATTGTGAAACTGAATTGAACAGATCAGTCTGTGGATCCAGAACAACTTCCTTCAATTAAACTCAGACAAAACTGAAATCATTGTCTGTGGTCCACAGAAAGAAAGAGAAAGTGTCATGAGTTACCTTCTGACGCTCTCTCTGGAACCTAAGTAAAAATGCTTTACATGGCTGTAAAGAATTTACAATCTGTAATAGCCTGTGGATTATGCAAGCAAATGGTAGTAGAACATATTTGGGAAACAATAGTTTGTTCAACCAACAAGTGCAATTTTTACAATGGATCAGCATGCCTACAAATGGTTTGTTACCATAGAGAAATACATAGATTTTTCCTTTTTTGTCTGTAAACCTTTTTTGTATGTTGCTTGATTGTCACAGCAAGAATCAAAGATATTTTGGCTCACTTTATTCTGATGCACAATATTCCCAATAAAGGAATCTCCAATGTAACAACATTTCATAAAATCTAATAAAATAAAAAATCTGCATTTTTATTTTTGACTTTGCCAAATCCAAAGAATGTAAGTAAGACTTACGATGCCTTACTTTTGTTTTTGTGCTTTCTGCACAGCCAACATAAATGATTTCAGACAAAACTGAAATCATTGTCTGTGGTCCACAGAAAGAAAGAGAAAGTGTCATCAGTTACCTTCTGACGCTCTCTCTGGAACCTAAACATCAGGTCAAAAATCTTGGGGTAATACTCGATTCTGACCTGAACTTCAACAGCCACATTAAATCAGTAACATCAGCAGCCTTTTTCCATCTTAAAAACATTGCCAGAAACAGAGGAATAGTCTCTAAACCAGACCTAGAAAGACTTATCCATGCTTTTATCTCTAGCAGGTTAGACTACTGTAACGATCTGCTCACTGGGCTTTCTAAACGGGCCATAAGACAGCTTCAGAACATCCAGAATGCTGTTGCTCAAGTTCTGACCAAAACCAGGAAATATGACCACATTAGTCCAGTGCTCCAGTCTCTGCACTGGCTTCCTGTCACTCAAAGAATAGACTTTAAAACAGCCTTGCTTGTGTACAAATCTCTTCATGGTTTAGCCCCAAAGTACATATCCGACATGTTAGAGCCATATGAACCGGCCAGGACTCTGAGAACCTCAGGTAGTGGCCTCCTGCTGATGCCCAGAGTCAGGACCAAACAAGGGGAGGCTTCATTCCAGTTTTATGCTCCTAAAATCTGGAACAGTCTTCCTGAAGAGGTGAGACGGGCTTCAACTCTGCCGTTGTTTAAATCCAGGCTGAAAACAGCCTTATTGAACTGTGAATATAGCAACTGAGAATATTATTACTATTATTATTATTTTATTTTTATTTTATTTCTTTTAAATGCAAAGCTGATTTTATATTTTCATTTTCTGATGTTGTTTCCTATGTAAAGCACTTTGAATTGTCTTGTACAAGAAAATGTGCTATACAAATAAACTCGCTTTGCCTTGCCTTGCCTATAAAATTATAATCTATTATTGAAGCTAAAGATTAAGGTGAAGGCACTAGGTGAGGGCTTCAACCTCAAACAAAAATAGAGACATGCAAAAAGCTGGTCAGCAATTATAAGGAAAAAAAAGATAGCTATATATACATTTAAGATTTGTAAATCTGAATTCCTTTATTGTTTGTGTTAGAAGACATTTTAAGGAGAAACATAAAGATAAATAATCATAAGCGCTTATTAAACATTAATTATCTTTAAACAATGTCTTATTGTCTGATATTTTACACTACAGAACATGAAGAAAAGAATATTTACAAGAATGAAAAAACAAATAAAACATGAAGTTTGAAATTAAACTACCAATACAATCGGCTAAAAACAACAGTAAAAATGAATAGTTTTTAACTAAGAACATTAGTATAACAAAGACCAAACTAGTGAAACAGAAGACCAAATGAAAATATGGCTGGCAAACAAATAAAAAAACATGTGTCATAGCAGGCTATATGTAATAATTGCATGTAAATCACCAGCACGCGTTTTTATGATTTGGTGGTGATACCCAAACCCAGTCATTACAAAGTCATTAAAAGTTTCCAGGATCCACCCTTGTAATTGTTCTACCGTGTTTCAAAGAGCACAGGAAATAGTGGATCATGTTACATATAACAGGTTGCACAGTGACATCTAAACATGTGCCTGCACAAAGCTGAAAATATGTTGAAGCAGTGCTGATACAGAAACCATTTACTTTGTCAAGTAAATATTATGGACCCAGCTTCTAAATATGTCAGTACAAATTATCAGCCTTTGTATTTATTCATTAAAATCTAAAAATATGTTTGTTAGTTAATCTGATGCAGTTTGCTAAAGGAGTGTTCTCTAATTGTGAAAAGTGACTCCAATGTGAATTTTCTTTTTTTCATATATTTCAACAAAATCTACCTCGCCACATTTTTGGTATTCAGATTTTCTTATAAAAGTTACTTTTAAGCAACAAAAAACAAGTGATATTCACCTCATTGCTGAATAAAACAGGCTGTATCTATAAATGTGGTGTCGAATCTTGTTACTACTTTTTACCAGGAGTTAGAGGACATATGTGCCTGAAATCTGAGCAGCATTTGTGGACATGGTCCTATTCAAAGTTTTTGAGTAAAAAGAGTTTGAAAAACACCCTCCCTTGCAGAGTTGTGGCGTGGAAGTAGTGGCACGTAACGAGGGTAGAGCGGAGCGAAAGAGGGTTTTTCCTTTTACTCACGATGCGGGATGCCTGGCCGGGGAGGAACCATCCCTCAAACGCCAAAGCAGGGGATGTGGTTGGGGTGGCAGAGGGGCTTATATCACCACAAAAAGGGGTGAATACAGTGGGGACCAAAACAGTGGGGATGAAAACAATCGCGGTTTCGCGGCAGACGCAGTTGAAGCAGCGAAAAAAACACACCGCTAATGGTGGAGTTCAATGCCGCGTTTACTGCAGCATCGTAAATCACGGTGGTGATGATGATGATGGCTGGCATCTCTTGATAGAAGAGGAAGAGTATCAAAAGTGGATCTGAAATTTTGATGAGCCTGTTGGTTATTGTGGAGACAATCTAACAAATTATGAGCCCATTGATTTCATTTCTCTTGTTCTGAATGATGAATTTAGGTTCACACTGAAGATATTTCTCATTGACAGTATTACTTTATCTCAATCCACTTCAAATTTATAGCTTTTTGACACCTTGATATCAAAATTGAACATTTTACAATATGGTCGCCATCTTGTGACATCAGAATATGCAATTTAGATTAATAATTTCACTCCCATCACAGACTTTGAGTCATACTGAACAATTTTCTCATTGACAGTAATTTACAACTGTAAATTTTCCAATATGGCTGCTGCCTTGTGACGTCATAATATGCAAATTAGACAAAACTTTTCACTTCCATTACAGACTTCAAGGTATACTAAACAATTTTCTCATTGATAGTATACCTTTATCTCAAACCACGTTAAAGTTATAGCCTTTTGAAATCTTGATATCTAAATTTAATATTTTCTTGAAAAAACTCTGGCGCCTAAAGGGTTAAAGTATTAAATCTCGCACATTCAAGCATAATAAAATTCCATGAAGTTCCATGAGATTGTTTTTTATTTTTTTATTTATGCATTATAATCAATATTTGTTTACCACAATGCCCCCCTTTATTATTAATAATACACGCAAAACTTTTGATAGTCCTGAAATAAGCCTGTTACAAAAGTCCACAGTGACTCTTAAGGTCCAAAACATCTTTATGGCCTCCACAGGCTCCTTTTTTTGCCTGGATTTGCCTCTTTTCGAAAACAGTGTTTCATGGAGTGCCAGACAAGCTCAATGGGCTTTATGTCTGGTGACTCTTGTGGTGTTTTCACCCAGTTGATCCCCTCAGCTGTTTCAGTAATGGCTACACAAACACAATACTGTATGTAGCAAATCCAATATTCATCTGTGCTTAAAGATAAAAAGATGGTTTTAGGGAGTATTGCTGCTAGTGAACACAGACTTAATTGAAACCACATTGAAAGTGACAGTGGAAGAATTTTTGTATTTTTATTTTTATTTTATGACAAAATGCTTATTCACAAAACTATGATTGTTGCAAATATTACTCATGATATATATACTGTTATGGGAGTAAGTAAGCATTCAATCCTGCAAATGAATACTTAAATGTTCTGTATATATGCTGTTGAGAAAGTCTCCCAGACTTCTCACCGAGTTCAGATCTGCAAATATTCAGAGAATTAATAAAGACCCCGACGCTGACATATGTTTTTACCTGTTGCAAGAGGGAGATACTGTTCGCACCGTGCGCCCCACAGATCTGATTTTCTGACTCAGCAAACAGTATTTTATTTAGAATCAGGGTTCCACCCCTTCGTATT
>JAVLVB010000790.1:35058-68308 GCA_032876305.1 Orestias chungarensis | reverse complement strand
ATTGGTACACGTTTCTTATTTTAACACATTTGACCACACCCGAGGGAAAAACAGATTACGCCCTTGTTGTTCTATCACATGATTATCTTGTGTTCTATCACATGATTATCTTGTGTTCTAGTACATGATTATCTTGGTGGCAGACACAGAGTCTCCCCACCGCTATCTACACACCACATGAACATATTTATTTAACAATGCCCTGACAAAGTGAGTTCAAACACAGAAATTCTGCTCCCATTGTTGCCATCTCTGTACTAAAATATTCCTTTAGTTTTGTGCCTGGCTTTGCCTCTTTTCCAATAAAGTATTTCTTGGAATACTTCATTGTAAAAGAGGCAAAGCTCTCTAGCAGCAATACTCCAGACAAGCTCAATTGGGTTCAAGTCTACAGCAATCACGGAGTTGCATTTTGGCGGCTGTGATTTATGTGACACTGGGAGACCAAATGGCCAATTAGGTGCAAACAAAAGGTTGAGCAATGAGAATGCTAATGAAGGTGTTTCCTGCCCCCCATCTGCAGTCGTGAACTCATCTGCAAACCAATGCTACTCTAGGTGCTTGTACAGGCTAGCTGGCCTAAAGCAGCACTGAAATTACCTGCAATGATCTTCCCAAAGGGTGATCCTTTCAATTTGTAGTTTGCAGTCATCTGATTCTGATGATGTGTGGAATTCAGATGGGGGGCAGGAAGTCCCACAATGGTCATTGGTAATGAATGAAAGCAAGTAAACAAAAGTGTTTGTTTGAGCCTCCACGTACCGGATATTCTAATAAATTACGAAAACATATCAGATATGATCTGTACACACTGTTTTTCGTATTTGTCTTCAGACTTTCCTGGTGTGGAGGCCGTCGACATTACAAATGACCTCGTCCTCCAGACCTACTACTGGTAAATGATGGCGTACAGGAGCCTTGAACGTGAAACTACTCTGTGTGTGGTTGGGACAGCAATCTCCAAGGCAGCACTGAATTGCTGCCATTTTGTTTTTGCCCGGGTGAATAAATGTGGTTCACTCTTTACATTGCTGTTTCATCACTCGTTACATGCACGTTTTGGGCTACAAGCTACCTGGGTAATCGTAAATACAAAATTGTAAATTCTAGTTTTTTATCTAATGTTGCTAGGTCATTCTAAGAGGTCTAATGAGACACTTTGAAAATGTGAGTGGTGGTTAAAGAAAAAGGAGAATTTGTCACGGCACTTTGTGATTTCATAGCTGCATAAGTCATGATAAATGAACATCACAAAATCATGTAAACATTCAAAATGAAGCCACCTTTCCCCTTGCTTTAGTCAAATGTTCAGTACTGAACATGAAACTAGCATGAGTCATCCAATCTACAGAGTACGACTTTGTTCCAGGTTATTAGCTTATATTGACTTTAGACTGCTAAAGTACATGCTAATCAAAGTTCCAGACATTCAAACAATTCTGTCTGGCTGGCGTAATATGCTCTCTACTTATCATACTAAAGGGAACACATGCATACCCTCAGAGCACTTAAAGGTGCACATTCAAGACCATTCGCACCTGTTTTCGTACTTGTTGTAGGACTTTCCGGGTTTGGGGGCCGTCCACATTACAAATGACCTTGTCCACTAGACCTCCAACTACACCCCTAGACAAATGAAGACGTAAGAGAGTTTGTAGGCGTATAACTACTTTGTGTTTGTTTGGATCAGTAATTTCGGATCCAAAGCAGCACTGAAAGACTGCAGTTTTGTTTTTGTCTGGGTGAATAAATTTGATCCACTCTTTACGTTGCTGTTTCATCACTAACGTAATTTTACATGAATGTATCACTTGCGTCAGGCTACAAGCTACCTGTGTCAATGTAAATACTAAATTGAATATCAATTAAATACTAAATTGTAAATACTAGTTTCTTCCTAATGTTGCTTGGTCATTCTCAGAGGTCTAATCAGAGACTTGGAAAAGGTCGTGGTTAAAGAAAACGGAGAAGTTGTGACAGCACATTTTCACTCCATGGTTGGATAGCTCATAATAAATTAACATCACATCAACATGTAAACATGTCAATGCACCTTTCCCCTTGCTTTAGTCAAATGTTCAATAATGAACATGAAAACTACAGTGAGTCATCCGATATATAGTATCCTTGTTTGTTTCCATTGAGGTATGAGCTTATACTGACATAAGTTTAAGTTGTAAGACCGAGCTTTTTTTAATCAGATCTTCTGCCGTTTTTCTGTCAATGTTTTTTATTTCTCTCCTTTACCCCCCTTTGTGGGTTACAACTTTCCGAAAGAAAACCTTTTTATTTTCCCGGGTTGTACAGCTGTACACAGCGCGAAACTCTAGCATTTTCCTGTTGTTATCCTGCCGGCAGAAAATTTTCCGCCCCCCATTTGCAGTCGTGACCTCATCTGCAAACCAATGCTAATTGAGGTGCTAGTACGGGCTAGCTGGCCAAAACAAGGATTCAAGGAATTTTATTGTCATCACATCACATGTGGTACATGAGGTGGGACGAAATTGAAATCCCACGGTCCAGTTTACACCCTGAGAGCAATTGTAAAATTGCTAAAAATTAGAATAATATAATAAAATATAAAGAAATATAAAAGAACAAGATTGTGAAATATACAGAATACACAATATGGGGAGTCAGACATAGCAGCAATGAAAATCTTGAGTGCATATTTGCTGTAGCAGCATGGATGGTTAATAAAGTGACATATTAAAGAGAGATATTAAAGTGAGATATTAAAGTGTGATATTAAAGTGATCAGTGCCGGTTAATGAAAAAGTGTTTTTCATTTGTAATTGTCCTTGCATGTGTTTGAGAGTCTCACAGCTTCGGGAATGAAGCTGTTTCTCAGTCTGGTGGTTTTGCACTTGATGCTCCGAAACCTCCTGACTAAGGGGAATGGGACAAAAAGTGAGTGTGCTGGGTGTGTGGGACCCTGAGGCCCCTTTTCCTGCATCTGGAGTTGTAAATGTCTGCGGTGCTGGGGAGGCTGACTCCAACAGTTTTCTGTGCAGCCTTCACCACTCTGCAGAGATTTCCTGTCTGCAGCAGAGCAGGTTCCATTCCAGCTCTTCTCAACCTCCTGAGGAAGTAGAGCCGCTGGTGTGCCTCCCTGACCAGAGTGGAAGTGTTGTTGCTCCAGGTGAGGTCGTTACTCAGGTGTACACCCAAGTACCTGTAGCTGTTGACTACTTCCACCGCAGATCCTCCCATGTGCACGGGGAGGTGGGGATGGTTGCCCCTTCTGAAGTCCACAATCATCTCCTTGGTTTTCTTTACATTAATGCAGAGTTTGTTATCTCTGCACCAGCCCTCCAGGTGTTCCACCTCCTGCATGTAGCTGGACTCATCACTGTTTGTGATGCATCCAACCACTGCTGTAACGTCCACAAACTTCACAATATGACAGCCTGGAAGGATAGGCAAGCAGTCATATGTGAGCAATGTGAAGAGGAGGGGGCTCAACACACAGCCCTGAGGGGAGCCAGTGCTGAGGGTAATGGTGGGGGAGGAGAGGTTGTGAATTCTCACAGACTGCGGTCTGTTGGTCAGGAAGTCTAGGACCCAGTTGCAGAGGGAAGAGCTCAGTCCAAGTGAGGAGAGTTTGTTTATCAGGGTCTGAGGAATCATGGTGTTGAACGCGGAGGTGAAGTCCACAAAGAGCATACGAACGTAGGAATTCTTCTGCTCCAGGTGGGTGAGGGTAGTGTGGCCCACGGAGGAAATGGCGTCCTCTGTGGATCGATTTTTCCTTTATGCATACTGGTGTGGATCCACAGTGACATTGAAGGTGGCTTTGATGTGAGTCTGAACCAGTCTCTCAAGGCACTTTGTGACAATCGGTGTGAGGGATACTGGCGATAGTCATTCAGACCTGTCACTGCGGAGCTCTTGGGGACCGGGATGATGGTGGCGGTCTTCATGCAGGTGGGGACAGCTGCCTGGATGAGGGAGGTGTTGAAGATGTCCGCCAGCACGTCTGAGAGCTGGTCCGCGCACTCTCTCAGCACCCGTCCGGGGATGTTGTCTGGGCCGGAGGCTTTTCAGGGGTTGATCCTCCTCAGCGTCCTCCTTACTTCTGTTAGGGTCACACTGAGGGGCTCTTCTCCTGGTGAAGTCCTGATTCTGGTGCAGGGGAGGGTGTCAGGGCTCTCAAACCGGGCATAGAACTTGTTGAGAACCTCAGGCAGGGAGGGGTCTTTGGGGCATTGTGCAGCTTTAGATTTATAGTCTGTAATGCACTTGATGCCCTTCCACATGCTCTGTGGATCCTGGGAGGAAAAGTGTCCCTGGATTTTCTGAGCATATGCAGCTTTGGCCCTCTTAACTCCTGCAGTCAGCTCTCTTCTTGCCCTCCTGAGCTCTTGTGAGTAACCAGACCTGAAAGCAGCATCCCTGGCTTTCAGCAGAGAATGCACCTCTGCATTCAGCCAGGGTTTCTGGTTTGGGTAGTAAGTCAAAGTCTCGGTGGTGGTGACATCCTCCACACACTTGCTGATGTACCCCAGAACAGCAGATGTGTATTCATCCAGGTCCAGCTCCCACTCGTACTCAGCAGCCTCCCTGAAGACCTGCCAGTATGTGCAGCCGAAACAGTCTTGCACAGCGTCGCCGTCGCTGGGCCACACATTGATGGTCCTCTGTGTGGGTCTGGAGTGTTGCAGCGGGGGATGGAATGCAGAAACCAGCATGACGGAGATGTGATCGGAGAGCCCGAGGTGGGGGCGGGGGAAGGCTCTGTATGCGTCTCTTAGGTTGGTGTAAACACGATCCAGCGTGTTATTCCCACGTGTTGGAATGTTCACATGCTGTTTAAACCTCACCAGGCTGTTCGTCAGTTCTACGTGGTTAAAATCCCCCCGCTATCATGTAGAACACCTCCGGGTGCTTGTTCTGAAGTGAGCTGTTGTTGTCATGGAACTCCTTCAGCGCCAAGTTAGCATTAGCATCCGGTGATATGTAAACAGCAATAACAGCCGTAAACTCCCGAGGCAGATAGTGAGGTCTGCACTTCACAGTCAGCTGTTCTGTCGCCTCGCAGCAGTGGCTGTTTTCCAACACGCCGTTTGTGCACCAACCTTTGTTGATATAGACGCACAGTCCGCCCCCGCAGGCTTTCCCGGAGAGCTGGTTGCGGCCCGCCCGGAAGAGCTGACGGCCGGCAAGTTGGAAGGCTGAGTCCGGCATGGTGTCGTTCAGCCAGGTTTCTGTGAGACAAATCACAGTGCAGTTCCTCATCTCCTCAGAAACACTGATCCTCAGCCGCAGCAGATCCAGCTTATTGTCCATAGAGCGGACGTTGGACAGAAAAAGTGACGGAATCGGGGGTCGGTTAGCATTAGCCTTTACCTGGCTAGCCCACCGCCGCGCTTCCCCCTCTTATGCCGCAGCTTGCATCGCCTCCGCCGGCGATGCCTCCTGCAGCGCTCTGCTCCCCCACGCCGAAATCCGGAGGAGCTGTAGTCTGCCCACCGTTGCTCGGATGTTATTGTCCAGATTTTTACTGACCAAACTGTCCTTAATCCTACAAAGTTGAGCCCTGCCATAACTCATACACATGAGGCGCATGAATTTGGGGTCGGAACCGACGTAAAAACAAATTAAATCAGGGTGTTCCTTAGGAGCCTGAGAAGCCGCTGCACTACTGCGCGTTGCCATCTTTTACAGCACTAAATACCTGCAATTATCTTCCCAAAGGGTGATGCTCACCAGTAATTCTACATCTGTAAATTGAGATGCACAACTATTCAACAGGATGTATCATTACTGTTGTTTCTGGTACTATAGAATAGTCTAGTGTCTACAGGCATCAGAGAACTGTTGCTCTCTTTGCCTCTTAAGGTGATTTATGCATGAGGATAATGTTACATGGGATTTGTAGTCAGTACAATGTATGACATCATTCGACTCAATAGGGTTTCCCCTTTCATTTAGCTACAAACAATTAAAGTTATAATTTCTTTTTAAACATAAATCTTTGTACTAAAATATTCTTTATATCATGATTTGTGAACATTAAGATTTAAACTTTGTTAAAAAATAAACATCATCCAATCTTATTACTTTTTAAGATGTTTAGGTATTTAAACATCGGGCCTATCAGGATTATTGTGTATTAGACGCGCCATCTCTTGGTCAGACCCTGTAATTTAGTGAAAGGGTGGAGTCAGAGTAAAAAATGTGCACGCCCAGGAGAAGGAGGGGGTCACTCCAGCAGCTAGAACTTAGTGGGGATTCCGCTGGGAGGGTTGGGGAAGTCTGCAGGCGTTTCCCTGGGAAGGGCCATTTTAAACAGCTACCAATGTAAGTAGTGTGGTTTGAAATATGGAGTATTGTTTTATGTCTGTCTCCATTTAAATAAATGAACTTTTTCCATGTAAATGTATTTTGCACAAAAGTTAAAACTGTTACTTGAATAACTAACAGAAAAATATATTTTGATTATTACACTTACACACTTCTTAACACTATATAAAATGGTATTCCTTCATTTCAAGCAAATTAATACACAGAATGAAGCAGTGTATGAGAGAAAAAGAAGAGTTTCCAAGTGTTCCTTTCTGTGTCTGTGCTAAGTTTAGGACTTTTTCAATTTTGCTAAATAAAAAGTGTTTTGAAAGGAATAATTTAGAGATTAAGAAATCTTTTAATCTGCATTTCTTTTGGTCATTATTCTCTCAAAAACAATAATAAAATAAAATAAACATTTCAATATGTCTTTAGATCCACAGTTGTTTAATTTTCTTTGAAATAATCCATCCACATATCTCTGTTCTAAGCCAAGCTGTGCTTCAGTGTCCTGACAGCTGTGAGCTTGATTCGTACCGGCAACCATGTCATTGATTCCTTGGTAGAGGTGGAACTATGCATCAATCAGGACTGCAGTATTATCACCTGAAATGAGACTTTTCTCTTTTTATTATTTTTCAGTCCCTCATGCACAAACTGCACACAAAAAGAACCCCATTTACCGTTTATCCTCAGAGGCTGGAACAAAAAGAGATGTTCTAAAAGACTAAAATTATAAATTAAAGGTTCTACTGAACATCTGACCACCATAACCACAGTAGGTTATGGTAGTCTATGAGTGGTACCTTGAAATTCTGAAAGCAAATTAATGGATGAAGAAGATGTTATGGGGACTGTCTCGGCTTCACTGTCAGTGAAATCATCTTTAATATTGTGATTGTTTTGATTTGTCTCATTCAACCATGTCAATTCAGAAATAAAATAATAATTATGGAACTCCTGCACAACTCATATGTTTCTTTAGTCTTCTGCTAATGTCCAAACAGTTTGAAGAGGAGGCCAAAGAGTAGTGTTTGGAAGGTAAGTGGATCTAACTCTGGTTTTGGTAGGCAGGAACTGGTGATGTCAAATAATTCAGATGTTGAAGTCTAAAGGTTTATGTTTTAATATCAAGGACAACAAAGGAGATGCATTGGTTTTGGTTAAAAATGAGGATCTCAAGACAGGCTTGTTACTACTCTAGAAGAGAGAGCTATCTGGCTTCTTCCTTAGTGAAATAGTTCACTATTAAAGGCCCGACTGATTAGAGGCAACAAGCACAAACTGCATCCAGTCTACATGCCACCCTATTTAGGCTAAAAGAAAACCTATACACTACTTTCCTGAACACAACACTAGACAAACCCAACAATAATAAAAATGAGATAAAAGACACTAGAAGCCCTTTCATGTTTAAAAAAGTGAAAAATAACCATTTAAACGGTTGAAATGTTTAATTTTACAACAGATTTTCAAAATGTATTCATTGTGTGTTGTGGTTGTTGCAGGGTCATGATTGTATTGGTAACTATCCTTAGGTGTCATTGGTTGACACATGGTGGAGACCCTGAATAAATCACCAGTTCATCACAGACAAAGAGGACAAACTACCATGCACACACCCACACATACCAAAGGGTATACCAAAGTTAGAGAGACTAACGAACCAACAGAACATGTTTTTGGACAGTGAGAGAAAGCCAAAGGATCAAGAGAGAACTCAAACCACATGTCATGAACATCTCTTTTCAGAAAGACCCCAAACCTGATATAAATATGTGGCAACGCATCTCTGGCTTTAAGGAGACTCCTAATCATGACAAGATGTAATCCGTGTCACTGCATTCTTGAATTCCTTTCAATTAATCAAACCAAAAGCTACAATGTTTCTCAATTTATAATAAATTTTCTTTTGAACTCCCTCAAGCTTGTCTCACTTCTTTTCGCAGCACAAAATGAGCAGTGATCATAATGCTTTAGCTTATCAGTACAGCATGTATGTAGAGCGTTATCCAAATCAGCACTCTTGTGCTTTAATTCTGCCTGTGGGTTTTGGAAGAGGAAATGGTAGGATGAAAAACTTGAAGCCCTTTAGAACCTTAATACGTTTTAATGAAATAATTAAAAATTTACACATTCAACAATATATGTAGATATATCTAAATATAAATTGTATTGTCACACGCTTTCCTATCTTGACTTGTATGCTGTACCTCATTTTGTATAATATGTGTAATATTCAGTTTTCTTGTGGAGAGTTGGGTGAAAAAAACACCCTAATTTGCTGGAAAAGAAATAGTAAGACCAAGTTGGTTATCATGTTTGTTGCTCTGCACTTAAATAGAATCGAGGAGCCACGGGCAACATGTTATATCTGTATTTTAGCTCATAATTAGACAATAAGCTAAATAAACAGGAATGAAAGACTAAGTATCATTTTAGTGTGTAATCTAAAAATAATCTGTAATCATTCACTTAGGCAAAAGATTTTTTAAATAGGCACATGAAAGTGTTTTAGATGTATACATGTGTTTAACAAGACTTAAGTAAATTCCATAAATAAAATAACTTTCTTAGTGTTTTATGCCAAGAAAATATTTATTATTCAGTAAGCAAAGAAATTTATTCAACTCCATGCCATTTTACCATTTTCTATGCCTGTGTGTGTGTATCCAAGGAAGAGAAAGAGGAGACAAACAAGAGATTCCACAGAATTGTGCTCGTTCCTAATGCTTCTAGACATACAGCAGGTGGATTATTTTGCATCTCAGAGACGTCACTTTAAGGTTCAGCAGGTGTAATAAATGGTAAAAACTGATCCTGGAATAGCTGCATTGAATTAAATGTCATCTCTAGAATGAACCAACAATGTGAGTGTGTCCAAGAGGGGTTTGTGCTTTAAAACATGCTAATGCAGTTGTGGGGAGGTGCCTGTGTCCATGGAAATCAAAGTGATCAAGTGTTTTTGGAGTAGATCGGAGAGAGAAGCAGCTACTGATATATAAAAAAAGACAAGATAAAATGAAGGGTCTGAATTGTGTATCCACGAGATCTCCATTTGAAAAGATTCATTACAATTCTGTTAATTAGTAGCTTCACTTGAAAAATGACCTCTTATTAACCCTTTCTTCTATCTGAACCACTCACAGCCAGATGATGGCCATCTCCATAAACAGAGGGGACGAGCAACAGAGAGATAGGTAGTAATAAGGAAACAGCTGAGGGTGATAAGAAAAAGTGGATATATTTGTTTAAAAAACAAATACACAAACAAGTGATTGCAAAGTTTGAGGGGCAGGGAGAAGGAGATAACAGTAAACCGAAAGAGGAAGACTGAAGCTGTGAGTCCAACAATCCAATTATATGTGGCACTTTGTTCCAGAATGCATGGGAAAACTGTTTCTTGTTAAACAGAAATAAGGTCAAGAGATATGTGGATGATGCAGAACAATGAGACCTTTTGAATAAAGACAATGAGAAAGTTCAAGCTCTCTATGTTTACAAAGTTTTGTTGGCTTCGATTTAAGTGTTACAGACAGAAAGGGTAATTTTGTAAAACCAAAGTGTCTGGATTTGAGATTTCCTTTCAAAATTCAAGTCATCCATCTTTTTGGCATGGTTTGGATATATATATATATATATATATATATATATATATATATATATATATATATATATATATATATATATATATAGGCTTTTGAGGTTGAGGTCTCGACCTGATTAATTTGCTGTCACCACTACATAAACGGACATTTAACCTTTTTTTGTTTATTTGGACCATAAGGTATTTACCAATAAAATAATAGGTTTGTTCACTAGTAACTTAAATGTCACTTTTGTTGTTCTTTCAGAAGAATTCGACAATGGGTCAACTCTATTATTTTTATAATTTTTTACTTTGAAGAATTTCTTAAGATTACCAGTCCTCCAGCTCTTAGTTCACAATGACTTTTATTATAAGTTCTGTTCATTTAAAAATCTGAGAAATGGTTACAATTCTGTACTATATACTTTTCCATATTCACAAATTAATATGTTCCAATACTGGTGAGTAGAAATTAATAGAAATATTTTAGTTTTGCTGACCTTCCTTATCTGAAGCATTCTATACATAATTATCTGTTACACTTACCTTAACTTGCCTTGGTCAGATTTCATCATGTTGATGAACCCAGTATGTGAAGCATGCTTCATTATTCACAGCTAAAGGATAAGGACTTGCAATACCCCCTGATGTGAACATGGAGTTTCAACACCATCTGTTATTAGTTCTTACTCTTGTTACTATGCCTGCACTCTTTTGAAGAGGTCTTTGTAAAGTTATTCAAATATAATGCTAAATAGCTGTCACCGTTGGCAATAAGATGCAACCAGAATGCAAAGGCACAGTGAAAAAGAGGAAGGAAACTCAGACAAGGCATGTTTCAGCAGGGGCGCTTCTGTCTAGTTCCCTGAGTTTTAAAGACAAAGTGGCTCAAAAAAATGGGGCTTCACAGAGAAGGATTACTGCAAAAAACTGGAAAAGCTGATTCAACTTAGTTCAAAGAAATATTGTATAAACAAAAACTGCTCCATGTGGGGATCACAATGGCAATAGGCATCTACTGATAATGTTAGGTTTAGGTTTAAGGTATTAATACTATAAAACAGGGGTACTCAAAGAGAAATGATGAGGGGCCACGTTTTTTTTAAATTAAAAACAAAAATATTACCTAATATAAAAATATAATTTTAATTTGGGCATACATTGAAATAAATAACTAAATTAAAATAAACAGAACCCTGTTCAAGATCCCCCAAAAAATAGCCTTCAGACAGCCCATTTCTTGTGCTTTGTTTAACAAACTATGCATCTCAAGAACCATTTCACATTTCTCAAATGTCCCCTTTAATGTGAGAAAAGGCCTGTTATTTCTCTGGCCAATGTTTCAAACCTGGCTTAAATGGTGTGATTGCCAGGGAGACACGCTGATTCATGTGCTCGTTGATTTGCCGACTCCGCACGATTGAATTTTTTATTTTTTTTTTATAATGAAAAGAACTTTTCAAAACAGCTTGTGGGCCATTAATGTCATATTACGTAACCTTTTGACCCACATAAACAGAGGACTCTCAGGAGTAGTAGTAATTTAAAGTTTATTGAGGGATTGTAGAAGGACGGTCTGGAGGGAACCCAGCGGGTAAAGGGCAAGGCGGCAACAGGGGAACCGGCCGGAGAAGTCGCGGGCGGCTTCTGGATGGAGACATAGATGGTGTATTGGAGCTTGAGGTGAGCCTTGGTGATTTGAAGCGGAGTTACTTGTGGAAGATCCAAGGGAGATGCCAGAAGGACTGAGAGGGTCTGAGTTACTGTAATCCTGATGGTCTAGGTTGTCCAGGTGGTTCTTGCTGGAGCGGGCAGATCGAGCTGAGCTAGCGGACAGGTGACCAGAGCTGAAGAGGACGATCGGTAAGCGGCAACTGAGGTGTGTAAGTTTGGTTTCTGTAATCCTACAGACAATGGTGGAGAAGTAGACTTTGGTTAGAACGGAAAAACAAGAGGGGAAAACATTAATAGAAACACGAAAGCTGAGACACAAGAGAATAACTAGGAAACACTAGAAACTAGGTAGCTCGAGAAAGTGGCGCTGAGGAAAACACTGTCACCGGTAGGAACTTAACACTCAGGCGACGAGAAGTAGATCCACCGCTCCTTAAATGCTGATCAGTGATGTGGATCACCTGTGCCTGAACTGCACAGGTGAAGCCAGCGCTCCAGCAAACAGGAACTCGAGTGCCCTCTGAGGACAACCTGGAAACAGCAACTCAAACCTCTGACGAAAGTTACTGTATGCATATACAGTAACTTTCTAAAGCCCCCATACTCAAATATCGACATCAATTAATTGCTCATGAGCAATTAATTGATGTCGATTGAAAGTCCACACAAGGATAGAGAAACCAAAAATGTGTGTGTGTATGTGTGTGTGTGTTATGTATGTGTACTGGGCAAAACACGACATGTAATTGGATCCACCTGTCATTGTCATAATGATTTATGACATAATTATTGACCAATTAAATGACACATTAGGACAATCTTAATTGTTTTGGCAAGATTCTGTTTAAAAGTTTACTTTACTGATCACATCCTTTAGACTTTCAGGGATTTGCAGAATGAGGTAAATCTTGTATGTGTCAAATATCTCTTAGATATCAAATAAGTGCGCAAAAACCTTTTGGTATAAAATCTGCACATTAGCTAAAGGAGTTTTTATATAACTTGCAGTTAATCCTTCCAATTAGGCATAGATGTAAACTACTAATCAGACCGGTGCTAACATTTACTCTAAAGATGTAAATATTGCTTAATTAAATGCATGTAATTTTTATATTTTTCGATCTCTAATAGAACCATTCTACTTGAAAATATATTTTTTTTGTTATTTAGTTTTTGTAGCTTGTATTCCAGTAAAAAAAATTAAGATCACATTTAAAATGATACGTGTGTAAATGATCCACACTGGCCTTTTCAAGGAGCGTGTTAAAAGTGTATTTTCTTTAATGGGGTTCTTGGTCTCTCCACATTTAAGAAAAGCAAGTTGGACTAACTTACAAGTAGTTTACATTTTCATGGTTTTAGTGGTTCACCAAGGGAACTGCATTCTGAAGTGAGCTTTTTAATTGCTACAGCTCAAACAATTATGTAACAGCACCATTACTGAAATACTAAATGTTTGTGTTTTCCAGTGGAAAGATCAGCTAGCATTTTTTAGCCAATTATTACAAAATAACAATTAAAATGTATGTTAGGTATTTGTATTCATGTTTTTTTTGTTGTTTTTTTTCTCCTTGTAAATGGAAAGGACACTAATCTGTTATTGTCGAAAAGCAATTATAGTGAAACATTTTACCCAAAGATATAAGATAAAATGCATGATTAGCTATGGCTTAGTAAACAGAAGCATATTTGTTGTCTCTCCTTTATCTGTTTTTGGCAATAACAAGTTATTTATTTATTTATTTATTTTACTGAAAATTGACAGTCGCACTGTTGTGAGACCAACTTGGTAATTATGAACACAGGCACAATTTCCTGGCTAGAAAGGATTTCTTCCTCTTACGTGAGACACAGCAGTAGTTCACCAGCTGTGCTCAATCCAAGGTAGAAAGTGTTTAGTGTTCCATTTATTTTATCCCTCACAAATTCTCACGCTAGCACCACTGTATCCGCCCCAGAACTCACTTTTACACGATGAATGTCAGCGTGGTGGAGAGATTAATCGGGAATCAGCTGCTGTGGGTTGTCAATAGAATGCCTCAGAAAGACTCATATCAGCATAATAGGATCCTGTTTACTGACATATGTCATATTCTGTGAACTCAACCTCCCCTTGTCTTGTCTTTTGAAGGGGATCAGTGTAACTTTGCTTGCTGTTTCTAAAGATTAGACTTACCAACGGGGAAATCTATAAAGAACACTGGCAAGTTGGCACTGACGGCAACAGGGAGTGGAAAAGATGCTTCTGAAAAAGGAATCTGTCAATACACAAGAAGAAGACACAGCACAGCTCATTACAGGGGAAATAAAAGATGGTCTTCGCAAGACGTTTGGGTTCGTTTTGTCTTGCAAAACTACACAGATAGCAACAGGTCCATACTAGCTTACTGGTTCCTTCTGTTTAATAAGTCCTAAGGGGCTTTAAAATACAAGGAAGGACTCTACATGTTAGTACAACTCAAATATGTCTCATAAACATGCAATATTCACATTCAATGAGTAATGGAATTTTTCTCCTGTTCTTTAACACATTCCAAGGTTAGGACTTTGAAATAGGTGAGGACATCATAATTAGCAAATTAATACAGAAAAACTTTTATTTGCATATGCTGTAGGAATCACAGACAAATGTAACAATATGTTCCTAGAATTATGACCAATTAAAAATACCAATGATCCTGTTGCTGCGATATTGCCTTGTGACAAAAGTCTTAGGTTGGCTTAGGTTATATACCCAACCCTGGGATGTGAAGGTGTAGTCTTAATGCTCAAAACAAAAACAAAAAAATCCAATATTTGCATTGTTTGGCTAAGCAGAAATGATATATGAGACAGAATATGTGTTAGGGAGCAGAAAAGGTCCTGTTTCATTAATTCCTAAGTTAAAGTTGATCAGTCATATAACCTGTTGCAAAAATGTATGAATGGATTTGATTAAAGTTGCTGCTTAAAAAAGGGTCAATTTTTGTCCAGCTACACTGGGAAAATATTTTGATTTCATATATGTTGGGTTTAGTAACACCTCAAAGCTAGAACGTTGACATCTTGTTTCTACATATGGAAGTAAAGTTTGGCTCACTTTTTAAATTTTTTTCCAGCAATCTGGTTTTTGCACACTGTCTCGCCTTGAAGTCCTGTTAAGAGATATCCATAATTTTAACAGCAAATAGAAAGATTTTGTACTGTTATCACTGCTTTTTTATAAATGTTCAACTGTAGTACTATTAGTATAGTTAGTGTTCTGGGATCCAGTTTCTTATGGCATTTTTTCACTGGGTTGCTCACTTGGTGGAGCGCATTCACCACATTCAGAGGCTTTAATCCCAAACATTTTTATCCTGGGTTCACTTCCCTTTCTTGGACCATTAGCTGCATGTTCACCTCTCTCCCCACTCTATTTCCTATCAATTACTATAGAAATGACCCATTTATGTTAGTATTTTGCTCTTTTAAATGGCATAAACACTGTATTCTTAAACTGTAATTCTTAAAACACAATTAAATATAAAAGCTAGAAAAATCTAATTAAATGTTACAAATAAAAACACTGCTAAAGACAAAAAAAAATTTCAGATAATTTGGTTATCAGGTTAAATGATCCCATTAAATGTCTACTTGATTAAAAAAAATCACAATGTAAATTTGTTACAATAAACTATAAACCACATATCGTGAGATATATAAATATATATATATATATATATATTGAAGGAACATGCGGCTCCAACTGGGACAAAATA
The DNA here is from genome assembly GCA_032876305.1 of Orestias chungarensis. Taxonomy (NCBI): domain Eukaryota; kingdom Metazoa; phylum Chordata; class Actinopteri; order Cyprinodontiformes; family Cyprinodontidae; genus Orestias; species Orestias chungarensis. The sequence goes on along the minus strand of JAVLVB010000790.1, from coordinate 53,017 downwards.
TTCATTAAATAACACAAAAATCATGGACTACGGAATCCTGAACATCAAAGGTTGGTGTGTTGGTGTAATACTGATTAAAATGTGCTCATTTATTTTACTGCTTTGCAAAGTGGTCATTGGGCAAGAGGCAGATTACACACAAAACAGGTCCGTGGTCTATCATAGGGGAACACAGAAATACAAAAGACACAAAAACCATACAAACCAACTCTTGGATCATTCAAATTTTAAAAACAATAATACAATAACCAAATATGCATGCGGGAACAGGCATATGTCACACTTGCGTGAACTTTAATATCAATTTATTCTAAAGAATGAATATATTAGCCTTTTGTTTTAATTTCAGTTTTTTTCCCTGGATTTCATCTTAGTCTTATCCAAGGTACGTATGATATGGGATTTTCCCTGTGCAAAAAAATAAATAATAATCCTTCATTACTTTATGAAAGGGATTCTGGAAAATGCTCATTTCATATCCCATTATATGAGATTTTGTCAGATGAGTTCAACATTTTTTACTTTCATTTAGGGAAGCAAGAAATTGATTCAATGCCGCATCACCTTACTTCCCATCTTGCTCTCTTGTACGGCACGCTAGAGGGCCTGTTGAGTTGTTCCTGGCTTATGTGATGAATGCCGACATTTGGTTGAGCAGAGAGCTTGTGGGGGGAGTCCTTACTGCAAGAGGGAGACAAATGAAAGAAAAGGAGAGAAATGCGATGAAGTGAAAAATGGGAGAAAAAGAAAAACAAAGGTTAGAGCTTGTACATGAGCAAAAGAGGACTTTATATCTCAAGGTGAAAAAAAAAAGATTTAGGAAAACTGAAAAAAAATTAAATGTACATATTGCCATGATCGTATTGCCATGATCTATAGGTGTTTGGAACTTTAAATTATCATTTGAGTATTAGATCCAGTTCCTTTCTACTTTTTATGTTAGTTTATCCAAGTTTCCCAAATTTGTCAATAAATTATTACCAGACTTTCATCCTCTTGCTTGCATTTCGATCAAACCCCTTATTGAAAATGACACATACAGTAATTCTTGAATTGCATTTTTTTGCATTTATTTAGTTTTCATTTTGAGGAGGTTATGAGAAGTTAAAAAAATGGATTAATGGAAAAATTGCAAGATATGCTTTGGGTTTAAGTTCTCTTGAACGTAAAACATTAAAACAAAATAAAAAGAAAATAGAATGGCTTAATACGTTTTTGTATGAGAGTTGAGTTAGTAAGAGGGATCATTATAAAAACCTTACATACTGGTCTTACCAGTATGTAAGGCTGGTCTTTTACTCTCTCCTTCCATCTTCACTCACCTTATATTGCCTGTCTGCCCCTGTTTAACCGCAACTACTTCATCTTGTTCTGCATTCTGGATCACCATGGCCAACTGTTTCCATCAGGATAACCCTGGACTTAACTCATGTTCCTCCAAAGGAGACTTCACTGTTCACTGCTTCCCTGAGTAAGACCGTTCCCAGCTTTACCTTTCCATCATCACAAGTTCAGTTATAACAACGACTGTCTCCCAAGAGCTTTCGGTTCACACGCCCAGAGCCAGTCTTCTATTTTGCACATTTCTAAGCATTGTAATTTAAATATTTTACAGATTCTTCTTCTCCTGAGAGTCATTCCTACATGTGGATCAAGAGCTTAACAAACCCATTACATCCACTGACAACACATTTTTACAAGAAGATCAAATCATAGCTGTCAGTGTTATGTTAGACCTCCCTCAAGTTGTCCCCCCCCGCCTTTTTCAACATACAATGAGCCAAAACCATTGGTTGTTCTTTACGTCAAGGTCAGGTATATTTATACATTACATTTATATAATTTTTTCATCCAAATTATTTCTTAAATTTTATACCACTGGAAAGAAAAAATATAAAAAATTACAATGTTTCACCTGCTTAAAAGAGCTATGAAGCATAGCCAAAAATCACAATTCTTGCATCTAAGGCATTCGGCTGTGTGTCATCTTAATTAAAAGCAGTTCTTGAAGGTATAGGAGAGGATCCTCAGCTCATTCCCATTTTCGCAACACTGCGCATGCGCCACCTCATCTCCAGTAACGCCCCCTGATATCGGGAGCGTGCACGTCCTCAACACATGCAGTCTGTTTACATTTGCGGGACCACAGCCTCTGGCGCTGCATCGTACTTATTGCAGAAATAATTGCTTTTACAGCAATGAAATGCTACCAAAAGGTTATTTGTTTAGGAAAACGCTTGTACAAGAACATTTGACAGTAATTAATGATTATCAGTGATAAATAATAACGCCATTGGGTAGTAATTCCACATAAAGGCTGCACAGCTAGCATTTTCTGACGGACCCTGCGTAGCGATTAGAACACTCGTGTTTTGTTCATATCTCCAGCCGTCTTTCTTTTTTTCTCAGCGACTTCGAACACAGTTTTTCTCTTGCGAGCTTCCACTTTTTCTGCCATACGGGGAGAACCTCTCTTCAATGGTAAATGATGAGTCTTGTCCATCCCGTTTTACTTCCTAAACAACAATCTGCCCATGCGCGAATTCAAACATGAGCTCGCATTGTACGGGTCGGGTGGGTGGGTAGGTACATTAGTGATATACATCATCGCGTCAATTTTATTTCCGCATTGACAGCCAGGTATTTTTCACCACCGTTGGTTTTTGATGGCTGTCATTTTCAATGGGATTTTCCATTGAAATTTTTCTATTGAAAAGATCCTCTCCTATACCTTTAAGTTTTTTTTTTTGTTTTTTTTTCCTTTATATGGTCATTAATTTGAGTCCTGGTGTTGCTGGAAAGGTTCTGTAATTGCTGTGGGAACATATCAATGCCATCAGTCTTGTGTCTTGACTTCTGGTATAACAAAATATTGATGGCAATGCAACCTTTAGCATAACTGTAAGGGGATCTATATAGGCAATGAAAAGGAAAACTCTTGAAAATGGTGAGAAAGCTAGCTACTATTATTTTGTCTATGCCCTTTCCAATTTCTCGACCCAAAAGCCTCCTAAATCTCAGAAATCCTCTACAACAGATGCAAGCCATTGGAAAAAGATTGAATGCCATACAGATATCAGATCCACTTGTTTCAGAGCACACCGACCACTGGATTAGGAAGAATAAAATTAGACAATTCAGTTCAGTTCAACAATACTTTTGTAATCTCATACTTAAGTTAAATTATGTTTTGACGCATATTACACACTATTCTTTAAATTTGTTGATGCTGATGGCCATTAGCAGAGCGGATCTACCGTAGAAGTCTGTTTTACAATGAATCTGAAGAACTTTTTCAACTCAAAACAACCTGTTATTGTATTACTCTCTGTCCTCTATTTAAGAGGATGCATACTGTTGTTTATAATTTGCCTGATCTTATAAAGAATTGTTCTTTGCACCATCATCTTTAATGGTTCCACAATCCTCCTCGGGAAAAAGGCCCTGTTTATCAGGTCATTTACCTCCAGGCTCTGACTCTGCTACCCCAAAAGATGATGGCAGAAGATAATAAACTCTCTACAACAGACTTTTAGAAGATATATAGTATATTGCCAAAAACGCTGAAGAAATTACATACAGTCTGTTCTGTCCTTTCTTATAGATGACTTCCTTCTGCATCTCCAGTTCAGTAAGCTGTGTAGCCAAACATTGAGGTATTTATACTCCTCTACTGTATCTGCTCCTTGTACCATTGTGGAACTAGTGCTTGACCTAACCCTCTTTTGTTTGAATTCTACAATTATCTTATTTGGGTTGTTTAACATTCAAGACTACAGACAACAGGAATGTTGAAAGTCTGAAATGTACAGGGTGAAAATAATTAATGAGTGTTCAGTTCCATGTGGTTCTCATGTGCTGCCAAAGATGCTTGGGAACACAATTGTTTAGTCTCACAAACTATGGTCTGTCAACTCATTGTTAACGCATCCACTTGTGTCTTGCATTTTCAAAAAAGCAGACCAGGGTAAGTTGTGCTAAATACACTAGAGAGAACAAAGAACATGATCCTTACAGTGTTGCCTGCTTTGTCTAAATGACCATGGACTTGTTGAAGCAGGTGTATAATGATGTCTTTATCTCCTTGGGTGATAAACCAACTGCAGCGGGTGCTAACATGTTATTGTCTACTTACCTAAGTGAGGAAATAGGAATTAAAAAGACTGATGAATTAGTTTTATTTAGTACTAACATAATGCAAGATGTAATCTGACTCACTGGAAGCTTCTTTTGGGTCAAGCCAACACAAAAGTGGAGCTGCAGATTTCCACAGAGCTGCTCTGCACAGATCTTCAGGATTTTTGAGTTGAAACAATCTTAACCTCTTCAAAAGATGGATTAGTGGAAAGGGAATACGAAGGGGGGTAGTAGCATCTTCTAATTTGGTTAAAGAAAAGCTTGTAGAAGCAGAATACTTTATGATTGCAGTTGGAAGATTAAACATAACAAAAGTAGGGTGGGAGGCATGTTTGACTGGGGCTAGAAAGAAAGATGCTAAGCTTGGTACTGAAGTGAACCCATTTGTTTATTCTACTGGCTCTAGATTTTGTATGTATTTGAATGTCTTTTTGCTTGAAGCCTGTCATCTTCTTTGTCGCTGCACAGGCATCTCTGATATTGTCCCTCTGTAGTTTGCTCCCTAGCTGCCCCCTGTGCTTCTTCTTGCTGTCACAAATTTTGGCTTTGAGCTGCTTCTGTATGTTCCTTAATAATTCCCTGTCTCCCTCCCTAAAGGGTCTTTCGACTATAGACGTCAAAGCAGTCTAAAAAAAAACAAAATCAATTTGAAAACCTTTTGTCATTTAAAATGAGTACTTTAAACATTAGAAATAATTAGTGTTATCGTGCTATCTTCCTTAACAGCACTGCCAGAGCAGACATAGCAGACTTAAGTGTTGCCTGTTATATGCATTATGTTGTCAAAAGAATCAATTAAAATGTGATCTGTGTCTCATGCTGCTATTTTTCTATTGGTTCACTCTACCATTAAGGCATTAAACCCACTTGACTGTGAATGTGTGGACCTTTGCCCCTTTCAATACTCTCTTGACACTAAATGTTTTATGGTCTGCACTGTTATCTGTCAAAGCGGGGCTCTATCAAGAAAAGTAAACTGTATAAACACTTGTCTATGTTAACCTGTGGGGCACTATCACCACTCTTACTATGTTTACATCCGTAAGCAAACAGAAACAATTTTGTATATATATTTTTTTATCTTCTGTGTCTAAATTCCCCCGGGCTAGATCATATTGTATAAAAAACAGCATGACAGTAGTTGGAGATTTCATTTTGGTCTGCCTCCTCCAGTGCTTGTGTCATGTCTGCTACTGCCTGGGACCAAAATCCAATCAGACAGATGGAGGGCTGTTTGAGGAGCAGAAAGAGCCTCTCATTTTCTTGCCAGTAAACACTGGCAGTGCTTGGATTTAATTACATTCACAGTATGGTAAACGAAACTGTGCCACGGGCCTTAGAATGCACCTCTGGTCGGCACAGCAAAGCCTGAGACATCTACAGAGCAACTCCTTTGCACTAGATTAATGAGGATTTTTGCCCAACTAGAAAAATAATATTTCTTAGCTAGAGTGGTTTGAAAAATAATCACAAGCTTTTAACTTTTACAGGTTTTGACACACTACTTTTTATTCTATTGTTATTTTTGTTAGAAACCTAATGTATACCTGTCAAGTGATAAGACAATAAATAAATTGTTTTCGGAAATATTTTACAAAGATAAAATTGACTAACTGGGATAGCCAATGGTCTTCAGGCATCTTTTGTAGGAAGGCTATTTTGTAAATGTGTATTTTTGTATTGTAGTATTGTTGCCCATTTTTCTTTCAATTTTTCTTTCCAATATTGCTTAAATTAACTCATATTAGACAAAGGGCAAAATGAATAGATGTTTTTATGAATTTTGAGTGGGCCTATCTATTTTGAAATGTTTTACTATGCTTTGATGACCATTATTGTTTTCTGTTTAGGGTCAATGTCCTCAATGTCAATGTCCAAGACCGAGCAATGTCCAAGTCTTTTGCAATTTCTTACAATTTTTCTAGTAGGATTACCTCAAATTTACCTCTTTGCATCTTTCCATCAACTTTTACCAACCTGCCTGTTCCTGCCAATTAAAAGCATCCATATAGCTGTATGCAATCACTACATGTTTTGGGGATGATGCATTTCATTTTTGAGGTGTCATGTATTCTTCATTATTCTTCTACAGTCTAAATTTGAAAATAGTATTTGTATTTTATTTTCACACTTTCTACATTATTAAGAGTAATGAACTTGATGGGAAAAAGTGATGAATCATTCTGCCAGTTCCAGTGCCAGTGTGAAATAGTGCAAATATAAACTTCTTACCTTTCACATTTTCATTCATACCAGGTTGTAACTTGATCAAATTGATGGAACTCTATGGAATGTTCTTGTGTTGCACTTCATAGATGCTAAAAATCAACTTTTTCAACTTTTTCAAAAATTGTAGTGTGTGCCCGAGTGTCAAAAAACAACTCAAGAAGAAAAACAACAATTTCAAAGTCTATTTGTTCCTTCAGAAAATACCCAAATGGGAGTTCAGTATTGGTTGATTTTATAGTGCACTGTGACTTTATGCCCTACTTGCAGCTCGTACTCCTAATCTGCTACAAGTTTCTGCCCTAGCCTTAGCCAAAAACAACCCCTAGTCTCCTTAGGAGGTTTACGCCCAGACAAATTACTTTTTCCCAGCTTCTCTCTCCTTCTAGCCAATCATACTCTTTTTATAGGCTTTTCAGAGATGTTTACACCAGCCTTCCCCTTCTGAGGTCACTGGACACATTCCCATGAAGGTCACGGCTGTCAGATAAGGATTGGTCAAAGGTTTACACTGTAACCACTAGGGAAGATGTGAAAGTGTTTCTTAGGTGGGCATCTCAAACACTGAAGCTACAAGTTGGACACCAAAGAAATCAAAGTGCTAGCTCCTATTTACTCCATGATTATCGGACATGGCTGGGACTCACTCTTCATTAGTGCAGTCTCTTTCTGTGTGCTTTTTGTCAGATAATTGGGGTTGCATGATTAGTAGGGAAAATGCAAAGCAAAGTCCTTGTAAGCCTAATTGATTGGACTGTCTTTTTTATCCCTTTGCACTCCATCGCTCACATATGTTCTTAAAAAAAGTGTATGGAATACAAATTTCCCCAATGGAGGACCACACACCTGTTATCTTTTAGTACCAGCAGGTTAACGGTTCAGCTTCATTGGTAAAAAAACACTTTGTAAAATGTTTAGCCATTCTGTTAGAAAGTTGCAGGTAAAGTATTAAGGCTGGGAGACATTTCTAAACAACAAATTTAAAAACAGTTCAAAAAATATTTCTAAAAAACTTAAGATGAAGTAAAAAACATTTTAAGTTCAAGAAAGACAGAGGACTCTGTTTACATAAAGAAAAGTTGGTGTTGCGACAAAAATCGGTTTTGTTGTATGAATTTAGCAAAAAAGAAAAGATTTCTTGTGAATAATTAGGACTGCAGCCGTAATGCTAATGTCATTGCAGACTTCAAAAAATCAGCTAAATACATTGTCTGTTTAAGATGGAATATTTCTTTAAATGGCAAAAGAAAAGGACTTTACGAACCTATCCTCGGCTCATATAGTGTCCTCAAAAAATTTCCAAACCAATGAAAAGGTAAGCAAATGCACTTGCGATTGCTGCTGTAACCTTTTTTTCTCCCACAAAGGGCTCTTCTAGTTTAGGCACTATTACTGTGTGATGTGTACAACTGTTCCTCACGAATCAGGAAAAAGATCAGAACTGTAAATACATAAATGCAGCTGTAATGCTGGTTGTAAGATCCAAAAACAACCTATGGTACAGTATATGTATTACTTTAAATTCTTAATTCTTTAGATGGCAATTCAAAAATTATATTTTTTCTTTATAATGTATTTTTTTTCTTTTTGTGTTATTTCTTTGAATCAAAACCTTTCATCAGAACTTTTGTGACATTTAAATCTTTGTTTTTAAATGGATTTATTTACTAATCCTTGTATTCCAAAATGTAATTCGATTTTTCTACCACTAGGTTAAACAACTGGTACAGACTCAGCACAGAATTGCCTTGGTAAACAGAAGGAATATTTCAACAAAAATATTTTTCCACCTACTTCAGAGTATGTCTTTACAACTGGTCCTAAAAACACCAATAAAACAACCTTTTTTTTATCCCCCTTATTAATAGTTATAAAGAGCAGTGATAGTGTTGTTTTTGAATCAAATTATGTAGGATGGCTGCATAGGTACTGTGCAATATTTATATTATTTATAACTGAACTTTGTTAAATGGTTATGGTTCATTCAAAAACGTAATAGTACATCAGTGGGAGTCTATGAAACATAAACCTGTATAGCATGCAAATTTGAAGGGAATTATGCAACCAATAGCCTACTGACTGAACACCAAAATGAGGAAAAACACTAAATATTTAACACTAATATTTTTAAGTAAAAGCAGCATCCTTGTATACAAAGGCAAGGGAAGGCAATTTTTTGTATAACTCATTTCAGGTATAGGACAATTCAAATTGATTTAGATAAATATCAAAAAAGTGGATTAAAGGTTACTAAATAAAGAAAAAAAGTCAAGTAAAACTGAGACCAAAAATGACTGAACAATGACTAGATAAATACAACAACCACAGTCTTATGCACTCTTAAAAAATAAATGTTTTCATTTTCGATTTAAAATTTATCATAGTGAAGGCCTGCCTGGAACTATTTCTCTTATCTAGTAAGAATTTGAGCAGCAGCATTGTTGATATTCTGCAGCTTTTTTATGTTGAGAAAGCACCCAGAGACCAGGCCAATACAGTAGTCTAACCTGCCAGAGACAGACACACATCTTAATCTCTCTAAGTCTGGTTTAGAAACTATTTCTTTTTTTTTTTAGATGGTAAATCAATGTTATTGATTTAACATGAACATCAAAGTTCAGGTCAGAGTCCAAAATGACCCCAGGATTCCTAACCTGATTTTTAGCTTAAAGTTAGATAGTCTCTTGGTGGCTACTGATGATGTCACTTCGTTTCTGGCGGCTAGAGACAATAGTTTTAGTTTTGTCAGAAAATACATTTTGTGTGTGCGTATGCATTACTCTGTGTTTGTATGTCTTTGTGTGTAAAGAGGAGACACAGAGAGGAGGACGCAGAGATACAGTAGAAAGTGAGTGTTTACAAGGGGTGCACGTTTAGGGGTGAGGGATTATGTAGTTTATGGTCTAGCTGTCTACATTTCAGCTCATGAAATGACAAGAGACAGTTAGATGGTAAATAACGATAAAGAACAATCTGCATAGTGCCGCGGTTAGACGTAAAGCTGAATAATGCAACATCAGTACCTGGTGGCAGTATTTTAGAGGTTATCTTCTTGATTGTCATACATATACCACTGAGAGTGTAAATGCATCTCTAAAAGTGATATATTTTTGAACTATGTAGCCTCAAACGTACTTCATGTCTACCAGAGAGCATAGTTTTACCTAAATGTAAAACTGAGTTTTCTATTTGACAATTTTAATTGTTTTTTAGAAAATTCTCGAAATATTCCCAACAGGTCATGTCGAAATAGGTTGATAAATTTATTATGTATCACTGGTGAGGATGGAGCTAACTAATATGTAACCAACTACTATATTGCTTCACCAATTAAAAAAAAAAGTTGTGATTTTCTTTGCAAAGTAAACGGTACTGGTATTCTAAATCTTTATATATATTTTAAAGTAAATGAACATATATTTAATCACTCTACTGTCACTAAATGTTATTTTGAAATTGATCAATCTTGAGAATGAGCAATACATTTCAATTTTTTTATAAGTAGTTACCTCTTCATTAACACCAGTTATACCAACATTTTGACAGACATTGTAAAATAAGTGAACTTTAATTTTGTCATTAAAAATAGTAAGCAAACATAGTTCCTATCATTTTCAAAGGGTAATTATAGTAACAATTACAGTGTGTAGGATAATAATGTTTTACATATTTATCTAGGTATTTATAATTTCATGTTTAACTTAACAAGAATGAACCTGAAACTGTCAGAAGTTGGAATTTAGTTTTAAAATCCAATATGTCTTCCATTCATTTAAAACTGTACCATATAATTTCCTTTACTGAGCATATTGTTCCTCTTGTAACAAATACAGTAGGTAGCCTGGCCACTAAGTGCATAAAAGAGCTACAAACTAAGCAAATCCAAGATAATCCTTATTTCGTCTTCAGACATAACTATCATACAATCTAATGTTTTCATGTGGTTGATAAAAAGATGTGACTAGATACAACCAGTGGTATGGCAAGAGAATCAGGGGTTTTAATAAAATAATTTTGTGCAAAAACAAAACAAAAAAAAAACATCACAATTAGGTGTGTCTGGGTTTGCGGTTGGGATAAGGAGAGAAAAGCAAAGTGCTGTGCATGACTACATAACTTCTCCTTTTGCAAAAATTGAAAATATACAGTATATAAAATTCTCAACTGTTACTGCTTTAACACTGTTTGAAAACTAGGTGATGCTAGTTAAGAACTAAGTGTTGGTTAGAAGAAGGGGAAGCCTGTTTATGCACATAAATATCAATTCACATAAAGACCTAAGTTGTCATAGTTATGGCAATGTCAAGGTTAGAGGATGGCAAACCCTTTTATGCTATTTTTTTTATTTTGATCTGTCCAGAGGTTCGGTGCAAAACCTAGGTGTGTTGACCACAAGGTCACTAACTGATTTTCTGGTGGTGACCAAAATTGATGGCTTCATCAATAACAGTAAGTCATCTTGGTCTTTAAACTGTAAAGCTTTCCCATACCACAACAACCACCATATTTGACTGTATGTATGTTCTTTGTTTTTTGTTGTTGTTTTATGCCAAGAACATTTAATTGATACTTTCTGAATAATCAATTTATGATATGTTATGTTACTCTATTTAGGTGAATTGTATACAATGTAAAGCCCTGTGAACCCTTCAGCAGTCATATTCGAGTCAGATTCGAGGCTTGAATTGCCCTCTATTTAATTTGTAATATATATACAAAGTCCCCTACAGGCCATGTATCTGTTTGCTGATAGTGGGGATCAGGTATTACTTTTAACAGATGCTCCCTTTCCCTCCCTTCAGCCAGCAAGTAAACACACAGCAGTATAGCTTATTTTATCATCATTACATTATGTATTTGGACTTCAGAGATTACAAACACATTCCCTATAGCTCTAAGAAGACACATCTAATAGAAGTAAACACATCTTTAACACCTATAAACTTTTTGAAATTGTCACAAGAATAGCTGTCGATAAAACAATATTCTAACGCATGCACGCACACAAGAACACATAGATAAATATTACTCTACCAATTTCCTGTTATTTTAATGAGAGTTATTTAATAAATAAAAGGAAACTGGTTTGTGAATGTGCAGCTGCTTAGTAGGTAGCTGTCTCTTAGTTTATCAGTATAAAGGGCTAAGCACCTTTAATCTAAAAAAGGCACTTGCATACAGCAAAGCACAGATCTCTATAGCTGTAGTAATTCTCAGTGATAAGTAACAAGTCTCCCCTTCCTGTGAGAAGCCGTAAAAGATCTAGAACAATACAATGAGATTACAATTACCTTTTACTGAGACCTAATCTACAGCCTAATGATGTTTTGCTTATTTTTAAAGCTACACATTTCACTTTTACACTGGTGTGTTCTTTCTGTTCGACATTTTCTAAACACAGTTTGTCCTTCTACACATGCCTGAAAACCATTCAGAGACAAAGTTGGTGGTGTTTTTCTGAACATAGGGTACAGTGTGAATACATTTTTTTCTTTAGAATCTGTAATGTATAGATCTCAATGACAGGTTTTTCCTTTAAAGTTTTCTGGATTGCAAGTTTTTATCTATTCATATTAAATAGTTAATCTAAAAGTGTCTAACTGTACAATTCATATAAATAATTTCAAAAAACAATTGGAATCTCATTTATTAATGACAATGCCTGGTTGACTGGGGGGACTGTGTCTGTTTTTACCAGGTATTTGGTTGGACAGAGTGCCACCATGCACACAATCACTCCAAAGGGCAATTGAGAGAGATCAGATAACCTAACATGCAGGGGGATTTTTTTAAATTACCTGAATACCATTTTTAGGGGGAGAACAATGCAGGAATTAAAACTGAGGACCTTCTTGGTGCAAATCAGTAGTGCAAACAACTGGACGACCGAACATGGTTAATGGGAGTGCAATTGTGTCCAAGGAATAAACTTCCAAAGTGGCTTTTGTTAGTAACTGGTATCCCAAAAGGTTGTTTTTGTAAAAGAAACTATATATATAAATATATATATATCCCAGGTTTAAGAAAGCATCTGATTTTTTTTTTCTCAAAGAGGTGACTGTGTTTCCCATTATTTCCAAAAGACAAGACTTACAAACTGAAACAGGCACATTTCTTTTGTGGAAAGAGTGGAAACCTAAACAGCATTTCCTGTGGGAAAGAGGTTTAAAATCCTCAGTTATGGCCCTAGCTCACACTTCCAAGTCATTATTTAAGGGTGTCTTTTTAATTTGTTTACAATTTTAAATCCTACACATTATTTATAGTTGGATTATTTATAGTTAGGATAATCTGGTTTATCACCACAATTCTTTACATTTATAATTTCTCCTTGTGTTAATATTATACAGTCTCAGTCAGTTTCCATTTTACTGTTTCTAACACAACAGATTTACTTAGCCATAGTATGGGTAAAGCAAAAGGAACGCTGCATTTTAGGCGCAACCCATTTCTGCTGCCCGCAGCCTCCCACCTGCATTTAAAACAATGGCTATAGAAGTCACATTTTAAATCAAATGTACAGTGCAGAACATTTTTTTCTAAATAAAACAGACTAGCCTTGCTGCTTTTTATAGCATTTGAAAAGCACACACACTAATTTTATGTGTCAACGAATTTTCTAAATCTAATAATTTACCAAATCATGTTCCCTTTGCAGTGGGTTAAATTACTTTTAAATGTTCGAGCTTACAGGCACAGTGACCTGTATGTTTTTTTCTTTAGCCTTTTAAAACTTTTTTTTTAAGTTTGTGTTTTTGTTTCATTCCGTGATAAATAAGCCAAAACATAAGCTGTCACGTTTTCTGCAAACTGTATCCAGCCTGTAGTGAGGTTTTAGTTTTAAAATGGCCAACAAAAATATCCCAAACAGTAAAAAATACTCCCCTAGCCTAAAATAATCTTTCATGTTTAATTAAAATGAATGTAAACTATGAAACGACAAAGGTGTAAGAGACAGAGCCATTTTCCCTTAAAAAAAGCTGTGTGGTTCTCTTTTATTGCTAGCTAACAACTATTTCATCAAGTAAGTTAATTTACTTGATGAAATTACTTTATTAAGTCCTTTTATATAACAAAGGTCAATAATCAGTCATTGCCAATTCCTGTTAACTTTGCAGTCAGAATTTAGGAGAATGCTGTTGGTGCTTTACTTTAACATTACTTGGACAATAACCAATTTGAAAATATTGAAGTATTTAAACAAAAAGTTTATATCATAGGGTGTGGATCTACATAACTTCTGCAAAATGTTCATTCACAACCCATCATGTAATCTGTGTCACAGGGGGAGACGGATGCTCAGTCACCTTATTCACAGTTTTGTGGATTATACAACCGTGTTTTTGTCCAGACCACAGCAATATTATTCCCCTAGTTGCTCCCAGTGTCCCTGTGAATGAAATATCAGTGGTATAATGTTGCAGTTTTCCTCATTGTGTACTTTTAGGATAAAAATCATTTATCTTCAAAAGCAACCACAAAGCTTGTTTCTTCTTGTGGCTGACTCCCCGTGGCAAACGTAGGCAGATTTTTATATACTTCTGTTTTCTTTTAATATTTTTCTTTAAAAAAAACGTAAATATAATTTTACTGGGTTTCAAATTTTATTATTACCAAAAAATACACAAAATAAGGGAAAAAAGGGTTATATTAGCGAGACAAGGCATTTAAAGCCCTTGTAACCAGAATTTCCCACATTGGTATCTAAGACAAGCTTCTAATTGTCATTTGTTTCTTTTTCAGAAGAAACAAATGACTTAACTTTCCTGGTGGAATGGATTTTGTTTCTGTCAGTACCAGCCGAAATGTTTATGAGTGAGCTTTTTTATTTTTTAACTTTTGCCATGTTAATTAAGCAACAGTAATGTTGTAACTAAAATAGAAATAACCTAATAGAGCTTTTTTGAATTTGTACTGTTATCACTGCTTTTTACAAATGTTCAACTGTAGTATTATTAGTATAGTTAGTGTTCTGGGATCCAGTTTCTTATGGTATTTTTTCACTGGGTTGCTCACTTGGTGGAGCGCATTCACCACATGCAGAGGGTTTAATCCCAAACATTTTTATCCTGGGTTCACTTCCCTTTCTTGGACCATTAGCTGCATGTTCACCTCTCTCCCCACCCTATTTCCTATCAATTACTATAGAAATGACCCATTTATGTTGGTATTTTGCTCTTTTAAATGGCATAACAACTGTAGTCTTAAACTGTAAGTCTTAAAACACAATTAAATATAAAAGCTAGAAACATCTAATTAAATATTACAAATAAAAACACTGCTGGGGATGAAAACAACGCTCTGATAATTTGTTGGTTATCAGGTTAATTGATCCCATTAAATTTGTACTTGATAAAACAAAATCAAAATGTACATTTGTTACAATAAACTATAAACCACATATCGTGATATATTTCTCTCTCTCTCTCTCTCTCTCTCTATATATATATATATATATAGCCTGTTCCCTTTATAGAGGCGTTCTTATACATGATGTGCCTCTCAGTGACTTTACTCATATGATTAGATTATATTAATTAAAAAATAGAAGTAAATATTATAAAGGTTGTGGCATCATAACTCAATGCCGTGTGTCTGCAACCATATTTGCCCCTACATTTGTAAGTGATTTGTAAAATGACCACATCTTGCTGTGTCATCCCTCAGGTTCTCCTCAGCTTTGGCAATAAAAGTGTCTGCCCTGACCATCTGAGACTGACTTTCAGCGTCGAACCGTGTAGGCAATGATAATGTCAGGAATTTTCATTGGTTGGGCAAGCAGCAAAGGGGGAGTGAGGTGTGCTTGGCTTTTTCAATATACCTCTGGTGATGTGTTTTGTAATGCATTGGTTATACTTCACAATAAAAACCCTTTCTGTTACCATGGCAGCCTGCACACTTCTCCCTAAATTGCCTTTTCTCCAAGTGCCATTCGTTATGCTTTCCACTCTGTTGCGCAGATATCATTTATTTATTTTATGAAACAACAATCCCGTCAAAAAACAAAACAACACTGCCTCCTATGAGGTGAGCTGAACAGCAGGATAAATGAGTGGAAGGACAAACCAGTGCACAGACAAACAGACGGACAGATAATAAATTACCCATGATTGGAAGCAAATTGGAGGAAATGTACGCAGGATTTACGTATGGACAGCCTGATGACATATATAAGAAAATAACATCCACACATTTTGTGAATTAGCCAAATACTTCAAAGAATGAAGTAGGTGATGGGAAAAAATTGAGTGATAAAAGCCCTGAGATACGGATTCACCATTATGTGAAATTCAATTTTCGCTCCTGCTCCACTTTTATCTGGTGCCATTATGGAGACAGTGTTTGTCTGGTGGCAGGCAAATAGGCCTGCTTTGTTTAGACTAGTGTCAGCTATAATGAAAAAGCACCATCAACTCAGAATGGGGGCTCAATGCTGCGACTATCGTGACACTCCACAGATAATAACTATTGATTGCTATCCAGTGACAAGAAAAACAGACAAAATAGAGGAAAGACACAATGAATCTAGAATAAGGGCATAGATTACAGTCTATTACAATTCCCTATTTGTGTGTCAATAGCTACACGTTATTCTGGACATTTTATCACAGAATATTCATAAACTTGCTGAGTTCCGTTTCTGCAGGCAAACAACTTTAATTCAGCCACTGTGTATTCCTCCACATCTTTGTTTGTCTGTGTTTAAATCTCTAACCTGTATTTTAAAAGCTGTCAGGTTCCTGCTGAGGTGCACACAACAAGTGTTAAAACCCTACTTAATATTTCATGCAACAAAGTAAAAAAATAAAATAAATACTGTTTTGTAGTGCTTGCCTCTCCCACTGGATCTTACTCGGAAAATCCATTTAGAGTCATCAAAACCCACATAAAAACAGGTCACTGCCGTAAATAAAAGGTGTGACTTCACTCTTACATGTCAGAGGAGGGCTCTGATGGTACAAGTCTTCCAACCTTCACCCCAGGCATTAAAAAGCAACCCTTTTGTGGCGACTTCCACCATAATGAATGTTTGTGGTTATTGATTTCCCATTCCAAGAAAACTCTGTGACTCCACATCGATCCCGGTGGCTTTTATATGTAGATACAAGGACAGCGTGCCACATGTTAAATGAGTGTGGCAGCTGTTGCTTTTTTGTAATTTACAAGCAGTTCACGTAAGTTTTAACATCGCACTTCTCTGAATCAACAGCAACTGTAATCAAGTTGTTTTTGTGCAATGCTTCAGCTAACTGCATGCAGTAGGCTCTTTGTGATTGATTAACAGGGTTTATAGAAGTGACTTTCTCATCAGAATTTTCATTATTCATTACAGTGTCTCCTGTTATAAAGATTGTAGGAACTCAACAATGCATTAACTGAAGCAGTTGCTGAAAAAAAAAATATCAATTCATTTCAATAAAATTATTTTGTTTAAGCTTATTTTGAATTCATAAGTATATGACCCCTGCAACAATGAAACTTTAGATGCTCTGGAGCATACATCTGCATAAGTTTATTGATAGTTTTCTGGGCTTTTAATCCAAACCCAAATCCTACAGATTGTATTGAAGCAGCATGCAGGCTACATGAAACGTGTCCCCAGTCAAACATTTTGTCTGTTTGAGATGCAATTGAAAGAAAAAAAAAAGGGCGACACATTGGTATGGAGGACCATTTACATAATTAGCATTTTATGACATTATCATAAAGGGCACAAAAACATCTGTGGTGAATCTTTTTTTTTTATAAGTACACATTTTTCTGTGATTGGTCTTTGAAAGTTCACCAAGAAGAAAAAAAATAATCTGTAAACATTACAGCTTCTGTACTATATAGAAATATACATACACAAAATAGTTGGTTTGGGGAATTCAAAATACTAACAAAAAAAAAATAAGCAAAGTTTATTTCAGGCTTTTCATGGAATCTGATTTTCTTTTGTTTTTGTTTTTTTGTTTTTTTCTTAATATAATAAAGTGCCTTTGACACAAAGCTGAAAAAAGCTAAAAAATCTTTATACTTTGAAAATGTATGAACTGATAGCCCTGAGTTTCAATAGGAAAGGAGTAGCTGCTTGTTTTTTCATTACTATTTAGGCCTGACACAGTTGAGCCATTTGAGGTGAGAAGGGAGGAGCGGGCAGTGTGGTGCGTTTCATTAAGGTAAAACTAACTTGAGAAAAAATATAAAAGAACGTTGGAATGAGGACAATTTCAATCCATATCCCTCTGGCAGATTTGTGGAATAACCTTCACAACCTCGGGTACAGATCAAGTACCAGGATTTATAGTGATTTCTTCATAAAGCCTGCAGTTCAACAAAATCTGCAATGACTGCTTAGAAGGAAGTCAAACAGTACACAGGCGCAGAGAGTGCTGTGTGCCTCTTGGCGAAAATCATCCAGCAGTTTCAGAGTTATTTGGTGGCCACTACTTAAAAAGCATTTAGTGGAGGGTATGCTGTTAAATACCCAGGATTATTTGATTCCAGTATTATTTATCCCACTCTTACACGGAAACGTTGGTAATTCTTAGAAACGGGTTTGTTTTATTTTTTATCAGTTGACACACACACACACACACACACACACACACAC